>CP125976.1:14977526-15425026 GCA_030063025.1 Avena longiglumis
CTTTAGTATTTAGTCGAATCAGAGATTCGAAAGTGAGTACTCTTAGTCGGAGCCGGGTGGTGCTAGTATAGCTTTGATGACGCTGCTACGATCGATGACCTCAAGCCGCTCGCTAAGGAGATGACTTGACTGGACGAAGCATGGGTCCCACTTGCTGACTTTGAATTGACCGGTCACGCGCGGCGTGGAGATGATTACGGCGTCTCCTCGATTTCCGCGCGTAGTGGACGACGTGGTAACGACGGTTCGTTTTGGTGTCGACACGCACGCCAGATCTACCGCTGGCGTTAGGTCTTCTCGATGGACGCCAGCGGCGCCGCCTTTCGCGTTATAATCCTTGGTGAAATCGTGGTTTGTTTTTCACCGCAGCGCTCATCTGCTCATCGCCTTTTTCTTGAGCGATTATTGCTGCGCGCTGAGCTTTTCTTCCACATTTCCTTCGTTCTTTCTGCTTTGGCATCGCCACTACCGCCGTAGCGCCATGGGGAAAACAAAGAAATCTTCATCTGCAGTTGGGACCAGTGCCGCCGGAGGCAACAAGGGCACCACCATCGCCGCTATGGCGGTGGCCGGCGATCGAGACGCTGGAGAGCGATCTCCGCAAATCGCGAAGCGGCCTCGATCAAGATACGACGACCATGAAACTCCCCGCAATGTAATCCCGGTCCCCATCTGTACCGGGTTATGTTTGTTGCCTTCGTGATTCGGGTTTTTTCCGTCCACGACTTCCTCCGTGGATCGCTCTTCTTCTATGGGGTTCAACTCCATCATCGTCTCCAACTCTCTTCTCCACATTGCGTGTTTTATCACGCTTATGAGTGTTGGCTTGGCATTGAGTCACTTTGGCCTCTTCCGAAGCTTTATTGCGTGAAGAGGCAATCTGTTCGATGGTGTGTATCCCATTGGGGTTTCATCATCTCCCTCAGTCCCAATGTGCAAGTCTTTTCTTTTCCATGTCCGAATGTCCGATCGGCGGAGGCGATAGTTTTACATCTGCGACTCAGTATTGCACAGGCAAGATTTTGGTCTTGTTCCTGACCCTCCCAAAAGATTGAGAAGAAAAGGTCTTGGAAAAACCAAATCTTAGACGGTGAGGTGGAGATAGAGGCCTTTACGTCGGGTGGAGGACCTCCAAGCGATTCACGATAAGGAGGTGAACGGCGTGGACATCATCCGGACGTTCTTGAGTGTCGGTGCACCTCTCCAAGCGAGGCGCACCGATGTTTCTTTATTCGGCGCGTGATCCGACGAGGGTTTCGAGTGAGAAAATCTCCGAGTCGAGTCTTGACAAGGATCTTCGCGTGCTGCTGAAGTTCAAGGCCGGAGAAGAACTCCCGGGGAAGTCGCTGACTCCTCCCTTTTCTTCGACGTTGGCCGTGCCGAAGGTGTAGATTTGTGCACGTAGTGCTCCCCCTTTTTTGTTGGATGTGTATTTGTTTCCTTTGTTTGCTAACAAAGTTTCTTCTCATCTTGTAGAGCTTCAAAGTGCCGGGCATGGCACCACCGTTGCCCGAAAGGTATCCGAATGCCCCGGATAATGAAGTGGTGGATTCCGTGTCCGAGCTGCCGTCAGCGCGATCTCCAGCGGAGGATGCCGACGAGTCGAGTGAGGACCATTCGCGCAAGCGATCACGGAGCTCCAGCGAGTCTTCGGATGCCTCGACTCCTCCGACTCCGAGAAATCCTCTGCGTCTTGAGCGTCATGATGATGTTCATGGGGGTTCTTCCTCTCCCCTTCCTGCCATTCCTGTGCGGGCTGTTGCACCGCACCCGCCAGCAAAGCGGAAGAAGGAAGAAAAGAAGGAGGAGAAGAAGGAAGAGAAGAAAGAGGAGAAGAGGGCCCGAAGGGCTTCTCCTATCTTCGACCTGAGCGCATTGGGCTCGTAAGTTTTCTTATTGCACCGTTGTCCTTTTCCCTTCATGATTTTTGCACCTGTGTTGATTCGTTCGTATGCAGGCAATCCTCCGACGGCTCTAGTGATGGTGCGCGAGAGATGATGGGGGAGTCGAACATTGCGTCGCCTCCTCCTGAGATGGTGGCGACTTTGGGTGGCGCCGCTCCAGTTCCTCCTGTGCAGGAGGGGCTGGTGGTTGCGCCTCAGAATTTCGCAGGCGGGCCTTCGGGCTCGCCTTCGGAGCATGTAAGTTTTTCGGCTTCATGTCACGGGGGGAGCCCCCGAGTGTCTTCGTGTGCTGATGTTGTTTTTGCTTCTTTGTGTTGGGCGTAGCCCCCAAGTCCTGTTCTTACTGCTATTGCATTTTTCTGCAGCCTTTTTTCCAAGAGGCCAAGCGGTTGGTGGAGGAACGCCTGACGCTGGAGGCGAAACTGCGGCAGCTTCAAGGTATTCGTCTGCCTTGTAGTACTTCTCTTGTTTATCCTAGTTCTGTTCTTTGACACTTGCTTGTTGTAAATGCAGAGGAGCATAAAGAGTTTCTCCGTGAGGTCGACGCTCTTAAAAAGAGTCTTGGCCAATCGGAGTAGAAGGCCGAAGCCTCCGCTGGTGCGAGAGAGCGCCTTGAGCTGGAGCTGACGAAGGAAGCCGAAGCGAAGGAGCGTCTGCAGCAGGAGGCCGCAGATCGTGAGGAGCAGCTGGCCACTGTTGCGGCTGCTCGTGAAAGAGGGGTGGCGGAGAAGCTCATGGCTGCTGCCAAGGCTATTTCGGGTGAGCGCTAGCTTTTGTACTTGCTTCTTTTTCTACGGATCTTCTTCTATGTTGCCTTTCTTCATGTTTTTCTTCTTTTTTGTCTCAGATGCCGCATGCATCGAGTTCGACCGCGGTGCTCTGGAGCACGGGAGTGCTCTAGATGATGCCACTGTGGCGGTCGAAGACCGCTGCAGCACCGTCGTCAACTCCCTTGCCAAGGCGAAGGAGGTCCTTGGTCGCTTCTACCAGGAGCTCTTCCCGAAGGGCGCAGCCCTTGAAGATGTGGATGCCCTGGCAGAGGCTCTGTCAGCCGAAGCGCCTGCGGCGTACAAGCGCAAGTAGAAGGACATCGGCGCGTCCGTCGGGCTGGCGATGGACATGGCGGCTGGGGCGGAGCTGGACCTGCCCCAGATCACTTCTCAGATGCCGACGGCTGCGGATGGATCCGAGGTAGCCTTCGCCACCTACTCCGCTCGCTGCAGACGATATGGGCCCAAGCTCATTGACTTGCTGTTTGAGTACGCCTTCCGGCGGCCAAAGCTAGCGATGCAGTTACGAGGCGACTCGAGGTCCTGCACCTTAGGCATAGTAGACGTAGGGTAGTTTGTAGTCTTCTTTTGTTGTAAATATCTTTTGTAGTACCATCCTTGTGCCACATAGTGGCTTTATATATTTTAATGAATTCCTCCGAGTTGTGCTCTATCTTTGGCTGAGTGTCTGTGTGCCTTTTTTTTTTCTGCTGCTATAGGTTCCTTCGAGTGCTGACCCAGTTGACACTTCATCCGAAAGGCCCTTGCGACCATCATTGGATGATTCCTCGCAGCTCGCTTTTCTTCGAGATCGCGTGCGCAGCTTGGAGAGAGATTTGCTTGGGTTACGCGGTCGCGCCGACGTCTGGAAGTCCAAGGCAGATCGTGGTGCAGCCAGAGAGGAGTATTTGATGGCGGAGCTAGGTCGGTTGTCCGAGCAGCTGCAATGTAAGTTGATCCTTTTTTCGGGCTGTAGCTCAGTTTTTCGGGTGAGCCCGCCTTATTCTTGTTGTTTTTGTCACGGTTGTCGCGGCCAATCTTGCTCCAAGGGAAGAAAAGAGCGTCGCTGTTGAGTCAATTGCTTGACTCAACAGGACATGGAGGCCGGCGGCTTCTTCTGGATGGATCGCGATCGCGCCATGGTTCTGGCGACGGTGCAGGATCGTGTCTATCAGGTTTCGCGGGTGCTCCGCCAGGTGCAGACATCACTTTCCTCGGTGCTGCACGTGATGTTTCCTTTGGATGCCGTGCCGACAACCCTCGCAGGTCTTCTGTCGAGGTTTCGGAATGCCAGCAATGTCAAGGAGCTGGTGCGGCAGCAGCTCGTCGCAGGGGTGAAGGCTGCCTTGTCTCTTGTGAGGGTGCACCGCCCTGACGTAGATTTGGCTGCTGTGGCAACTGGGCCACCTCTTCGACCAGATGGTGGCGAGTGGAACATGCGTCCGCATTACGCGGCTGTAAGGCAGTATGCCGAACAGATTGTAGATTTGTTTGAGCAGCGTGCTCAGGTTATTCTTCAGAATAGGTAGGACCTGAAAATAAACAGATAGATGTAAAATTTGTGTATATTGCTTGGCGCTTGTGCCCTTTGTTGTAAAGGTTTGCTTGTTTGTGAGCACGATTACTTTTGATTAATCGTACGGCTTTTCGTTTGGCTGACGTGGTCAGCTACTCAGGTGTACACGTTTGGTCCTCAGTCGATGAAATCGTGAGGTGGGGGGAGCCCCCGAGTGCGTATGTAGCATATAGTAAAGTTGCAGAAAAATAGTCAACCGAAGGTTGGAGGCGAGACACTTAGCTTTATTTATATCGTAATGGAGGAGGTACATGGTTCGGCTGAGTATCCTTGGCTGAAAGCCTTATTGAAAGTAAAAGGGGGTAGGTTGCTATGGGTAGAATCGTCGCAGGAGCGAGATGTTCCATGGGTTGGAGTATCGACTCAGGACTCCACGTGTTTGAGGCGATAGGCGCCACCAGGATGACTTCGTGATGGCATAGGGTCCTTCCCATGGTGACTCGAATTTATTCGGTCGCTTTTGCTTGAGTCGTAAGGCGAGGTCTCCTTCGACGAAGGACCTTGGCGGGCGCTGTGGTCGCTATGGAGACTTTCTTTGCCGGTACACCGCGATCTAGCTGCTGCTATATCCGTGCTTCGTCGAGTGTGTCGACGGCGTCTTCGAGTGCAGCCGTGGACTCGGCTTATTGTGCTTATAATCGTGGAGCTGGTGGCGTATTGCTGGTAGCACGGCCTCAGCTCCGTGCACCATGAAGAACGGTGTGTAGCCAGTGGAGCTGTTTGGCGTAGTACGTAAGCTCCACAGGACAGACGGTAGCTCTTTCGTCCAGTTTCTAGCTTTGTGCTCGAGTGAGCTCATGAGGCGCTTCTTGATACCGACGCCGATTAGGCCATTGGCCTTTTCCACCTGCCCGTTTGTTTGCGGGTGTGCCACTGAGGCATACGTGATGTTGATCCCGAGGCCTTCGCAGAAGTCCTGGAATTCTTCGGAGATGAAGTTCGATCCGTTGTCGGTGATGATGTTGTGCGGTACACGGAACCTGTAGACAATGGATTCGAAGAACTTGACGGCGGTTTTGCCCTTCTGGTTGGTGACTGGCATGGCCTTGATCCACTTGGTGAATTTGTCGACTGCGACCAGGAGGAAGACGTGTCCTCCTTTCGAGGACTTTGGCAGTTTGCCGATCATGTCGAGGCCCCATTGGGCAAAAGGCCAGGCTATGGGTATGGGTCGAAGTTCGGACCCAGGTGCATGCGGTTTGTCGGCGAACCGTTGGCACCCGTTGCATCTTCGGACGATGTCCTTGCGTCGCTCATGGCCGTTGGCCAATAGAATCCTTCTCGTAGAGCCTTGGCGACAAGGGAGCGGCTGCCTGCGTGGTGGCCGCAGATGCCTTCATGGATATCTTGGAGTATGGCCTTGCCGTCGTCGATGGTGACGCACCGTTGTAGTACACCCGTAATGCTGCGTTTGTACAGCTCGCCGTTGATGATGGTGAAGGCTTTTGACCGACGAGATATGCGCCGGGCATCTGTCGGGCTGTCAGGCAATTCTCTGTTTATCAGGAACTGGAGGTATGGACGTGTCCAAGTTTCTTCGACTGCCATGACCTGCATCAGGTTGACCATGGCCACTTCGGTATCCAACTTTTCGGGTCCTTCATGTCCTTCGGGTAGCATAGCCCCCGAGTGTTCTGCTTCTTCGGGTGATCCCTTGGGGAATTTCCGCTTGATGGATGGCACGCAGATCTGTTCGAGGAACACACCTGGTGGTACCTTTGCACAAGTGGAGCCGATGTTGGCGAGTCTATCGGCCTCCTCGTTGCTCTCTCTTCCAACGTGCCGAAGTTTGCAGCCGTCGAATTCTCCTTCGAGTGCGTTGTATAGCGCGCGGTACGCGATCATGTTTTCGGCGTGTGCGTCACATTCATTCATCGTCTGCTGTACGACAAGGTTGGAGTCACCGTATATGACCAGCGCGCCGCATATTTTTGCCATCTTCATGCCATGGATGAGGGCTTCGTATTCGGCCTCGTTGTTGGAGGCTCTGAATTTCATCCGAAGAACGTACTTCATCTTGTCACCTTGCGGGGAGGTCAGTATGACTCCTGCCCCTGCTCCGGCTTCGCGCTTGGAGCCGTCAAAATGCATTGTCCATGACTGCGACATGTCTGGGGTGTCAGGCAGCTGCAGCTCCATCCAGTGCCCCAGGAAGTCCGGGAGGACTTGAGATTTTATTGCATGTCGCTTCTCGTAGACGATGTCCAAGGGTGATAGTTCGATGCCCCATAGGGCCACGCGTCCTGTGGCCTCTGGATTATTCAGGATGCTGTTCAGGGGTGCCTCGTTGACGACCATCACCTGATGCTCCTGGAAGTAGTGGCTCAGTCGTCGAGCCGTCATGAACACGCCGTAGGATAGCTTCTGGTAGTGCGGGTACCGCTGTTTTGTTGGAGTGAGAACCTCACGAGGTAGTAAATTGGCGCTAGACCTGGTCTTCTTCTGTCGTTCGACCACAGTGCAGTCTTGACCACATGGTGTGTGGCTGCTATGTCTGACGTGAGGGCTCGCGCCTTTGGCGTGACCAAAGCGAGGTGGAGAGGAGCCGCTTGAGGCTTTCAATCGTCGTTGGCTTCGTGTCCATTCGAACTTGTCCGCTTATGCAGCTGGTAGAATGGTAGGGCCTTCTCGCCCATGCGGCTGATGAACCTGCTTAGTGCCGCTATTCTCCCTGCGAGCTGCTGAACTCCCTTGAGGTTTTTCGGCTTCTCCATTGTCATGATGGATTTGATTTTCTTCGGGTTCGCCTCGATCCCTCGTTGAGAGATGAAGTACCCGAGCAGCTGGCCCGAGGGGACGCCGAAGGTGCACTTTTCTGGATTGATCTTGATCCTGTAGCGATCAAGGTTGTCGAACGTCTCGCGGAGATCGTTGATAAGTGTCCTTGCCTCCTTGTTTTTTATTACTATGTCGTCGACATAGACTTGGACGTTGCGACCGATCTGGTCCTTGAGGCAGGCCTGCATGCATCGCTGGTACGTGGCACCCGCGTTCTTTAGCCCGGCGGCATTGTGTTATAGCAGATACTCCGAGCGGTGTGATGAACGCCGTTTTCTCTTGATCTTCGACCTTGAGTCGATGTTATAGCTTTGAGTAGGCGTCGAGGAAGGAGAGTTTCTCACAACCTGCAATAATCGATGATCCGTCGATCCGAGGAAGAGGGAAGTGGTCCTTTGGGCGGTGTTTGTTTAGTGGCGTGAAGTTCACGCATCCGCAGATGTCCGTGTCCTTCTTCGGGACCATCACCGTGTTTGCCAGCCACTCGCTTTCCTTGATTTCCCGGATGAAGTCTGCTGCGAGTAATCTGTTGATTTCCTTGCCGATAGCTTCAGCTCGTGGCTCCGACAGTCTTCGGATGGACTGCTTGATCGCTTGGTGTCGAAAGACATTGAGTGCGTGCTCGGCGAATTCCAGGAACTCCGCATGTCCGCAGGACACCAGCGAAGATTTCAGCTCACGGAGGAATTGACGAGCGCCTTCCTATGCGTTGGCGATCAGCGCCGTCTTGGAGGCATCCATCGGATGGACCTGCACTTTCTTGGTGTTGATGGTGGAGTCGAAGGACATATCAGGTGCGTTCTGCTTTTTGACTGGGGGTAGCCCATTGTCCGTCACCTCGCGGAGCCTTACAAGCTCGTCTTGCATGCCGAAGATCGAGATTTTGTTGAAATCGCCGCATTGGTTCGATCAGTGAAGCTCCGTGGACTGTGATGACGCCTTGGTCCCGCATCTTGAGTAGTAGGTATGCGCGACGCCGTGAACCTTGCAAATGCTACACGCCCCAGGATGGCGTGGTATTGCAATGGCCAGTCCACCACTTCGAATTCTAGTCGCTCCTGCCGAAAGTTGTCCGGCTTCCCGAAGATGACGTCGAGTCCTATTTTGCACAGGGGGAATATGCCCTTTCCTGGACAATGCCGGAACGTTGTCTGACTGTTCCAGGCTGCATTGTGGGATCCGCATAGCTGCTAGAGTGCTTGCGAACATTAGGTTGATGCCGCTGCCGCCGTCCATGAAGACGCGACTCATCTCGAAGCCTCTGATCTGCGCCTCCAGCACCAGGGCAGCATGACCTGGGCGAGGGATCTGGCAAGGGTGATCCGCGCGAGTGAATGTGATGCAGGACTCCGATCCGCTGAGGTACTCAGGGATTGCAGGCGGAGTTGCCACGACCAAGTTGATTTGTCGGGTGATTTTCTTCTGCACCCTGTTGGTGGGGCGTCCCTTCTGGATCATATTTAGTGCTCCCTTTGGTGGGGGGTATGCGACCCCGGTGTTGTTTTGCGCTGGTGCGACTGGTTGATTTGGGCCTCCAATAGGCGGCGGTGGATGAGCTCCATGTGCTATTTCACCTGGTGCAGGTGCGTTTCCGAACGCAGGAATTGGAGCTTGTTGCCTTATCTGCACCATGCCTTCGCTGAGTTTCTGGAACTCGTGGCAGTCTTTGAGCATGTGGCTGGCTTTCTTTTTGCCATCCTGTTTGTCGATGTAGAAGTGGATGGTGCATGGACCCAAAAGTTTGTCTAATGCTGCGGGCCCGTTGTCGCGGTCACGGCGTTGCCACGACTGCGTTGGTCGTCCGTTGTCGCGGAAGTTTCCGCTGCGGTATCCTCCGCTGTTGCGGCTGTCGCATGGGCGGTCGGCGTAAGGCCGCGACCATGTCGGGTCCGTCATGTCCTCGTGAGACGCGATCTCCTCTTGCTGCGGCGTTCGCGTCTTCGGCCGTAGTCGTCCTCTTCATCTGATTGCGCCCGCTGGATGAAATCTTCGCCGTCTGCCCAACTGTTGGCGATTTCCATGAGGTGGTCGAGTGTCTTGGGACTTACACGTTCAAGTTCCTTCTTGAAGTCTGGGCGCTTGACGCCGTCCCTGAAGGCGTCGATGGCCCTCTCTTCGGAGATGTGTGCTGCGGAGTTCTTGGTTGTAGACCAACGTAGTATGTACAAGCGAATAGATTCACCCGTTCTCTGAGTGCAGGCTCGCAACTCATCGATTGAGGCGGGCCTCTTGCTGGTGCCTTTGAAGTTTCGGATGAAACTGTAAGCGAGCTCCTCCCAGCTTTGGATGGATCCTGATGATAGGCTGCTAAGACAGACCGCCACCTGCTACCGGTGAAGGCATTGCATGGCGGTTTCTTTGTTGCCTCCGTGAAGCTTGACGGATGATGATGGTCCGAGCCAGGACTTTGGATCTTGCGTCGTTGAACTTCGGAGTATCCGGCGAAGCTTGAGTTGCGTGGCATCCGTTCGCCGAACGGATCTGCTGAAGCATCGAGCTCGCAGTTCTCCTTCGTCTTCATCCATCTCAGATTCGGACGAGCATGCGGCTTAGCGCGTGCTTTGTCGATCTTGCGCTGTAAGCTTGTCTCGGCATCGTAGTCGCGTTTATGGCGGTGCGAGCTCTTCTTCCTTCGAGGAAGATCGTGCTCCTCTTCCTCTCGGATGAGGGTGGGACTCGGGCCGCCTGGCCGAGCTTTCTTCGGCTCGCAGAGCGTCTTCGTGGCGCAGCTCGATTAGTCCTAGTCCGTAAGTGCGGACCTATGCATGGCCCTTTTCGGGTCCCCCTCCGGAGGTGGGTGAGCCGCGAGATACGCAGTGGCTGCCATGATCGCAGCTTGTGGCGTCTTCGGGATGATGTTGCCGTCGGCATCCATATCCATGAACGATGTATGGAGATTTTGGGTCACGTCACGCCGCTCCTTGGGGTCCATGTTTTCCACCCGAGAGCGATGCTTGTTTCCCTGGTTTCCGTTTGTGCTAGAGCCGAGTGCCACGGCTGAGAGCGCAGCTCGTCGCGCGCTGGACTCAGAGGCTGCTTGCTTGCGTTTGTCGAGCGTCTCCTGCATCTTGACTTGTTTCTTGTGCTCCTCGATAAGGAGGTAGTGGTATGCCATCAGTAGGTCACGTGAGGCGTCGGCAGGTAAGACGATGTCGCCTGCGACAGCACGACGAGCCTGGACCCACCCTTCTTTGCTAAGTTGGATGACGTGGCCGTTGCTTTCCCCTGGGTGGGGGATGGCTTCTTCCATTTCGCCGCCGTTTCGATTGGGCGGCGGGTTAGGCGTTTCCTCGTCGGTTTGCATGACTGCGACGCACAGATAGCGCTTGTAGATTGGCCGGCTGCTGCCGCAGCTTTCGGATCCGGAACCGTAGGTACCTTCATCCGAAGGTGGATCGCACAGATCGGAGTTGCAGCAGCTGCTGCTGTAGAACCCATCTGTCGATGGTGACGTGCGTAGCACGGGGTGTGGAGCCCACGAAGCGGGCCTGATTGACAGCACGGGCACCCGCTCAGGGAGGCGGAGGGTGCCAGTTTGTCCCACCTGGAAGCAGAGACTCCCGAACAAAATTTCGAGTCCGACGCCTACGGGCTCGAAATCCTTCATGGTGGCCGGCGAGTGGGCGGTGAAGTCGAAAGCGCCGAAGAGGAGGTGATTCTCCGTTGCCGCGGAGTTGTAGATCGATCGGGTCGGAACCACGACGCGACAATCAGCAGCCCCAATTCCCACAGACGGCGCCAATTGACGAGGTTTAATCTCGTCAATGCCCATTGTTATGGACTTGGGTTTTGGAGAAGATGGGGATGCTGGAGATCGTGGCACGGTTAATGCAAGCAACCGGGGACACGAGATTTACCTGTGTTCAGGCCCCCGGAGGGAAAACCCTACTCCTGCTTGTCTGCTCTTGATTACAGCGGAACGAAGGTTACAGGGTGCGCAGAATCGATCTGGCGTGGATGCGTGTGCGAAAGTATGAGTCGAGAGATCTAGGACGTGCCCTCCTGGCCTTTATATAGACTTAGGCAGGTCCCGGGCATAGTCCTAGTCGGTTACAAGTTTTAGGGTTTTAACCCTTTGAATTTCCTATCTATGCTAGTCTTGCTCTCCAAGGATCCGAAGGTGTCATGGGCCTTGGCCACCCGAAAATCTTCATGGGCCATCGTATGTCTGCTATG
The DNA here is from genome assembly GCA_030063025.1 of Avena longiglumis. NCBI lineage: Eukaryota > Viridiplantae > Streptophyta > Magnoliopsida > Poales > Poaceae > Avena > Avena longiglumis. Next base: position 14,988,731 of record CP125976.1, read on the forward strand.
GGCCTTCCTTGGGCTGGACCAGGTATGCTGAAGTCACGTACCCGTAGGGTATAACCATGTCACTGGGCACTATTTAAAGTCCAGTCATGCTTACCCGTGGCGCATCATAAGTGGCCTTAGTTTTTTTCTACAGGAAAACATATTTTTTTGCTATAATTTTTTCTTTTAAACTTTTTGATTTTAAAAAATCGCTAAATGACCTAAAGGCGTTGCGAGCCGATGCAAAGTTTCTTGCTCATTATTTTGATATATTAAACATTTTTTCTGACGTCGTATACAAAAGTAATGACCGTTTTACTATGCCATGGCATTTTTTTTTTTGCAATTTTTTTTTTAAATTTATGTTTATTAATTTTCCTACAAACTAGACTATATTACATACCAACATGTCAAAGGGTTTTATTTTTAAAGTGTTTTATATTTTGTAAGACTAAAAATGCGATCCAAGGGAGGTGGGGGTGAGAGCAGAATTTTTGAAAACTTATCACTAGCGCACCAAAACCCTTTGCATAATAAGGTACCATCTATATATAGCATATATGGATGGTGTCTGACTTATCGGTGGCGCATGTGTCTGCGGTGCGTCACAGATAATCTAACTATCAATGGATATGTCAGGGGCCATTCATAAGTGACATATGCGGATGCTCCAGCCTTATTTGTAGTGCATGCAACGACCGTGCGCCACATATAGTTGGGTTAGGTGTTGCGCATGTAACCTAGGTGTGCCACGGGTATTTACCTATGACGCACGCTTCTGCTCATGCGCCACCGGGTATCAATCCCATCGATAAGCAGTTTTCTAGCAGTGGCAAAAGCAAATCACCGTGGAGCTTTGTTGTGGACAATAAAATTTGTGGCGTGTAATGTGGATGTTTTCTTTATGAGTACCTTTGTGACATGGTTTGTGGCTGTAAAAAAATGTGTAGTCTTTCCATATGGCAAGTTAGTTTTGTGCATAGACGTGGTGGTGGTTTTGAATTAGCAAATCTGCACCGGGTGTAACGCCACTAGTAGAGGTTGTGATCCCGGGTTCACACCAAGTGATCTATGTAGTTGATCCAATGGCTACTTGCATGTGCATAGCTAGCAACCTAAGTAGCCCACTATTCTCGATATATATAATATGAAAATATACTTTCTAATTATTCTAATACCATAGATTTTATATTATAAATGTTGATATTTGTACTTAAATATTCAGTCAAACTTTAAACTTTTTACTTTGACTAAACCTAGAAAGCCGAAGTCATTGTGAGTGGGGTGAATATGTATATGATGTATTCAAACCAAAAATAATATATCAATAAATTTCCAAACAATATTATTTTAAAATATTTCCAAAAACAATTCTACATTTTTTCTAGAAATTAAAATTAAATTTTTTCTTAATTCTTTCAATTAATTTTAGGGACATGCAATTTTTTAAGATCTCTGTTCCATAACATGAGACTTTTTAGTAAGCTAAAAGAGCTTACTAAAAAGCCCTATATTATAGAACATATGTATATATATTATAGAATAGAGGTAGTAGTATATATTTCACAGATAGTCACACATGTTATAATCATTTTACAATGTAGATTTTACACATATATTCAATCAATTACAGTTTAGTCTTGGTTCACAAAGAAAGGTTTACAAGTTCTCATCGCAGTTTGATCGGTACCGAATAGACTTTAAAGATGTATGTTCAAAACATGATGAATATCTTTACATGTGTGAAATGATATGATATATATGTGTTATTTAGAAGAAGCTATTATGTAAATGACATTAAATCTCTGTTGCACATAACCATAAGTCTTATCAATGTGAAACAAGTCCAATAAGAATATGGGTATCTCGAATCGTATATGTCCCGTCTATGATTCACTTTATGTCACCGCGGTCCATTTCGCCGGTCCCTGTTCTGATGGTACACGCCGTGGTATTTTCACGACAATCTCATTCTTTTGATGGATCAGGCAACATCGGTGCACATGTGTCATCTCATTTTCAAAGATGAAGATTGTTGACTTTCACTATCAGAATCTGGTTTTTTGCCGAGTGCCAAAAATACTCGGCAAAGGAGAAAAAACAAATGACAACCCTCTTTTTATGTATTACACACGACTGAGTACACAACAACACATGTCCCTGCAAAAAAAAACTTTGTGTGTGCTTTTTCCCCCCAACCTGCGAAAAATCTTTGTCGTGTGCATTGCCTAATATTCCCTCTGTTTTAAAATATAAGATGTTTTAAGTTTATGAAGAAAATGTATTTTCTTCTAGTGTGTAGATTCACTCCAAATCTAAGTGAACCTATATACTAAAAGTAGTCTAGATACATTTGCTTCACAAAACTAAAACATCTTATATTTTGAAACAGAGGGAGTACACGATAAAAAATGTGGTTTGATGGCCTGCCGTCCTAATGGAGACGTCACACGTGCCTTTGCTGTGTGTAAACTCAAATAGACATTATTTTCTTGAAATATTTAATCTGTGCATTTTTTGAATTTATGGTACGACTTTGAGTTCTTTTCCGTGTGCCTCCTCTTTGTCATGAACAATTATTTTAACGAATAAATTAGTGTATATGCTAAACCACGCGAGAGAGGCTTTTCCAAACTTTTGAATTTTCCAAATTTTAAAATCTTTGCCATGTGTATTCTCGAAAGCGACACGACAAAGTTGCCAAAATGGACAGAGGGAGATGCCAAATTGCACATGCGGGCGACACACGGCCTTTTTTTTTCCATGTATTACACACGGCAAAGAGGTCACAATTTTCATTTTTTATTGTTTTCCAAAATTCCCTGCAAATTAAATGTAATTCACATATATTTTCCCTTTCTCAACATATTCACAATATATATTAAAAACATGAAGAAAAAATAGATAATCCGGCAATAATTGTATCAAGTTCACATCAAACAAGTGCATAATGTGTACATAACCATCAAACATAGTCGTCGACAATAGAAGTTCACACCGAACACAACCATGTGCTATCCAAAAGGGGACCATCCGTCATCAATTTTCAATGCAATAATCTCCATCATCAAAGGCACCAGCGATGCATAACCTACAAGTGAAAGAAACAGTAGCATGATTTCAATCCATTTTGACTAGTTTTGACTAACATAGATCAATATGGACTTATGGAGTAATATAAATTTAAACTTTTATTTTTGACAAGTTTTGACTAACAAAGAGCAATACCAAAATGGAGCAACATGAGTTTAAACTTTTGTTTTTGACAAGTTTTGACTAATATAGAGCAATATGAGTTTAAACTTCTATTTTTGACAAGTTTTGACTTCCATAGAGAAATATCGAGCCAAAATGGAGCAACATGAGTTCAAACTTTGTTTTTGACAAGTTTTGACTAACATAGAGCAATATGTGGAGGCTCATTCCTATCATTTCTTTCTATCTCTTCGCTACAGTAGCTGAGAGCAACACCGAGAGCGCCGGGTCGATCCGAAGCCTCTCTCACCGGTGTTGCCGGTCAAGATGGGTGGAGGAGAGGCGCCATAGTAGGTAGAGTAGATAGGAGTAGTGATGCTTTGTTGGTAGTGGGATTTTTGCCTGGTAGTCGGAGCGGAGAAACGGATCTTTTAGCCTGGATCCATGCCGTTGTAGGGTTCCTCCTCGTTCTTCTTATCCATCGATTGGAGGGGAGAGCGGAAGGGAGGACTGACGTCCCCTTCAATAAAGTTCTGACGGTGAACTACCTACTGCTGCTTGAGCATGGCGTGCGCGAGCTCTTCCTGGCCGGCGTCGATGGCGAGGGGGAAAGCTCGGGATTACTAAAGGGCGAAGTTTCAGTAGAAATCATGGCCGGCCGTGGAGGCGAGGTGGAGTGCTACTACTTCAAAGCGATCTCAACATCGGCTTGGTGGTATTATCTGCGCACGCACCACGACGGAGTTCTGCCTCTGCTTTTCTAATCCTAAAATTTGACAGGTGTTGTCACATAGTTGCCTCTTGATATGGCGAATGTCAGGAGGGGGCTGCGACTGAGAGGCCGCAGTAGGCGTCACCAGGGCTTTCATGCTACGGAATATCGATATTGTTGGATCCTGCAGATGGATGCATAGGCTACAAGCATGGAAAAGATCGAGCTAATCGTGTGGTGCGAACTACAACATGCCATCTCTCTGTACCTGAATTTTACAGACAAAGGCTTATTGTAGGAGAGATGGCCGAGCGGTTGAAGGCATAGTATCACACCAGAATGTATACTAGATCAGCAGCCTGCATTTGAAGCTTCTGCATTGACATGCCTGAAGTTGGGACACCACAATCACAATCATGATCCCACCCAGAAACATGCATGCGCATTCGCATATCCTCCAGCCATAAGAAACGGTTGCAAAGCAAAACACGAGTAACCAAAAGGAGATGGTGAACGCCAACGATTTATTATTTGCTCTGATACAATCAAGGCACAACAACACGCAGCGAGAGGAGAAGAAGATGCATCATCTACACCATCTCCCCTACGAACAAACACAAGGGAGATGGGTCACATCAACAAAACCCTCCTCCCAACCTAAAATGACCGAACCAACAACGAACCAGTACCAAGAAGTGAACGGGGGAACTCCATGCGAGACGACGACGACCTGTCGACCTCTTCTCCTCCTTCTACATCACGAGGAAGAAGAACAGCCCCTGACGCAGCATCGTCTTCATCTTGCCCTCTGCCAATGATGGTCCCCCAAAGATACTTATACGGCCAAATATCTCCATGCCAGGCCTAGCCTTGCTAATCTGAATCTGACCGGCTTTGAGCCCTGTCATCTCAGCTGAGTACTCAGCTTTATTTGAGCGATGTCCTGCAGTGACGGGGATCGCGTACACTGAACCTGGACACCTTCTTGTAGCTTTTCGCACTATTGTATGGTCTTGGGATTTGGGAATACGAGTCACCGATCCTGTTGGTGGTAGAGAGCATGTTCCCATCAGTGCCAAAAGCTTTTCTCTCACTTTGTGCTGGCTGCCCATACAGTCACGCATAATCAGACAAAGTAGCCCGTTGGATTAGACTGGTGTTTTCTAATGGGAAATAGTAGTACCATATTAGGTGCATGTGATTTAGCATTATTTGTCTGCATGATTGCTAAATTTGTTCTGAAGAACCTGTCAGTCCCACCGACTACCGACATGCAAAAGATATGTGGAGTACTTTGTTCATGTATATGGTGATATCATGCTCAATTCATACTCCCTTTCATCTCAAAATAGTTGTCTCAAATTTGCCAAAATTTGAATGAATCTAGACACTATTTAGTATATAGATTCATCTAAATTTTAAAAAACTTAAGACATCTATTTTAAGACGGAGGAAATACATAAGTCACTAGTGCAAGATCATCTCCACACCTGCTCTTCTCTTCAACATGGCGCACTTAAAGATGCCACATCCTGTGAAAACTGAGGAGTGGTAGTACATTAGTAGGTCATCAAGGTACTAAACCAAGTGTCTACACTGTACAGAAGCACTGATTTCTATTTAAATAGATGTAGCACCCTTGGCCGGGCCTGCTGCATAGCAGTGCGGGACGTCAAGCATGTCACAGACGCGGAAAACATTTTCGCTTGTTCTACCTAAGTTTCTCATCACTTTATCAATATACAGCAATACTGCAACGACCACATCCACCAATAAGATCCGTGGAGATGTTCGGCAACTAATTATTAGCAAAGATCACCCAGGATCCCAGCTAGCATATCTCTCAACTTGCACATACTGCAACTGCTACTGATGGTACATTTCAGAGAAGTCACAGCCTTTGAAAAGTACTAGATCTGTTCTGAAAAGTATGTCACAAATTTATCTAAATTTGAATATATCTAGACACTGTTTAGTATATAAATTCATCCAAATTTAGATAAATTTGCGACATCCTTTTCAAGATAGAGGTAGTAGTAGGAGTACACTAGTAGCACTAGTACACTAGCAGGTCATTAAACTATCAACGAACCCACTATTTTAACTGTGCATATAAACACGGCCTTGTCCTCAGCTGTATCCATCGATTCCATCCTTCAACAGTGCGAAATGTTCAACACTTCAACATATATCAAGGACGCAGATGATACTCCATATCATAGATGCAGGAAATAGTGCTTCTTCTTTTGCCTAAGTACCTGATCACTTCAATTACTTCTTCTACCTGAAGTTCCTTGTGACTTTATTACGATATACTGCACCACAGCACAGTACTGCTGCAAAATCCATCAATTAGATAGAGCATTTTATGCAACAAAACTATTACTTTAGCAAAGATTGCCCGGAATCCCAGCCAGTATGTCTGCAACTTGCACAACGACGTTTTGCACCTGTTGGGATAATGATAATTATACTGCAACATGGTCTCTATGTCCCTTTGGGCACGCTGACAGAAATGTTCGTGGACAGAAACCGGGCGACGACGAAGACGACATTGATAAGGAATTTGCAGGCTGGCCACGCGCCTTTACTCCATGAGCTTTTGCATGATTCGGAGCTGTAAATCTAGGCACAAAAGGGTCACATCTCACTAGATTCCCGTTGCTCTAGCAGCTAGCTTCATTCTAATCTAGGCTCCATCACGGCTAGGTGCATTGGTAGCTAGGTTCATCGATCCGGCACTAAGAGCTTGTTGCATGCATTGTTGCACACCCCTGTCCACAGGAGGCAACGAATTTGCTACTACGTCTTATAGTCTATCGTCTACACTTATAAATAGCGGCCGGCTATGCGCTCATCACCAGGGCAGATTAAACAAGTGTGGTCCATATGAGAGAACAAGAGTCATGGCTAGTTCTGGTTGGTCGTCACCTGGAGTTCTCCTCAAATCACTTCAGTAGCTAGCTCATGCCTCATTGTTGCATTGTCACTTTTTCATAAGTGTTCAGTGCAGGGATAGGGAGCTATGAATAGTGAAGTGTTTGGGGGAACTCTGGGTGGGAACCAACACTTTTTGATAGGTTTTGGGAGCGCGTGTGCACTAAATATTATAGTGTTAGCTCCAAATATGAAAACCATATACATACGATTAGAATTAATCGAGTTTGGCATCGTCGGGAGTTCCCTTCAAGCACTTCAGGAAGCATTTTTAGGGGTATTCTGAAGTGTTTGGGGGAACTCTCGGTGTCACCAAGCATTTACTAGATATTGTCCATATGTCAAAAAGGCGATTAAGTACGTTTGGTATTACCGGGAGTTCCCTTCAAACACTTTACAAAGCACCTTTGAGGTATCGTGTGAAGTGTTTGGGGAAACTCTCGGTGTAGCCAAGCATTCAATTGATATTGCGGGTCAAAAGCCAAGAGATATGTATCCATGCCAAATCACGTTTGGTATTACCAGGAGTTCCCTTCAAGCACGTTGTTAAGTACCTTTGTAAGGGCTTATGTGAAGTGTTTGGGGGGAACTCTCGGTGTAACTAAGCATTTACTAGACACCTGTAATATACCATAAGAGTTGTAATAATGGTGAATCACGTTTGGTTTTACCATGGGTTTCCTACAAGCACTTCACAAGACATTATTTTAAGAGACATTGTGAAGTGTTTGGGGGAACTCTCGGTACCACCAAGGTTTACTCAATGCTGACAAAGAATCGGAAGAGAGGATTAATACAAAGCATGTTTGGTTTTACCATGAGTTCCCTACAAGCACTTCACGAGGCATTATTTCAAGTGTCATTGTGAAGTGTTTGGGGAAACTCTTGGTATAATCAAGCTTTACACGAATCTAATCAAGAACCAGAAGAGAGGATCGAGGCAAAGCATGTTTGGTTTTATCATGGGTTTCCTACAAGAACTTCACGAGGCACTATTTCAAGCGCATTTGTGAAGTGTTTGGGGAAACTCTTGGTGCCACCAAGCTTCACCCGATGCTAACCAAGACCCAGAAGAGATGATCCATGTGAGGCATGCTTGGTTTTACCATGGGTTTTCTACAAGCACTTCACGAGGTAGTATTTTAAGCGCCATTGTGAAGTGTTTGGGGGAACTCTTGGTGCCACCAAGCTTTACCCAATGCCGATCAAGAACCATAAGGGAGGATCAATAAGAACCATGTTTGGTTTTACCATAAGTTTCCTACAAGAACTTCATGATGCACTATTTCAAGCGCCATTGTGAAGTGTTTGGGGAAACTCTTGATGCCACCAAGCTTTACACTGGTAAGCTCCTCTTGCACTCTAGTTGGGTGCGTGGGCTTCTATTTGTCATAATGACCACTCTCATTTTTCAGGCCGAAATCATGTAGAGGCCCAGAACTTGGCCAGTGTTGTCAGCAAGTCTCGAAAAAACTAGTGTTGTCAGCGTTCCTCAGAAAGAAAAAATGCTGTCAGCGCCAAGGTACAGTCAATCGTAGCATTTCTTTTCTTCGTTTTTGACAGTTTCAATTGCAACACTTCAGGGATACGATGCATACAATTGAGTCCAGTTACAGGCATAGCACCAACGAAGAACGAACCCACCACACTCACAAGAACTACACAGTGCTGAATTCAATCCAAGATGCGAGCTGGCAGCGTGGAGGCGTGGAGCGGCCTTGGTCGTGGGACGTTGCAGAATTGCAGGAGAAACGATCAAGGCAAGGATGATACACTCCAGACGGTTTTCTGAATCAAACAGCAGGACAGGAATACAATTTTATACTAAATCAACCACACTTGTTATGGATCGAAGGAAGCTTTTTTTTCGGAATTTACAACAAACTGGCACACATATTTTTGTTCCCTCTGTACGGGTCGATAGGATCGGCACATATATTTTTAAGAAAAAAATCAACCATCGGTGGTGTTCAGTTTTTGTTGCATTGAACATCGATGCAAGATCTTTCATAGTGAAACACACATGATATAATTTTCACCACTAGATTTTTCCTAGTGAAGGTCTTCTTCCGCGCTGGTCTTGCGGCATCTTCTTTCTGGAGCTTGTCTTTAGAATTGGAGCTGCCAGCTTCTTCTTGAGGAGCCACTTGTTTAGCATAGGTCAGTCGAGCTTGGCGTTTGTGTAGCTTTTGTGGGTAGTCAGGGTGGCTGAGTGTGCCACTCGCTAAGGTCGTATGTTTCATGACGGTCGCTGAGGGTTCTTGTGTATAGCCGGTTTTTCGTAAATAAACTGGCCATCTCTGTACTTCTGCATATTAATGGAAATAACAAATCTTTTGTCTTATTTAAAAAAATTTCCACCACTCGGATCAAAGAAGAACGAGAGGTAGGTGCACGTCTTTATGGTATTATCCTTTTTCTTTTAAACAAGAGAGACCCCGAAGGGCCTCGAAGCTCACATTAGGGCATCTCCAGCCAAGACCCCCATTTTGGACAGGAATTTTGTCCATTTTTGTGTGATTTGCGCTGGAAAGAGTACACAAACAGACCCTTGTCCAATTTGGTGCATGTGCACCGCATCTCCTAGTACTGTCTAGCCGGAAAATGAGCTAGATTTATCCGTTTGTGGGGTGCCATTGGAGATGGCCTTACTCGGGTGGTTGGTACAAGTTTACAAGAATCCCCTCAACAAAGAAACATAATACATCACATGGCTGAGAAATTGCAGGTAGGACCCTAAAGCACAACATGAACATGCGATCCGGTCCTTTTCCTTCTCCACCGCAGAACTGAAACCTCTAGTACCAGTCGTTGTCGCCGCTACCAAGGAACAAACCACTTTGGGCGTCGCTGACAATGAATCCTAGGCTAAGGTCGAACATGATACTCACACATAGAGGACGGAAGTTTGAGGGAGAACACTCCCCGGGATGGAGCGGGGCCTTTGGCCAAGAGTAGCTCTAGCGAAGCGTCGCTAGCGCTAAGGAACTCCATCAACAACAACTTCTAGAGTGTGTGTGTGCACCCGAACATATCAGATCTCCCTGCTAAGCACCAACTCGAGAAATCTCCTGTTCCTCTTTCCCCTCTAGTATGTCACCATGGCCACGAGGAGAAAATTGAGGAACTGCAGATCCCCATGGGTAGGAGCTCGATGCTCGAGCTTTATTGTTAGGGTTGAAGAGGGACGCCGCTCCTCGCCTTCGGCTCTGACCATCGGAGCTCCACGAGCAGCCTCACCACCACCATCTCCTGCACGGGGCAACTCGCCAACCCTAGCAGAAACCGTCCCGCCGACATAACAACAAACTAGCGCGTATGCATACTTATATCACTAGGATTATATACATAGGAGATCCAACTCCCCTCTCCCCCGCGTCACTGGCAGCAAAGCCGCCGGATCTGGGAAGGAGGGGAGTCATCGAATAGGGAAAGAATCTCATGAGGAGGGGAGGAGAGAGAGAGAAAGAAAGGGGAGAATAAGAGCCCCTCGGGTCTTATCTGTCTTCATTGGTTGGAGTTGGCAACAATCATATGTGAAGTCCTACCATCGTTTCTGTGACCTGAAAGATGCAAGTAAGACCATGTCAGTGCCTACAAGCCGCGTAGTGTCTACCTCATGTTGTTTTTATTTAGATCGTGTTCTGCATAGATTCCAAGTCAAAATTTATAAAGTTTCATTAGTAATATAAAAACATTTAAATATATAATACCAAATACATATAAGACGTGAATTTTATATAATGGCGGCTACCTACGCACGTGGTGCCTGCCGTTGGATATAAAGACCACAACTACAGACGGGATCATGATGAAACGGGATGGGTTGTTCGTGTCCTAACGACATCCCATTTTTCCGTTCTGCATGGTGTGAGTTTGCGAAAAGCATTGATCCATGTCGTTCGACCATGATCGCGAGCAATGGCTGATGCTCATGGTGTTTCTCTTTTGAACCATATCAGCAAATCCACCATGGTAGCTAAAGCATCTGTCCATGCCACAGCTCCATGGCCCCGAATGATGGCTTGTTTTTTCTAGTGTTTCGCTTTTAATCGTGGTGAAAGCAATTCGTCCACACCGCTCGTCCACAACCACGGTCCAAGGTAAAAGCAAATCACCATGGAGCTTTGTTGTGGACAATAAAATTTGTGGTATGTAATGTGGATGTTTGATTTATGAGTACCTCATGGTTTGTGGCTGTAAAAAATATGTGGTCTTTCCATATGGAAAGTTAGTTTTGTGGATAGACATGGTGGTGGTTTGGAATTAGCAAATCTGCACCGGGTGTAACGCCGTTAGGAGAGGTTGTGATTCTGTGTTCACATCAAGTGATCTATGTAGTTGATCCAATGGCTAGTTGCATGTGCGTAGCTAGCCGGCTGAGTAGCCCATTATTTCCGATATATATAATATAAAAATATACTTTCTGATTATTCTAATACCATAGATTTTATATTATAAATGTTGAATATTCAGTCAAGCTTTAAACTTTTGACTTTGACTAGACCTAGAAAGCGGAGTCATTGTGAGTGGGGTGAATATGTATATGATGTATTCAACCCAAAAATAATATCAATAAATTTCCAAACAATATTATTTCAAAAGATTTCCAAAAAAAAATTCTACAATTTCTCTAGAAATTAAAATTAAATTTTTTCTTAATTCTTTCAATTAATTTTAGGGACATGCAATTATTTAAGATCACTGTTCCACAATATGAGACTTTGTAGTAAGCTAAAAGAGCTTACTAAGAAGACTTATATTATAGAACAGAGGTAGTAGTATATATTGCACAAATAGTCACACATGTTATAATCATTTTACAAACATTCTATGTAGATTTTACACATATATTCAATCAATTACAGTTTAGTCTTGGTTCGCAAAGAAAGGTTTACAAGTTCTCATTGCGGTTTCATCGGGTACCGAATAGACTTTAAAGTTGTATGTTCAAAACATGATGAATATCTTTACATGTGTGAAACGATATGAAATATATGTGTTATTTAGAAGAAACCATTCTTTAAATGACATTAAATCTCTATTGCAAATAACCATAAGTCTTATCAATGTTAAACAAGTCTAATGAGAATCTGGGTATCTCGAGCGTACCTGTACTGTCTACGATTCACTTTATGTCACCGCCGTCCATTTCGTTGGTCCCTGTTTCAATGGTACACTCCGTGGTATTCCCACGACAATCTTATTCTTTTGATGGATGAGGCAACATTGGTGCACATGTGTCATCTCATTTTCAAAGATGAAGATCGGTGACTTTCACTATCAAAATCTGTTTTTTTGCCGACTATCAAAAATACTCGGCAAAGGAGAAAAAACAAATGACAACCCTGTTTATGTGTATTACACACGAGAGAGAGAGTACACATGTTCCTGCAAAAAAACTTTGCTCTGTGCTTTTTCCTCATAACCCGGGAAAATCTTGATCGTGTGCATTGCCTAAGGCCTCCTTTGATTCTCAGTGTAGGAAACATAAAGGGATATGAATTGTATAGGATTGAGTTGCCATATCCAATGGAATCCTACATGCATAGGAAATCTTGGCAGGATTTTTCCATGAAGTCTGACCTCATATTAAGTTTTCTATGAAAATACACTACCCAATTCTTATGGAAAAAATTCCTACAGGATACAATCCTATGAATCAAACACTATCCAAAGGAAAAAATCCATAGGGTGTAAATCCTATGGAATTCTTGGGACAATTCTATGAATCAAAGGAGGCCTAATACACGACAAAAAATGTGGTTTGATGGCCTGCCATCCTAACGGAGACGTCGCACGTGCCTTTGCCGTGTGTAAACTCAAATAGACATCATTTTCTTGAAATATTTTCTCTGTGCATTTTTTGAATTTATGGTATGACTTTGAGTTGTTTGCCGTGTGCCTCCTCTTTGCCATGAGCAATTATTTTAGTGTATATCCTAAACCATGCGACACATGCTTTTCCAAATTTTAAAATCTTTGCATTGTGTATTCTCGAAAGCCTCACGACAAAGTTGCCAAAATGGCCAGTGGGAGATGCCAGATTGCACATGCAGGCGACACGCTTTTCTTTTCCATGTATTACACATGGCAAAGAGGTCACAATTTTTAATTTTTTATTGTTTTCCAAAATTCCCTGCAAATTAAATGTACACATTATATTTTCCCTTCCTCAATTCCCCAGTACACCCAGCACAACATATTCACAATATATATTAAAAACATGAAGAGAAAATAGATAATCCGGCATAATTGTATCAAATTCACATCAAACAAGTGCATAACGCGTAGATAACCATCAAACATAGTCGTCTACGATAGATAGAAGTTCACATCGAACACAACCATATGCTATCCAAAAGGGGACCGCCCGTCATCAATTTGCAAGGCAATAATCTCCATCATCAAAGGCACCCGCAATGCATAACCTACAAGTGAAAGAAACACTTAGCATGATTTCAATCTATTTTTGACAAATTTTGACTAACATAGATCAATATGGACTTATGGAGTAATATAAATTTAAACTTGTATTTTTGACAAGTTTTGACTAACAAAGAGCAATATGAAACCAAAATGGAGCAACATGAGTTCAATCTTCTGTTTTTGACAAGTTTTGACTAACATGGAGCAATATGAGTTTAAACTTCTATTTTTGACAAGTTTTTACTAACATAGAGAAATATCGAGTCAAAATGGAGAAACATGAGTTCAAACTTCTCTTTTTACAAGTTTTGACTAACATAGAGCAATATGGGGAGGCTCATTCCTATCCTTTCTCTCTATCTCTTCGCTACAGTAGCTAAGAGCAACACCGAGAGCGCCGGGCCTATCCAAAGCCTCTCTCACCGGCGTTGCCCGTCGAGATGGGTGGAGGAGAGGCGCCAGAGTAGGTAGAGTAGATAGGAGTAGTGATGCTTTGTTGGTAGTGAGATTTTTGCTCGGTAGTCGGGGTGGAGCGACGGATCTTTCCGCCTGGATCCATGCCATTTTAGGGTTCCTCCTCCTTGTTCTTCTTATCCAGCGGTTGGAGGGGAGAGCATAAGGGAGGACCGACGTCTCCTTCAATAAAGTTCTAATGGTGAACTACCTACTGCTGCTTGAGCACGACGTGCACGAGATCTTCCTAGCCGGCCTCGATGGCGAGGGGGAAGGCTCAGCCTTGCTGAAGGGCGAAGTTTCGGTAGAACTCCTGGTCGTCCGTGGAGGCGAAGTGGAGTGCTAGTGCTTCAAAGAAAGCTCAACATCGGCGTGGTGTTCTTATCTGCGCCCGCACCATGGCGGAGTTCTGCCTCTGCTTTTCTTCTCGGCCGGCCTCGGTGCCGAGGGAGAAGGGAGCAGAGGTGCTGCTGCTGATGCTATCTGCGTGTGTCTGTGGTGGTCGACAGAGGGGGCGAGCCTGGCCACCCATCTGCTGCATCCCGGAGCACACCTCATGGTCGACATGTTCGTCGACATGATCTATGGCCAAGATGGCCACCCAATATGCTTCCTCGACAACGCAACATCAACCTCCAAGATGGAGGCCCTTTCTCGGGATCCTTGTTGGCGCTTCACTCCTCCCTGCAGCCAAGTGGTTCGTCCCCGGTGGCAGGTCGAAGGAGGTCGGCATCGGAGTCTCGTCGTCGGTGGGGAAGATGCTGGACAAGATCGCCTTTTATTTTTCTTTCCAGGGTCTTTTTTTTGTCAAATAGCAGGCCTGCTTTTCAGTGTATTTTTGTTGAGAGGCCTGTTTATAATTTATACCCACCGATTCCTTAAAGTTAATGCAGCACTCGGGGGGTCTTCTATACCCCTCCCCTTGTTAAAAAAAACATAGAGCAATATGAGTTCAAACTTCTATTTTTGACAAATTTTGACTAACATAGAGCAATATGGAGTTCAATTTCTGCCATTTTGCCAAATTCTATATTTCGGTAAGATCTAAATTTTGCCAAATCCTAAAATTTGACAGGTGTTGTCACATAGTTGCCTCTTGATATGGCGAATGTCAGGAGGGGGCTGCGACTGAGAGGCCGCAGTAGGCGTCACCAGGGCTTTCATGCTACGGAATATCGATATTGTTGGATCCTGCAGATGGATGCATAGGCTACAAGCATGGAAAAGATCGAGCTAATCGTGTGGTGCGAACTACAACATGCCATCTCTCTGTACCTGAATTTTACAGACAAAGGCTTATTGTAGGAGAGATGGCCGAGCGGTTGAAGGCATAGTATCACACCAGAATGTATACTAGATCAGCAGCCTGCATTTGAAGCTTCTGCATTGACATGCCTGAAGTTGGGACACCACAATCACAATCATGATCCCACCCAGAAACATGCATGCGCATTCGCATATCCTCCAGCCATAAGAAACGGTTGCAAAGCAAAACACGAGTAACCAAAAGGAGATGGTGAACGCCAACGATTTATTATTTGCTCTGATACAATCAAGGCACAACAACACGCAGCGAGAGGAGAAGAAGATGCATCATCTACACCATCTCCCCTACGAACAAACACAAGGGAGATGGGTCACATCAACAAAACCCTCCTCCCAACCTAAAATGACCGAACCAACAACGAACCAGTACCAAGAAGTGAACGGGGGAACTCCATGCGAGACGACGACGGCCTCTTCTCCTCCTTCTACATCACGAGGAAGAAGAACAGCCCCTGACGCAGCATCGTCTTCATCTTGCCCTCTGCCAATGATGGTCCCCCAAAGATACTTATACGGCCAAATATCTCCATGCCAGGCCTAGCCTTGCTAATCTGAATCTGACCGGCTTTGAGCCCTGTCATCTCAGCTGAGTACTCAGCTTTGAGCGATGTCCTGCAGTGACGGGAATCGCGTACACTGAACCTGGACGCCTTCTTGTAGCTTTTCGCACTATTGTATGGTCTTGGGGATTTGGGAATACGAGTCATCGATCCTGTTGGTGGTAGAGAGCATGCTGCGATCAGTGCCAAAAGCTTTTCTCTCACTTCGTGCTGCCTGCCCATACAGTCACGCATAATCAGACAAAGTAGCCAGTTGGATTAGACTGGTGTTCTCTAATGGGAAATACTCCCAGATTAGGTGCATGTGTTTAGCAGTAATTTTGTCTGCATGATTGCTAAATTTGTTCTGAATAACCTGTCAGTCCCGCCGACTACCGACATGCAACAGATATGTGGCGTACTTTGTTCATGTATATGGTGATATATGGACTCTGATTCAGTACTACCCCTTCTCCTATAAACATGTACAAACTCGTATAATGTCAAAGATAAGGATGACTCGGATCGCTTGATACCGCTTCGTGATTAATCTATATCTATACCTCATAATAAAAGACGGAACGTTTCTGTCTACCGCCCATTTCTGGACTTTTTTGTCCTTGCGATTGGCAAAGAATTACCCACCATGCCATCCCTAAGTCAGAGGTGAGGTGTCGGTTCTTTTTTTTTTTCGTCCTTCCCGAGCTGGGCGGTGGAGAGGCCACACCGACTAAAACACCTTTTGTTTCAGATGTCCATTTTGTCTACAATGCTGGAGCAAACTTGGTATACAATGGCTAAAACAAGGGAACAGATTACACACCACTGAGCATGGAAGAAATAATTAGAAAGGGCCACCATTCATGGAAATCTTCATTTTTTTCTGCCTGGAGCATATGGAAGGAGCGTAATGATCTATGCTCCAACGCAATACTACCTACTGCTATCTCCTGGCAAGATATATTCAAGCTAGATCTTAGTATTTTAGTTCATAGAACTAAACCAGAGCTACACCCTCTAATAAACTCTTTCTCGAAATAGGCTTTCGCCCGCTTTATAGATAAAACAACGTCCACAACCAAGGTTCATACAACAACCACGACGGCCGAAGCCAAAACGAAAATAAAGAAATGCGACACCGCTGGGAATACAGCACAACAAAGCCCAAGACAAAACAAAAAAAGCATAGCGCTCCTGAGCAGGCTACTCAGCCACCGACGAGGGCAGCCGGAGCCGAGAGGGCGCCGCCGCCCTCAAGGCCCGAAGTGTCAAAGGCCGATCATCACTGGCGCACTCAGGAGCCCACTGCTGGAGGAAAGCAAGAAAAGAGAAAACATGGTCAGTCAGGTAGACCTTCTCAATCACCATCTTGTTACGCACATTCCACAGGGTCCAAGCGAGGGCCCCAAACACCAGCCAGAAGAGGCGGCGCCCCCCTCCGGACCGGTATGCCTGGGCTTGCAGGAACTCCCCGAGCTCCTGCGCCTGCCAAGCAGGACCCAGCGCCTCTCGGACAAAGCCCCACAGGGCCCGAGCCTCCGAACAAGAGAACATAATATGGGCACAGGATTCCGGGGTCCCACATAGGGGACATAAACCGTTACCCGGGCCATTCCGCTTGGTCACCTCAATCCCCGAGGGGAGCCGGTCCCGCAAGAGTTGCCAAACGAAGATGCGAATACTAAGCGGGACGAGGGACTTCCACAGGGGAGGGGTCCAGCTCAGCTCCGGGCCCTGGAACAAGGCGCGGTAGGCCGAGCTCATCGAGAACTCCCCAGAGGGGTGGAGCTGCCATCTGGCCGAGTCCGGGCCCTCGGGCAAGGACACCGAAAGCGAGTCAAGAAGCTGCCGGAAGGCCGACGCTTCTACCTCGCTAAGGAACCGACGGAACAAGATGTTCCAGCGGCCCTCGCGAAAGGCCTTAGCCACGAGCGCCGAGGGTGCGGAAGAGATGGCAAAGAGACCAGGGAATTGGACCCCCAACGGGATGGGGAGCAACCATGGGTCTAGACAAAACCGCACCCCCTGCCCAGTGCCTGCGGCGAAGGAGACGCCCAAACCAATGAAGTGCTTAATATCTTGGATGGCTCTCTAGAATTGAGAGCCCTCCCGCCTTTCGCAAGCCAACAGGGGGCGGCCTCGGAGATATTTGGCCTTCATAAGCTGAAGCCAGAGACCATCATCTTCCTTGATAATGCGCCAGACCCATTTCAACACTAGCGCCACGTTAAAGCGGCGAGAGTCAAGGATCCATATGCCCCCAAGGCTCTTGGGGGAGCACACATCTGCCCATTTGACCATATGATATTTCTAATGGCCGTCCCGTGCCGCCCAAAATAACCTAGATAACTCCTTCGCGAAGTCGGCATGGGTCCCTTCAGGCAGGAGGTACAGACCCATCTGGTACATGGGCAGGCTGGAGAGGCATGCTTTAATCAGGAACGAATTTCTCCCCTTGGATGTCAGGCGCGCTCGCCATGGTTCCGCCCGAGAGCGCACCCTAGACACCAAGGGGCAAGGTCCCTGATCAACACCCTGGTCTCCCGGATGGGCATCCCCAGGTAAGTAATGGGGAAGTCAGCCAACCGACAGTTCAGGTTATCAGTGATCCGCTGCCTCTCCTCCTCAGGGTAACCGAGGACCATAACTTCACTCTTGTCGAAGTTGATCGTCAACCCAGACAACGATTCGAAGCAAAGGAGCAGGAACTTTAAATTAATAATTTCAAGGTCTGAACCCTGCACCATGATCAGGGTGCCATCCGCATATTGGAGGTGGGTGACCCCTCCTCTGGGGATCAGGTGGCCCACTACCCCCGAGATATGGCCAGCCGCTTTGGCTCTGTCCAGAATCTCAGCCAGGGCGTCCACCGCGGTGTTAAACAAGAGAGGAGAGATCGGATCCCCTTGTCTAACCCCTCAGGATGGACTAAAATATGGGCCAATCTCCCCATTTACGTTGATCGCCGTCTGTCCACTCGTCACGAACTGCATGATCCAGCCGATCAGGCGGTCGTCGAACCCCCTCCTCTCCAGTACTAGTCTCAAGAAGGCCCAGTCCAAGTGGTCATAGGCCTTCTGAAAGTCCAGTTTAAGGAATACCCCTTTCTAACGTTGTCCCTTCACTTCATGGATAATTTCATGAAGTGCCAAGACATCGTCGTGAATGAGGCGACCCTTAAGGAAGGCAAACTGGAGGGGGTGGGTAAGACGTTCCAAGACCGGAGCGAGACGAAGAGCACAGACCTTGGCGAATAGACGTTGGATGACATTGATCACAGTGATAGGGCGGAATTGACGGATATCCGTGGCCCCCACTACTTTGGGGATCAGGGTAATAACGCCAAGATTCAGGTGGGACATTACCAAAGTCCCCGTGTAGAGCTCCTGGAACATCTGCATGATCACCGGCTGAAGCTGAGCCCAAAAAGCCTGGAAAAAAGACACCGGCAGTCCGTCCGGGCCCGGAGCCGAACACAAATTCATGACCTTCAGGGTCGCCTCCACCTCCCCTGGAAGGAATGGGAGAGTGAGAAGCCCATTCTCCTCCGGGGAGACCAGGGCCTCCCTGGACCAGAAATCCGAGGCAAGCGAGAGGCCTGACGGCAGGGATGCCGAGAAGAGGGACCGGTAGAAGGCATAAATATGGGAGGAGAGGGCCTGAGGGGACTCCAACAGGACCTCATCCGCCCAGAGGCAGGGGATCGATCACTTCCTCCTCCTGCCATTGGCAATGGCGTGGAAGTAGGCAGTGTTTGACTCCCCCTGGACCGTCCAGTTCTGGCGACTCCGCTGCCGCCAGAAAGCCTCCTCTCCCTTGTAGATCTCCATAATGGAGGTCTCCAGGGAGTATCTACGGGACCAAGCCTCGGCCGAGAGGCCATGAAGGTCAGCCTCCCGATCCACCACCTGAATTTCCCGAAGAATGGCCTCCTTCTGGGACCGGAGGTTAGCCCCCAAGTTAGCCCCCCAACCCCTCATGAACTGCCGAGATAATTTGGCACAGTGGTGCCATATGCACCACGCAGTAAACCCGAGGGGTTGAGGCAGCCGCTGACAAGCACCTTGCCTGGACCGCCTCCACAAATTCTCGTTTCTGTAGCCAGAAAGATTCAAAGTGGAAATGGTTCAGCCGCGGTGGTTGTCCCCTCCCGAGGAGAGGAGGAGAGGGGTGTGATCAGACCCAATCCTAGTGACCGCCTTGAGGGAGCATAGGGGGAAGGCCACCTCCCACTCAACTGAGACAAAGACACGGTCGAGGACACTGCGAATGGGGTGGAGTTGTTTATTTGTCCAAGTATATCTAGCGCCCACACGTGTAATCTCGCGCAGGACAAGATCCGCGATGCAGTCACTAAACATACGCATCCTAGGGAGGTACACATTTGCCGAGCTCTTGTCTTCAGCAAAGCGAATCAGATTGAAATCACCGGCGATAACCACCGGGATCTCAGTCCATTCCACCTTCGAGTTGAGCTCAAGCAAGAAATCAGCAGACCTCCTATGGTCCGCGGGGCCATAGACAATCAGCACCTCCCACTTGAAGCGAGATTGTCTATGTGTGAGGGCCATGCTCTCAAAGAACTCCCTGCGGTCCATATCATCAATCTCAAAGGTATCCTCCTTAACCCCCAGGAGGATCCCCCCGAGTGGCCCGATGCCGGAAGCCAGGACCAGGAGAACTAGCAGTTGCTAAGGGCCTCTAATTCCGCGATGGATAAGTCTTGGTGAATCTTCTCTTGAAGACCGAAAATATCCGGAGCTTCCCTGCGGATGTATTCCTTGATCTCGGGCGACCCTCACCCAAACCCGGATGTTCCAAATGAACACCCGTAAGGTCCGTAGGATGTCCATCAAGGGACCTCAGGCCGGGGCGGTCCCCTTAGCGGGGACCGAGCGGGAACGGGGGGGGGAGGGGAAGGGTCCCAGCTGACCTGGGAGGTCTCCCACGTGGCCTACCTGGGGGGTCGGCCTGTGGGTGATCTCCCACGCATCAGGTGCAGGAGGGGGATCCCCGCCGGGGTCGGGTCCGGCGGACCTATCCTCGGCAAGGATACGGGATTGCTCCCGCATAGCCCTCCCCCGCCTTAATGGCCGCCAGCTGTTCGAGCCTCGTCCCTTTCTCGGCACGGAAGACAATCCCACAGTCAACAGGCACTTCACCAAGATGAGCCAGCGAAACCTCAGACAGAACACAGAACATGGAGCAGGCAGCCCCGAGGGACCAGGGTCAGGCGAGGAAACTACAAGGGCAGAGGAGGTACCTGAGAACTCATCACGCGCCTCCACCCGGCGAGACGCCCGCTCCTCCACTGTCGGCTCAGGCCCGGACAAGCCTGTCCGGGAGTCAGCGAGGCGGAACTGTGGCGGGGGGGGCTGGGATCCACAGCCAGCAGCTTGGAGGCTGCGGGGTGGAGGAGGTCCCCCAGCGGCGCCAGTCCAGAGGTCCGGGTGTCCGGGGCGAGAATGTGAGACCACCCCGGGGGACCGCGTGGACAGGTGGCGCGCACCACCAACCCCTCACTCTCCGAGGTGTTCACCTTTGGAGAAAGAGGAGCGGGAGGGGACCCAGGTGTAACACCCTCAGAATCGTCCCTATGCAAGTTTTAGTGCTTCCCGCCAAACCCGCATAGAAACGATTCAAAGGTGCCCACTAGGCACTTGCATGCGGGTGGAAAACGAAGTAATATCATTACACAATAGTCCTCGATGGAACCCACAAAACACATATATACAACATCGACTCAAAGAGTCAAGAATACAGATTTACAGTACAAAGATCCAAACCACCTTGAAAACAATACAGCGTCCGAGTACGGACAAGATGCAAATTGAGCCAAGAGCCCTGAAGAATAACCAATGGCGTCCATATCCCTGCCCAGGCCAAGCCGGAAGGGTAACCATGCTAACGACGTCGATCTCAAAACCTGCTTAAACAAAAGGGGTGCCGACAAAGGGCAAAGGAAAAAGAGAGAGCGGTCAGTACTGAGGCCAGTACACGGCGAGACTAGAATTCGGCGGTACTCGCCTACATAGGTATGGTGGACTGAAGCGGCAGCGCGGCATGCACTAAACAATCTATAGAGACTCAATACAACTAGCGACTATCAGATAGGGATAAGAAATACCTATTCAGATCCAACCTGAAACTATCATCAAGCATACCCATCCTGGTATTTCCCCCTCGAGACCAAACGAGGAAGTCAACCAAGGAACTCACAAAGTTGTCAGTTTTAATTATTCAGTTATCGTTGCAGCAATTACTAGTCAGGTCTAGATAGTCATCCTGATATAATAAACAGTGGGCACTTTTAGTTACCATTCCGTTGTAGTTGTAGTACTTACTAGTCAGATACATATAGCATGAGGCATCCCAAAACCCAGAAGTTGTTGGTAATTGTATTTAGCCATTCCGTTGTAGTTGTAATACTTACTAGTCAGATACAATGGTAATAGGTGACAACCCAAACAAGCAATTGTTGGCACTTTTATTTAGGCATTCTATTATAATGAAGCTGATTACTAGTCATTATAAAGTCAAATTTATAGCACTACTTTAGTTATAGTTGTCTATGATCGAGATACTGTGCTCCAAGTCGTCCATAACCGCGGACACGGCTTTGAATGTTTTACCTGCGGGGCACAAATAGCAACACACGCACGATCAACCTCGAGAAAAACCAATAAAAACCCAACGAGGCATCACGTGAGCAATTGCAAGATTCATATAAATTTGGGGCCACCCACCAAGCTACCATGACGAAGTTGGCCGGCTCCGAGACGGACCCAGAGGTTTGTGCCAATGGCTGTAAACGACCGGGAACCCGAAAGTGTGACTGGGCTTGTCGATACCGCAAAAACATTCCACATTTTGTTCCTAAACAGTACAGGTGCTCCACGCGCAATCGTAAATAAAGAAGTAAGGCATGACATAAGTACAGGATAGTAATAAAGCCCCAAACTACTTTGTGGCCCCAAGAAATAAATATGACTCAAGCTCTGGCTAGGGGGATTCATGGTCCCACATGCGTATAGTGCGAATATTCAAAGAACAGGTATCAAGTAGTCGGGGTCCTACGGGACACAAGTGGACGGTTAAAAACCAAATAACATCTATTGCCCACCTGTGCCTCTTCATTATTTACTTACTTCAATTTTAGTTATTAAACGGTAATTAAAGTCATGATCAACTCCAACATAAAGCATATGGCTCTTCTAACAACTGTGGTACTTGACGACACGCAGCAACACTTGAGAAAGCGACTACGACACGCAAGTCCAACTATCTACCAAGCAACAGGTAATAGGATGTGTCCAAGGTAATATAAGGCTGCAAGGGATATCACGAATGCAACTAGAGCATCGCATAACACAGATAGCAATAGATCAACAGG
Source organism: Avena longiglumis (assembly GCA_030063025.1). Classification (NCBI taxonomy): domain Eukaryota; kingdom Viridiplantae; phylum Streptophyta; class Magnoliopsida; order Poales; family Poaceae; genus Avena; species Avena longiglumis. The sequence goes on from CP125976.1 coordinate 15,011,694, forward strand.
AAAGAATAAAGACTATAAAGGTAAAATAGGTAGAAAGGGGAGAATGCTGCTTTGAAAACATTGCCGAAGTTTCAGAATCAAGAACACATAAGCTCACAACATCTCATCGTCCTATCCGGGAAGAAGCAAAACACTAAAAGAAACAAGCGATGCAACAATTACAACTAATGCAGAAGAATCGGCATGATCATGATATGATGCATGACATGGAGAGTTAATGATGTAAACTATGTTGAAAAGGTATTAGAGACATCGCATATTGATGATGTAACATTCGTGAGGCACTATCAATAAGAGACAATTAGTTCCCAATTTTATTTATCATGTTTTCCTTGCATAATCAATACTGATTTTGAAACTTCTCTTAATGCATGATCCAAATGATAACATGGATATCATGATTGGAGAGGTCTCGTCACGCTGATCGATTTGGAAATATCAATTGTCGAATTCGGAGTTACGGATTTAAAGTCATGCAATAATTAAGAAAAGACAATTATTAATATTTATTAATTCGAAATTTTTAAGTTGCTCAAATGATAATATACATAGCATAGATAGATTCCTCACATTTTTCTGATTTAAAAACATATATTATTCAAATTATTTGGAATTATAAATTTAAATTATTATTAAAGTCAAAATTATTAAAAGGGGTCAAAGTCAAAGGTTTGACTAGTTTAAGTCAGATTTGAAAATATTTGAATGTGCATATGAACTCACAACTTAAAACTAAACACATTTCATATGACACTTTTATTCAAATTCTTGTTTATTCAAAAGTTATGAATTAGTTTATGTTTAAACAGAATATAAACAAATTGAAATTGATTTAAGAAAAGGTTTTCTGGACTTTTGTTACTCGCAGGATTCTACCCATAGAGAGTGACAGGTGGACCGCAGTGCTGACTGGGCATAGGACTGGTGGGGTTGAGGACCGCGGGTCAAGGTTAACAGAAGGTGGGTGCCTTTTTACAAAAAAGCCATGAAGGGATGGTCTGCGGGTTGAGTTAAAGAAAAGCGGAGGGTCTGATTGCAAAACCTACCGGGAGGGTTGGAGGATTGGATCTGACGAACGGAACTGAATTTTGCGAAAAATGGCTAGCTGGAACGATTTTGCGATGAATATGGCGATCAACATAAGCAGAATTTTGCGACTCCATAAAAATAAAAGTCTAAGAGGAGTCCAAGGGCTAAGGATTTGGTTCAGAATGTTTTCCCGTACGAAGGTTGGATAGGGTGTAAAACTGCGATGAACAGAGGCCAGAAACATGTGTCGCCTGAGTATGGAACTCCTTCAGTTTTGCAGCGAGATTTGCTGATCTTCGACAGATGATCCTGAGAGATGTAGATCGACGTTTTGAGAAAGGCCGGGCTTTCTGGAAAGAGGACACACCAGGCTACGCATTTGCATAAAGATATAGAGCTGGAGAGAACTGGAGGAGAAGCACGCTTGCGGCGAACGGTGGCGGAAAACAGGGCTGATGTGCGTGTTGTTGCTGCTGCTGCTGGTTCGACAGGCCGAGCGCGCGTGCTGGCGTGTTGGCGAGCTGTACGGCGGCGCGGCAGAGAGGTGGCGGGATGAGGCAACTGGGAGGACGATGAGGGCGCGGCGGAGCTCCACGGTCAGGCCGCTTGCGGGGAGATCGGCAGTGAGGTGGTCTGCGACGCGCGGGTGCTCGCGGCGGCGTGCACGGGACACTCGAAGGTGGCGGTAGCAACACAGGGCAAATAGGTAGAGGGGGTCCTTGTCAGAGGAGGTCTACTCACCCACAGGGTTATCGGTGTAGGCGGGGTCGCTCGTGGTGGGGATGATCTGCCACGTAGCTGGGGCTCTGGAACTCCTGATCTTGGCACCCCACGCGGCGTTCTCCGGTCTCCGGCGAGGCACGACCGTCCTGTGGCTACTGGGAGGAAGCAGAGGCCGGCGATCAAGCTTCCCCGACTCCAAGACTCCCTCCTGCTCGACTCCAAACGCCTCCTCTTGTGATGGCTGGGTCTAGGGTTAGTGGAGCTCATGGCGTGGCCATGGCTTCTTAGGGGAAAGGGAGGGAGGAAGGGTGGTTCAGGTGGTGAGATCTAGAGCTTTCAATCTGCTGGGAGATGAAGATAAGAGGGACATCTCACAGGGGTTTGCCTCTTGCAAAAAGGAGAGGAAGGGGACTCGGGTGGTTGGGGTCTCCTCTCTTCTCACTTGTAGCTTTGCTTGAAGAGGAAAAGAAAGGGGGGACCAGAGGAGAAGGAAGGCCAAGTCGTGTATGGGGTGGGTTGGCCAAAAGAACCAAAACAGATAGGTAGGGAAGCACATGGTGAACCCACGGCAAGGAAGGGTGAGAGTGTATAGGGCTTTGTCTAGGTAGAATAGATTAGGTAGATGTAGTGTAGGTTTTGTTCATTTTTTATTTCTCCAAACTTTTGTTTGAATTCAACTATTCAAAACCAACTTAAGAAACGACCAGAATTCCAAAGAACAAAAGAGAGAAGATATATGGCAAGTTTGCATGGCCCATGCACCTATACACCCACTTGCATGCATGGGTACACATACATACACATGAAGCTAGATTTGTGACTAGAAAGGAGAGAAAGGAAACAAGGTAGGATTATTTTATTTGGTTTGAATTCAAAGCATCATAGAACCATGCTTAAATTCCAAAATAGTACAAATGGAAGGATAGAGAATCATCACGGGCCATGCATGTTGAGCTTGTCCAATATGCAAGGTTTCATGAATGATTGCAACCATCCAAGAATTTTTGTGGAGCCTTCTTTAATTTCATTAGCTTATTTAAAATGATAGGCACATTTGCATATTAAGGCCAAAACTAGTGTACGTGAGCCACTATGAATTCATATGGCCTTATTAAATCAAATGTACTTATAATCCTGAATAAAACTATGGAAAGAAGATAGAAAGGATTCTACACTTACATGGAAAATAGAGGTGGCCATGTAGATCCCATACTAAATATTGTGAAAACAATATTGGACCATGTATGGAGGCAAGTAGTTCAAAGGAAAAGGACCCATACCCAATTAGTGATGAGCTTGAGTTAAATAACAAAAGGAGATGCAAATGCTCATATTAAATGGGAAGGTGAAATCATAAGATGGTGACACGGAAAGGTGGTGGAGTTGTAAAAGATATTCCCACAACTCAACTTGGGCATTAAGCAATTTATCAACAAGCAACTACAATATATCAAGAAGCAAATACAAGTAATATAATATAAGTGCAAATGGGATAAGAACAAAATAAAAGGGTTTTTATATGATGCTCAAATGCAAGGTGGCATGGTGACATGAGGATGATGTCATGATGATGCAACAAATAACCAGCATAAGGTAGTGTTGATCGGTATTTCTTATGTAGCATTCCAATGTTAGACAATTGGGATGCTACACCAGGGCGGGGAGAGAGGGCCGGAGGCAGGTAGGAGTCGTATTGCGCGGTGTCGAGGTCGAAGGATACCGGAGGATCCGGACGGAGGCAGCGAGGGAGGTCGACCGAAGGCAGCTTGGACGGAGCGCTCAGCGAGAGGAGGGCCTCCCAGGGAAGAAAGGGCCTCCTCCCGAGAGCCCCGCCGTCGGGGAGAGCCCGAGACGCCCCCGGATGCTCCCTGCGGCGGGGGAGGAGGCGGATGAGACCCGTCGGTGGCCAGCGGGGACTCAGGGTTAGACCCAAGGTTGCTGTCCGAGTGCTCATCCCCTGAGCTGCCTCCCCTCACACCAGTACCACCACTGGCCGGCGGGGGAGGGGGCGACACCGCAGGACCGGCCTCCCCCTCGTCAAGCTCCACCAAGAGGTCACGCCCCACCCGGTCGAACAAGAAGCGAGGCAGGGAGACCGGGAACACGGCGAGGGACGGGCAAAGGAGACGCAGCCGCACCGCTCCTAGGCCCAAGAGAGAGCCCACGTCGACCTCAGTCAGCTTCCCCACCATCTGGGCCACGAGCGCCACCACCTCAGGCCTCCGGGCCTCGAGCGGGAAGCCGTGAAGGCGAACCCAGACCTCCGAGAGAGTGTCCACCATATCCTGGGCGGCCGACGAGGGCTGTATGGCGACCTTCAGCTGATGGAGCAGCAGCGTGAAGGATGACCCGAGGGAGCACATGCGCAAGATCGCCACCGACGGGAAGGAGACCACAAACTCAGAGGCAGAGAAGCGGCGCACCGGACACTCGAAGCCGGGCAGGACCGCACGGAGCTCCTCCTGGAGCAGGGTCTCTGTCACCTCCATCGAGAGCGGCGGGTCCTGGTCAGGCAGAATCGACACCCGGGCCAGCGTCTCCGGGACGGACATCGGGACTCCTCCCAGATCGATGAAATAGAAGCCGCCATCCATGCCATGGCCATAGTACTCTAGCGAATCCCGAGGGCGGGGGATAGCCGACGCCAGCACGCGGCTGGCCCCAACACCCAAGGCCGACACCGGGGCCGAGCCCGACGCCCCCGGGGAAGGGGCCACAGCCCCGCCCACCAACGAGGGGACCTTGCTCTTCTTCTTACTCTTCTTCTTTTTCTTGGGGCCGACGCCTGACGGCTCGGACTGAACCGCAGATGTCGCAGCATCCGGGGCCGGGGGGACTGCATCCGCACGCCAGGACCCGGCATCCGCATGCCCCGCCCAAGGGGGGGGAGGGGGGGGAGGGGGGGCGGTGGGCCCGCAGCAGCAGCCTGGGCCTACAACGCCGCCTCCCGCAGACGGAGCTCCCGCTCTCGGTCGCCCGCCGAGGGCCGCCTCTGTTCCTCCACCCGACAGCGAGCGCGGGGAGGGGAACGAGAGGGGCGTCGACCGGGGAGATGATGAGGGGACGACGGCGAGGCGGAGAGCGAGTTCTCGGCCGCCACGCCTGGGCAGGGGCGACGGGGAGGGACCGCGGCGGGGGGCGACTGACGCGGCGGAGGAGACACGCGGCGAGGTGCAGGCGGCAGGCTATGATGCGGCGCCATCAGGGCCTGCAAGAACGAGTGACGGGGAGCGGGAGAAGAAGAAGGCGGCGGCGGTGGGACAGGGACTCGAGGAGGGAGGTCGGGGACGGGAACAGGCATAGGACGCGGAGCCCTAACCGAAGGGTTATCCCTCCGGACCGGGCTGGGCCGCCTTTCCCCAGCAGGCTGGGCCGTCGTCGGCCTGGAAGGCCTCAACAAAGCCTCGCCCGCGCAGGAGGTAGCAGGCAGAGCCGGCCACGCCTGAGCGTGACTTAGTCCACCACTCATGGGCCGAGGCCCACGAGCAACCAGCCCAGCAGAGGCCACGGCCCCCACAGCCCGATGCGTCCCTCTCCCCACGCCTCCCCATCCCTGCTGGGGCGCCGCCATGGCCACCCGAGCCAGGGAGTTCCTCCGCCGGCGAGGCCGCCGTAAGGCAGCACCGGCTAGCGGGATGAAGTCCCCCAAGGATGGGAGGGCAAGGCTGGAGGGGTATCGTGGCCGGGGTATGCCGTGCTCCATGTCAGATAGTTCGCCATCCGCCCGCACCCCAAGGACCACCGCCGGCGGGACCTCCTGGGCTCCCCCAACGCCTCCTCGTCCTCGACGTACCCCCACGCCTGTCCGTGGATGTCATCTAGGGCCGCCACCTGCGCCGGGGACAGGGGCTGAGGCGGTTGCAGGGCTGGCGAGCTCGGCGGCATGAGGACACGGGCACCCACCTTGACCGAGTGCGTCGGGAAGGAGAGGGAAGCGCCATTGGCGGATGAACTCCCCGCGGCAGCGATCCCGTAATAAACTCTTTCTGTAACTTGGACTAGTACTGCTCTGACTTCTGTCCCCCCTGTATTCCATACTTGTAAATATGTAATACCTGTAGCCCTTTGGCTGCTTTATTAATAAAAAAAGTAGGAGCCTTTACTATTGTTATTATGGTAAAAAAAGCAAGGCTGTGGGGGCCCTGCCTGGCAGTACGGTGTCCCCCATGTTTTGGTGCAAGAGGCCAGATGGAGGTGTGCCCCGACACGAGACGCCAGCAATGACCGAAGCCCCGGGAGGACCGACGCTTTCCAGGAGGGTAGACTCGTTCCACGTAAAGTAGTTGTTGGAATTTGGTGAGTTTTGGGTTGTTGGTCCATTAGACAAATTCTAAAATTCTCTTTGGCCCATTTTTGCATGGAAGCATATGGCTGTGCAAGTGGTGCTAAAGTTTAACCCCACATTGCTAGTTGAAGGGGAGTTGGACCACCTTATATAGTAGAGTGTTGCACCACTCACTAAGGTGTGATAAGAAGAGTAGCCCTCGTGCACTCCTCCTCCGACGCCGCCCACCTCGCCTCGCCGAGCTTTATTTTGCTGGTTGGGAAAACTGATTATGAGTCATTAACGGACGCGTTAATTACAGCCGTCTCCAGTTTTTATGGACGTGGTTGTTAGCGACTCGGACGTGGGCTGAGCCCACGATCTTCCTAACCTGCACTATATAAGCGTTTGGGCTAAACCTAATCGGTGAATCAATACATACACGTGCCTACCTCCAGAACCTTGCGCCACCGCTTTCGTCTTCTCCATCCCAGCTTGCGGCGTGCACCGCAGACTAGGACAGTAGGCCTTCGGAACCCCGCCTCTCGTGAACCTGTACGGGTGAGGGGCGATCAGGTTTTTGGGGAGCGCTCAAGCGTGACTACTGGCAACCACGACGTCGTCCGACGACGAGTTCCTGAACGACGACTTCTTCCCGGACGTCAGCGATCTCTTCGATAACCTCAACATGGGCGACACTGCTGCAACCGTTGCGGCTGCTATTCAGCCTACACTGTACGTGATATTCAACTGTCTTTTCCGGATTATGCTAGAGTTCTTTCTTCTAGCGTTTGGTGTAGATGTGATAGGTTTATCTCCTATATATGTAATCTGTTCATCTACTTTGTTGATCTGCATAATTGGTTTTAGTACCGTTTGTATGATCATGTTTTATCAATTTATTATTCGGATTAAATCATATGGATTATTGCTTATATTTCCAACAATCCAAAAACCTGATTATAGGCAACTGAATTCCATCGGTGTAGCCGCTACTAGGCCGCCTTTTGATGGTATGCACTATAAGAGATGGCGCAACAGAGCAGTTCTTTGGTTTGAAAACCTAAACTGCTATAGCGCCACTCTTGGCAAGCCTGAAGGAGATATTTCTGCTGAGCAGGAAGCGAACTTTAAGAAAGTCGATACCATGTTTATGGTGGCTTTGTTCAGTGTTCTTGGGGACAACATTGTTGACCCTTATATGTCATTTGATAATGGCAAGGACGCGTGGGAAGCGCTCGAGGCCAAGTTTGGGGTCTCGGACGCCGCATCAGAGTATGTCATGGAGCAATTCTATGACTACAAGATGGTTGATGAGCGCTCCATCATTGAGCAAGATCATGAGATACAATCACTTGCCAAAGAACTTGAGCAGTTCAAGTGTTCCTTACCGGACAAATTTGTGGTTGGTGGCATTATTGCCAAGCTTCCTCCCTCGTGGAGGAACTTTGCTACTTCTCTGAAACATAAGAGACAAGAGTTTTCCGTTACGTATCTCATTGGGTCTTTTCATGTGGAAGAGAAGGCGAGAGCAAAGGACAAAACGGCTCGAGGACTTGAGGGAGGTTCTACTGCCAATTTAGTGCAGAGGAAAAACTTCCAATCCCACAAGTTTAAGAATAAGAACAAAACTGAAGGAAAGGGAAAGTTCGATGTCAAGAACAAGGCACGCACTCAACCAACTTCAAGAAGAAAAATGATAAGAGGAAAGGCTCTTGCCACGTCTGTGGTGATCCTAATCATTGGGCTCCTAGCTGCCCTAATCGCTTTGACAAGCGTCAACATGGGAACAGCGGCAATGCCGCTAATGTTGTTATTAGCGATACTGAGATGAAGGATGCTGGGTACGGTATTTTACCTACTATCCTTTCAGTATGTCATTCTCCTGATTGGTGGATAGAAACGGGTGCTAATACACATGTATGTTCTGAAATTTCCATGTTTTCCTCTTATCAGGTCTGAAGGACTTCTTCCGTGTTGATGGGAAACGGCTCACGTGCTTCTGTTCATGGTGTTGGTACGGTAAATCTGAAGTTTACTTCGGGAAAGACCATACAACTGAAGAATGTGCAACACGTTACCTCCATCAATAAGAATCTCGTCAGCGGATCGCTTTTATGTCGAGATGGCTTTAAGTTGGTTTTTGAGTCCAATAAAGTTGTAATTTCTAAGAATGTACAATTTCTTGGAAAGGGTTATGAGTGCGGAGGTCTAAAGCTTGTCTTTGTCAGACTCATGTACTAAAGTTATTAATCATGTTTGCAATGATAATGAGTCCAATGTTTGGAATTCACGACTCTGTCATATTAACTTTGGTTGAATGACGCGGCTAGCCAATATGAGTTTAATTCCGAAATTTACCACTATCAAAGGTTCTGAGTGCCAAGTTTGTGTGCAAGCAAAGCAACCCCGCAAGTCTCATACGGCTGCGGACCGAGAAACTAAGCACCGCTAGAACTTATACATCCAGATCTTTGTGAGATGAATGGTGTGTTGACAAAAGGTGGAAAAAGATACTTTATGACGTTGATTGATGACTCCACTCGATACTGCTATGTTTATCTTCTGAAATCTAAAGATGAAGCTTTGAACTACTTCAAAATCTATAAAGCTGAGGCAAAAAACCAACTTGATCTTAAAATCAAGCGACTAAGGTCGGATCATGGTGGAGAGTACTTTTCAAACAAATTTGATTTATTCTGTATGGAACACGGTATTATACATGAGAGGACGCCTCCCTACTCACCTCAGTCAAATGGGGTGGCCGAAAGAAAGAACCGCACTCTAACTGATTTGGTTAACGCCATGTTAGATACATCGGGTCTTTCCAAGGAATGGTGGGGGGGGCGCTAATGACTGTGTGTCATGTCCTAAACCGTGTTCCTGTAAAGGATAAAATCATGACTCCATTTGAGGAATGGGAAAATAAAAGGCTTAAACTCTCTTACTTACGAACTTGTGGTTGTTTGGCGAAAGTCAATATTCCAATACCCAAGAAGCGAAAGCTTGGACCAAAAACCGTTGATTATGTTTTTCTGGGATATGCTTTTCATAGCATTGGCTATAGATTTTTGATAGTAAAATATGAGGTATCCGACATGCATGTTGGTACAATTATGGAGTCGAATGATGCGACTTTCTTTGAGGACATCTTTCCTATGAAAAGTATGTCTAGCTCATCAAATCAGGAGATGACTAGTTCATCTAGTCAGGAATTTTCTATAATTCCTAAACCCACTATGCCGATAGAACACTTTGATGATCCTGTGGAGGATGACAATGAAGCTTCCAAAAGGAGCAAGAGACAAAGGACTGCAAAGTCATTTGGTAATGATTTCATTGTGTACCTTGTGGATGATACTCCCACTTCTATTTCAGAAGCCTATGCATCTCAAGATGCTGACTAGAAGGAAGCTATCCAAAGAGAGATGGGCTCCATCTTAGCTAATGGTACTTGGGAAATCACTGATCGTCCTTATGGGTGTAAACCTGCAGGATGTAAATGGGTGTTCAAGAAAAAGCTTAGACCTGATGGTACTATTGAAAAGTACAAGGCACGTCTTGAGGCTAAGGGTTATACCCAAAAGGAAGGTGAAGACTTCTTAGATACCTACTCACCTGTAGCCAGATTGGCCACTATTCGAGTACTACTTTCCTTGGCTGCCTCACATGATCTTCTCGTTCATCAAATGGACGTTAAGACAACTTTTCTAAATGGAGAGCTAGATGAGGAAATTTATATGGAGTAGCCTGATGGATTTGTAGTAGATGGTCAAGAAGGAAAGGTGTGTAAGTTGGTCAAGTCTTTGTATGGTCTTAAGCAAGATCCTAAGCAGTGGCACGAGAAGTTTGAAAGAACTTTAACTGCTGAAGGCTTTGTTGTAAATGAAGCTGACAAATGTGTGTATTATCGCCATGGTGGATGTAACACCCTCAGAATCGGCCCTATGCAAGTTTTAGCGAAACTCGCCAAACCCGCATAGAAACGATTCGAAGGTGCCCACCAGGCACTTTCGTGCGGGTGGAAAACAAAGTAATAACATTACACAACAGTCCTCGATGGGACCCACGTAACAGAGATATATACAATGACTCAAAGAGTCAAGAATACGATATAATATACAAAGATCCAAATCACCTTGAACGATAGAAGCCCAGCTACGGACAAGATGCAAATGGGGCTAAGAGCCACGAAGAATAACCAATGGCGCCCATAACCCTGCCAGGCCAAGCGGAAGGGTAACTGCTAACGTCGATCTCAAAACCAGCTTAAACAAAAGGTGCCGAAGGGCAAAGGAAAGAGAGGCCGATCTTGAGGCCAGTACGGCGAGACTAGAATTCGGCGGTCCTCGCCTACATAGGTATGGTGGATCGAGCGGCGGCGATGCACTAAACAACCTATAGAGACTCGATACAACTGGCGGCGATCGAGAGGGTAAGAAAGACCTATCCGATCCAACTCAAGCTATCACCAAACAAACCCATCTGGCGTTTCCCCTCGAGACCAAACGAGAAGTCAACCGAGGAACTCACACAGTTGGCAGTTTTACTTATTCGATTATAGTTGCGGCACTTTACTAGTCAGTTTAGATAATCATTACGATAAAGTAAGCGTGGGCACTTTTAATTGACCATTCCGTGATAGTTGCAACACTTACTAGTCGATACAATTAGCATGAGATAACCCCAAAACCCAGCTTGTTGGTACTTTTACTTAGCCATTCCGTTGTAGTGAAGCTGATTACTAATCATATCGATGAGTCAATTTTAAACAAAACTTTAGTTATAGTTGTCTATGATCAAGCACTGTGCTCCAAGTCGTCCATAACGCGGACACGGCTTCTAAAAGATTAAACCCGCAGGGTGCACCAAAGTATCCACGCACTTCGACCCTTTTGCGGATCGGTTAACATACACCCATCGGTATGTCGGCGGGCCTAAGTCGACGCTCCCGGACCCAAAGCAAGCAGGGGCCACCCCACTAAGTACACCAAGCAAGTCGGCCGGTCTCCGAGACGGACTTAGGGTTTGCGACAATGGCTGAAGCGACAAGATGCCCCAAACGGGACCCGATACCGCGTAATCACTCCGCTTACCTAACAAGACAAAGTGTGCTCCTCGCACAACGTAATACATAAGTAGCATGGCATAAATGCAGAATAGTAAAAACACCTCAAACTAGTTGTGGCCCCAGACAATACTTTGAAATCGGTAATAATCGATGGGGCCCATATCTCCCCACCTGTGGTTAGCGCCGATCTCGGAACAGTGTCAAGAACTCGGGTCCCACGGACACAAGTGGGCTATCGAAACCAAATCTTACCTATCACCCACCGATGCCTCTGCTTAATTCAATTTTAGTTGTTAAACAAGAATTAAAGTGAAACAATAAGTAAAGCCATCGATCATCTCCAACAACAACATGCGGCCATCCTCCAACAATTGTGGTACTTGACGACAAGCAAAACACTTGAGCAAGCGACTACGACAAGCGGGTCCAACTATCTACCAAACAACAGGTAATAGGATGTGTCCAAGGCTATATATGGCTGCGAGGGTTATCACGGGTACGAAAACTAGAGCATCGCAACACAGATAGCAAAGATCAACAGGAGGAAATAAATACTAGAAAAGTAAGATAGGTAGAAAGGGGGAGATGCTCGCCTAAAAACATTGTCGAAGGTTCATCCGAAGAACGGGGCGAAGCTCACATAAACTCAACGGCCTTATCCGCGAAGAACCAAAACACTAGAAGAAAACCGGATGCACTATTTAATACAACGACAGAAGATCGGCATGATGCATGTATGTTGTATGCCATGGCAAAGATGCGATGCAATTAGGTCATATTAAGCGGGCCGGGTCCCACAATTAATTGAATGGTTCAAGTTATTTAGAACCCTCGCAATTTAAATGTTGTTTAACATGGCAGAAGATAGTACCGGGTTCGCTACACAAGTTTAAATGAGGCCGATATGAGACTAGATTTGCCCGCATATGGGCCCCATATTTAATTATTAGGTGAATCGGCAAAAGGCCCCCAAACCACACAAATATGCATGCGAGTATGGCAATTCAATATGCAATAAGTTGTTATTATATTATGAAATTAGGGTTTCGGGAAGGGGTTCGCACATCAGAGGGGGCTCGACGATCTTGGGTTCCGGGGTTCGGGGTCGGTCTCGGGGTCCAGGGTTCGACGGATGCGTTCTCGGATAGCGGGGGTATATCTTGTCGCATCCGCGGCCTTCGGGTACGGGATCGGTCTCCGGGTTCGGGGGTCTCGGCGTTCCATGAAGGAGTTCTTGTCGCACGGTGTCTGAGAGTTCCTCCAAAAACCGTGGCGCGTCCGTGAGGCGATCTTAGCGTCGGTCATCCTCGGGGTCGAACTTGCGGGTCATGTATACGGAAGATCTTGTGGCTCGATGTCCGGGAGGCAGATCTTGGAGTCCAGGCCGGAGGCCTTGTCGGTGGTCTTCGGGTCCGTCCCGGGTAGGCATCCTCGGTGTCGGGGAAGATCTTGATTCGGCCTCGGCACACGGTACATGCTTCTCGGAAGGCCTTTGCGTTCCATGACGACGTTCTTGGTCCGAGGTACCCGGTTCCCTCTCGATGATCTTGGGCTTGCGGCTCCTCTTTCGATGACGATCTTGTCGAGAAGAACCCTGGCGCGAGAGCCACCGCAGAACTTGGTATGCACAAAGCACCTGCGGGGCCAGCACGCAAACAAGGCCCACCCGAGCGACACGGCAGAGAGACAACACGGAGGCGCGGGGCCCACAGGTGGTCGGGGCGGCCAGGGACGCGGCGAGGTGTGGAGGAGGGCAGGGGTCGTCGTCGGCGGCGAGGGGGGGTCCGGCTAGAGGCGGTCGAGGCGGTTGCAGGCGTGGGGCCCGGTGCTGACGTCATGAGCGAGCAGGGAGCTGGGCGAGCAGCGAGGATGGAGACGGGAAGGAGGCTGGGTCAAGGGCAGGCTGCACGCGGGAGGTAGGAGATGGTGAACAGGGCGGGCTGCTCTGGTGGGGCCGGATGGTGGGACCCAGGGGGGCAGCTGGCGGTTGGCGGGGTGGGACCTGGGGCGTGAGCGCGTGGTGAGCTGGTGGGAGTGGTTGGGCTGCGGTGTGGGGTGGAAGGTGAGAGACAGAGGAGGGGTGAGTGGAGGGAGGTGGCCAAGTGGCAGCCTGGGAGTGGTTCAGGGAGAGGGAGGAGGTGAGGTGGCGCGCTGCCATTGGGTGGGGTGAGGTGGCCAGGGGGTGTGGGTAGATTTTTAGGTAGCTATAGGATTAAGAAGGGCAGGGGTAGGTGGACCGTTTAGAAAATGGGGGTGGTCGTTCGGGTCGATTCGGCCCGTTCGACTGCCCCTACTGAAAATAATTAAACTTTTTATTTGTTTTTAAACGGGCCGTATGTAACCGATAGCGGCCAAAATAAAACATTCCGGGGATCCGGTTTTGATGTTTGAATAAAGAGGGGCGTTTAGAATACAACATGGGCTTTGCAAACATGTTTTTATGCAAACAATGCATGATGATGACAATGCAATGCACAAAATCAACGCGATTTTCTAGTAGTGGTTTTGCGGGATGCCACAATTCGACACCACTAACAAAGGATCTCGCCCTCGAGATCCGCCTCATGGTACCGGAAAAAGGTCGGCGATTCAAGGTCTTCTCGTGTAGATCCGCGACACCACTAACAAGAGGTCGTTGATCCCGCTTCCAACACTCCGGATAAACAACGGACGGTTAAAGGTATGGCCACCTCTAACTTCCATGGAAGGAGTAGAGTTGCATCGATCCACCATTCAACGTACATAAGCGAATGATAAGAGTAGTGGTATGGTCGCGACTCCATCCCGCACTCGAAGCATTACTCTATACACGAACAGATAGATTATGCAACCGACCCTCAAGATTCAGACTGAAGATCTCGACAAGCGAGGTTCGGATCAAGGAGTGATGAATCATCGGATCCGGTAGAGGATGTCGCTATTGCGGAAAACACCGGAAGGATCAAACAAGGAACAAAGAATGGTACCACGGAAGACGGATTCCTCGGATAGCATGAAGACCGGATGTAGCAACACCGTTACCAAAAGAGGAAGCGAAAACCCTGAAGGTACGACGGAACCCCTCCACGAGAAATCCTGGACTCGAAGAAAAGATAAGAGAGCAGATTCAAAATGCGTCGAGATAAGAGGAGAATAGCAGAGGGGTAAGGAGTAAAATCAGACCTAATCAGAACTATCCAACCGATTTTGCAAAAATAGTTTTGACACTCTACTTCGGCCGTTAGCTAGGTTTTCCTACAGGCTGGACTTGTGGGGTATCGCAATCTTGAGCTCGATACCACTCAGAACACCTCGAATCGGCCTATGCAAGTTTTAGAAAGCCAAACCCGCATAGAAACGATTCAAGGTGCTCACCAGCACTTTCGTGGGTGGAAAACAAAGTAATAACATTACACAACAGTCCTCGATGGGACCCATGTAACAGATATATACAACAATGACTCAAAGAGTCAAGAATACGATATAATATACAAAGATCCAAATCACCTTGAAAACGATAGAGCCCGACCACGGACAAGATGCAAATGGGGCTAAGAGCCAAGAATAACCAATGGCGCCCATAACCCTACCCAAAGCCGGAAGGGTAACCCCGCTAACGGCCGATCTCAAAACCCGCTAAACAAAAGGGGTGCCGACGAAGGAAAAGGAAAAGAGGAGCGTCGATCGAGGCCAGTACATGCGAGACTAGAATTGCGGTCCTCGCCTACATAGGTATGGTGGATCGAGCGGCAGCAAAGATGCACTAAACAACCTATAGAGACTCGATACAACCGGGCGATCGAGAGGGTAAGAAAGACCTATCCGATCCAACTCAAGCTATCACCAAACAAACCCATCTGGCGCTTCTCGAGACCAAACGAGGAAGTCAACCGAGGAACTCACACAGCTTGGCGCTTTACTTATTCGCTATAGTTGCGGCACTTTACTAGTCGGTTTAGATAATCATTCGATAAAGTAAGTGGGCACTTTTAATTGACCATTCCGTGATAGTTGCAACACTTACTAGTCGATACAATTAGCATGAGATAACCCCAAAACCCAGCAGCTTGTTGGTACTTTTACTTAGCCATTCCGTTGTAGTGAAGTCTACTAATCATATCGACATACAGTCAATTTTAAACAAACTTTAGTTATAGTTGTCTATGATCAAGCACATCGTGCTCTAAGTCCATAACCGACACGGCTTCTAAAAGATTAAACCTCATAGGGTGCACCAAAGTATCCACAGCACTCAACCTTTTTGCCATCGCTAACATACACCCATCGGTATGTCGGCGGGCCTAAGTCACGACGCTCCTGCACCCAAAGCAAGCACGGGGCCACCCCACTAAGTACACCCGCAAGAAGTCGGCCGGTCTCGAGACGGACTTAGGGTTTGCGACAATGGTCAGAAGCGAAGATGCCCCCAAACGGACCGCTGATACCGCGTAATCACTCCGCTTACTAAACAAAGACATGCAGTGCTCGCACAAACGTAATACATAAGTAGCATGGCATAAGTAATAGTAAAACACCTCAAACTAGTTGTGGCCCCCAAGACAATACTTTGAAATCAGGTAATAATCGGGGGCCCATATATATCTCACGTGGTTAGCGCTCGATCTCGAACAGTGTCAAGAACTCGGTCCCACGGGACACAAGTGGGCCGAAACCAAATCTTACCTATCACCCACCGATGCCTCTGCTTAATTCAATTTTAGTTGTTAAACAAGAATTAAAGTGAAACAATAAGTAAAGCCATCGATCATCTCCAACGTCAACATGCGGCCATCCTCCAACAATTGTGGTACTTGACGACAAGCTAAACACTTGAGCAAGCGACTACGACAAGCGGGTCCAACTATCTACCAAACAACAGGTAATAGGATGTGTCCAAGGCTATATATGGCTGCGAGGGTTATCACGGGTACAAAAACTAGAGCATCGCAACACAGATAGCAAAGATCAACAGGAGGAAATAAATACTAGAAAAGTAAGATAGGTAGAAAGGGGGAGATGCTCGCCTGAAAACATTGTCGAAGGTTCATCCGAAGAACGGGGCGAAGCTCACATCAACTCAACGGCCTTATCCGCGAAGAACCAAAACACTAGAAGAAAACCGGATGCACTATTTAATACAACGACAGAAGATCGGCATGATGCATGTATGTTGTATGACATGGCAAAGATGCGATGCAATTAGGTCATATTAAGCGGGGCCGGGGTCCCGACAATTAATTGAATGGTTCAAGTTATTTAGAACCCCCGCAATTTAAATGTTGTTTAACATGGCAGAAGATAGTACCGGGTTCGCTACACAAGTTTAAATGAGGCCGATATGAGACTAGATTTGCCCGCATATGGGCCCCATATTTAATTATTAGGTGAATCGGCAAAAGGCCCCCAAACCACACAAATATGCATGCGAGTATGGCAATTCAATATGCAATAAGTTGTTATTATATTATGAAATTAGGGTTTCGGGAAGGGGTTCGCACATCAGAGGGGGCTCGACGATCTTGGGTTCCGGGGTTCGGGTCTCGGTCCGTGGTTCACGGATGTCTCTGCGAGCGGGTATATCTTGTCGCATCCGCGGCCTTCGGGTACGGGATCGGTCTCCGGGTTCGGGGGTCTCGGCGTTCCATGAAGGAGTTCTTGTCGCACGGTGTCCGAGAGTTCCTCCAAAAACCGTGGCGCGTCCGTGAGGCGATCTTAGCGTCGGTCATCCTCGGGGTCGAACTTATGGTCATGTATACGGAAGATCTTGTGGCTCGATGTCCGAGGCAGATCTTGAGTCCGTGCCGAGGCCTTGTTTGGTCTTCGGTCCGTCCGGTAGGCATCCTCGGTGTTGGGGAAGATCTTGATTCGGCCTCGGCACACGGTACATGCTTCTCGGAAGGCCTTGCGTTCCATGACGACGTTCTTGGTCCGAGGTACCCGGTTCCCTCTCGATGATCTTGGGCTTGCGGCTCCTCTTTCGATGACGATCTTGCCGAGAAGAACCCTGGCGCGAGAGCCACCGCAGAACTTGGTATGCACAAAGCACTGGGGCCACATAAACAAGGCCCACCCGAGCGACACGGCAGAGAGACAACACGGAGGCGCGGGGCCCACAGGTGGTCGGGGCGGCCAGGGATGCGGCGAGGTGTGGAGGAGGGCAGGGGTCGTCGTCGGTGGCGAGGGGGGGTCCGGCTAGAGGCGGTCGAGGCGGTTGCAGCGTCGGGGGCGTCCGGGTGCGCGACGGTCGCGGAGCGAGCAGAGGGGAGCTGGGGCGAGCAGGCGAGGATGGAGACGGGGAAGGGAGGCGCGCGGGCTGCGGGGCTGCTGCGCGCACGCGGGAGGTAGGAGATGGTGAACAGGGCGGGCTGCTCTGGTGGGGCCGGATGGTGGGACCCGTGGCGGTTGGCGGGTGGGACTGGGCGAGCTGCGTGGAGCTGGGAGTGGTTGGGCTGCGGTGTGGGGTGGAAGGTGAGAGAGGGAGGAGGGGTGAGTGGAGGGAGGTGGCCAAGTGGCAGCCTGGGAGTGGTTCAGGGAGAGGGAGGAGGTGAGGTGGCGCGCTGCCATTGGGTGGGGTGAGGTGGCCAGGGGGTGTGGGTAGATTTTTAGGTAGCTATAGGATTAAGAAGGGCAGGGGTAGGTGGACCGTTTAGAAAATGGGGGTGGTCGTTCTGGTCGATTCGGCCCGTTCGACTGCCCCTACTGAAAATAATTAAACTTTTTATTTGTTTTTAAATGGGCCGTATGTAACCGATAGCGGCCAAAATAAAACATTCCGGGGACCCGGTTTTGATGTTTGAATAAAGAGGGGCGTTTAGAATACAACATGGGCTTTGCAAACATGTTTTTATGCAAACAATGCATGATGATGAAAATGCAATGCACAAAATCAACGCGATTTTCTATTAGTGGTTTTGCGGGATGCCACAGTGGAGGCGAGGGAGTTATTATGTGTATCTACGTTGATGACATATTGATATTCGGGACCAACCTCGCTGTTATCGATGAGGTCAAAGAGTTCCTATCTCGCTGCTTTGAGATGAAGGACTTGGGAGTGGCTGATGTAATATTAAACATCAAGCTACTAAAGGATGACAATGGTGGGATTACACTGCTTCCATCTCACTATGTGGAAAAGATATTGAGTCGCTTCGGGTATAGCGACTGCAATTCTTCTCCAACGCCTTATGATCCGAGTGTGCTACTTCGAAAGAATCGAAGGACTGCTAAAGATCAATTGAGATATTCTCAAATTATTGGCTCGCTCATGTATTTAGCCAGCGCTACTAGACCTGACATCTCCTTTGCTATAAGCAAATTGAGTCGATTTGTGTCAAATCCTGGAGATGATCATTGGCATGATCTTGAAAGAGTTTTGCGCTATTTGAAAGTCACTGCGAGTTATGTTATTCACTATACTGGGTATCCACGGGTACTTGAGGGTTATAGTGATTCAAACTGGATATCTGATACTGATGAGATTAAGGCCACAAGTGGTTATTTGTTTACACTTGGTGGTGGCGCTGTTTCCTGGAAGTCTTGCAAGCATACCATCTTAACGAGGTCAACAATAGAAGCAGAACTCACAACATTAGACAGAGCCGCTGTTGAAGCAGAGTGGCTTCGTGAGCTCTTGATGGACTTACGTGTGGTTGAAAAACCAATACCCGTCATACCGATGAACTGTGATAATCAAACTGTGATCGTCAAAGTAAACAGTTCTAAGGACAATATGAAGTCATCAAGGCATGTGAAGAGGAGATTGAAATATGTTAGGAAATTGAGAAACTCCGGAGTTACTGCGTTGGATTATATCCAAACATCTAAGAATCTGGCATATCCCTTCACAAAGGTTTTATCACGCAATGTGATAGATAATGCATCGAGGGAGATGGGTTTGAGTCCCACGCTATGAGTTGATCCCAGTGGCAATCCACTCTATGTGATCGGCGATCCCGTGAATTAGAGCTGGGAGACAAGCTGTTGCTCAGCTGAGAGGAGAGTATTCCCATATGAGATTTACATCTCCATAAAGATGCAATACTCTCTTAATCTGCATGGCAGGTTGATATTTATCTTAATGTGCTCCAAGTGGCTTTTATAAGAGGAGATGTTGTCCTGCACAACATCTCTTGAGGAACACACCTATATGAGTCTGACTGTCAAACGTCGCAGTCCGTGAGAGTTGGGTGCTCTCTAATAAACTCATGAAAGGCCCTGGAGTATGACGCATAAGCTCCAAACCGCGGGGAATCCGGTAGCCTGCACTGTCTAGATTTTGTGTGAAACTAGCACGCAGAAAACTTGTAGTTCAAGGCATAGTCCACTATTCAAGTTGCTAGCTAGTGTAGCATGAAGTTTAACGTGGAAGTTCAACTTAACAGTCTCCACTACACACCGATATATAAAACAATGTTCTGGAAGAAAAGTGATGTGATGTGCCAATAAGATTTTGTGGGGGATTGTTGGAATTTGGTGAGTTTTGGGCTGTTGGCCCATTAGACAAGTTCTGAAATTCTCTTTGGCCCACTTGTGCATGGGAGCATATGGCTGTGCTAGTGGTGCTAAAGTTTAGTTCCACATTGCTAGTTAAAGGGAGTTGGACCACCTTATATAGTAGAGTGTTGCACCACTCACTAAGGTGTGATAAGAAGAGTAGCCCTCGCAGACTCCTCCTTCGACGCCTCGCCTCGCCACGCCTCGACTCGTCATGATGCGACGCTGCGTGCTGGTTGCGGAATCTCGCCGAGCCGAGCTTTATTTTGCTAGTTGGGAAAACTGATTATGAGTCATTAACGGACACGTTAATTACAGCCGTTTCCAGTTTTTATGGACGTGGCTGTTACCGACTCGGACGTGGGCTGAGCCCACGATCTTCCTAACCTGCACTATATAAGCGTCTGGGCTAAACCTAATCGGTGAATCAATACACACATGTCGTGGGAATGGTCACGGCAGATGCTGCAATCGGCAGCGAGTAGTAGAACGAGGGGCAAGGGCGGCCAGCCATCTGCGGTGCGAGATGAGGGCAAAGACATAGGGTTTTACCCAGGTTCGGCCCCTCGGAGGGTAAAGACCTACTCCTGCTAGATTGTATTATGGAGGTGTTACAATGAGCGAGCCCGGCGACTAGGCGGCGAGTCGCTTGGGTGTATGAGGGGACGTATCTCTACTCGCCCTATAGGGAGGTTTATATAGGCTCACCTCCCATAGGGTTTACATATCTCAACCGATTCAGTTAAAGCTTCAGTAATCGTTTAATCCTAATCCGACTGGGCCTATTTACTCGCCTGGGCCTTCAGCTTCTAGTCGCTTGGTTCCTCGCTGGGCTTCAATCCATTCGTCGTCTGCAGCCCACTCGGGTTCTTGGGCGGTCGGAACGTCTGCTGGGTATACCCGAGGCATATCCCCATTAGTAGTCCTCGAGGCCGTCGGCGATTAGGCGTAGGTGGCTGCTGGCAGTCGGAGTATACGGCTTCAGAGTAGGCATCCAAATAATCGCCGGTGGGCTCTCAGATAAAGGAGGAAACCAGGATCCAGTCACAACTTTGGCGAGTCGAGTCGGCGATACACTGTCATAGTGTCCGGGTCGACGAGTCGAACGGCTGTAGTTGGACCGTCATCGTGGTCAAACTAGCCGTTGGGGTAATCCAACGGTAACTTTTGGCGTAATCATCGCGTGGTAACGGCTTCTTGATTTGGCGGGTAACACCCCCTATATAAGTGGAATGGCAGGCGATCGGAGAGCCACCTTCTCACCACTCCTTCCGATCGCGATTTTCCTTCCTCGATCGCGATCCAGCCGACCAAACCTCTCGACTTCAACAAACCTCTCGCCATGGCCCTTTCCACCGAACTGGGTAGATCCAAGTGCACGAGGGCGCAACTAGCCTCTTCGAGGAGGCCGGATCTTTGAGCGCTGTTGGCGTATTCCTCGAGAGACGACCCCAAATCCGCGAGAGAGGGAATTCGTTTGTTTCACCAGTCATCTCGAGCGGGGGCTAGGGTTTCCTACGTCCCTGTTCTTCCGGCGCTTCTGCGCCTACTACGGGATCCAGCCTTCAGATCTAGGTCCCCATACCATCGAGCACCGCCATCTTCGTGGCGTCGAATGCTACTTGGCTGCCGACCCTACTTCCCCTTGTGGCGTGATCTGCTCCACGACGGATCAGCGAGGAAGCAATGACCCAATCTTGGCCGCGGGCTGAAGTTCAGCTCAAGTCCAAAGCTTCGTTCTTCGATCCGATGCCCGCCAAGGCAGCGAGCGATCGAAGAAGTCGTGGTTCTACGTGGAGGCGACCGAGGACGAGGTGGCGATCCCGGTATTCCGCCAATCGATCCGAGCCACGCCATCTCCAAGTCGGCAAGCTCCCCAACGATCAGCGGATGGTCGCCGACGAGATGCTCCGCACCATCCGCGTCTGAAAAAGAAGGGCCTCAGACGATAAACTTGTACAACTGGCTCGGGCGGCGCTGCTCCACTCGCCATGACCACTACATGTACCAAAGACACGGGGGAGACTCGACGAAGGCCTCGCCGAGTGGAAGCCGGAGGACTATCTCCCAACACCGAAGAAGATTACCCAGCGGTGTACCGACGCGCAGTCGGGTCGCCTACACCGCAAAGCGTCCAGCTCCAACGGTAACCACTTTACTTTGCTCGCAGTCGCAGTTTATGCAGTCGCGGTGATTCTGATTTTACTTTGTATTCATCGCAGCTATTCCAAGTGGTGGAAGGGTGGCTCCCACCTTCGGACGACGAGAACTCGAGCTCGTCCACCCAGGACGTAGGCGAGTCGCCGCCTGCTAAGGGCGATGAAGACGATGACGACGAGTCCGAGGAGGAGGTCGCCCCGCTGGTCCGAAAGACCCACGGACAACGACAACGCGAGATCGAGGCAAGAAGAAGTCTCAAGTGTCATGATGACGACGACGAGCTCCCAGAGACCACTTCGCGCCGTCAAGCCACCCCATCTAAGAAGAAGAAGAAAGAAAGGGAGGTAAGGCCCCCCCGAAAAAGAAGACGAAGCCATCGAAGCCGGCCTCGCCGCCGCACTCGGCGAGCAGCTCTGATGCTCCCAGCCCGGCCGGTGAGGACGCACCACCAGTGGCAGCCGCACTAGAGGCGGCGACCGAGGAAGTGCCGCTGGCTTCAATGCCTCCGCCATTCACCCCTGTCTCGGGGCTGGGGGATGTTCCGGCTGCGGCGGCTTCGCCTCGCTAGGAGGCTCCTGCCGAAGATATCCCAGAGGCTCCAGCTGTGGCCTTAACAACGAAGAAGCCGTCCGTGTCTTGGGCACGCGACGTCCTGGAGATGGGTCTCCGTCGCCGACTGGCACCCGAACAAGAAAAACCAGCCGGCCTCCGTACGGGGCTACGTTTTATTCCAGTCGCCAAGTGAGTGCACTCACCCTTTCTTGTCTTTCATGATTACTTCAGTTGTTTTTGCTTATACGACTGATGCACAGGACCGGAGTGAAGAGGATGGGCCATCCGACCGTGGCTAAGGTACCGCCCGTCGTTAGCGAGGAGGATTCTTCCCGCAAGAGGAAGGCGGACGAGGTCGTCGCCTCGGCGGATGGCAGCAAGAAGGCCAAGGGCGACACTGCTACTATTTCTCGATGACACGGGTCGCACCACCAAACCCGTGATGGAGGCAGCCGCGTCTACGAAGGAGGGCGCTCCCTTGCCTGGATCTGTGGAGCCGACCTCCTTTGGAGCAGGTGCCTCTATCGCCACGTTCCCGCGCTTCGTGACCAAGGCGGCCGCGGCGAGTGGGACTGCCTCAAGCCGCTCCTGGGACCGCCGATGCTGAAGTCGACCAACGTCGTGGGCATACGCCGGCTCTCCTCGCGTCCGTGGACGCGATACAACTCCACGGCATGCTTGGCGCAGCCATCCAGGTACATCCAGTCCCCGAGGATCAGGTCGGTGTTTTGCAGCGGCCTGATTCTTATAGTATTTTAACCTTATTTTTCGCATCCAGTCCCCGAGTGCGCACGCGCTAAATTTTAGCGGGTGGGCACTTAGGAATTTCTTGATCGCCAGTCCCCGAGTGCGCACTCGCTGAATTTCAGCGGGTGGGCACTTAGGAATTTCTTGATCGCCAGTCCCCGAGTGCGTACTCGCTGAATTTCAGCGGGTGGGCACTTAGGAATTTTGCTTTTGACAAACCTTTTTTGGTGATGTGCAGGGTCTGCAGCTTGAGTCCGCGGACCGATTGGTCGCGAAGCAGCGCGCGGAGAAGGAGCTGGCCATCGTCCAGGAAGCGAACAAAGGGCTTCAGGCTGTTGCCGCGAAGGCAGAGAAAGCTCGCCATGGGCTTGTCCCTGCTGGTGAATTGGTGGCGGCGCAATCAGCTTTGAGTGCAGCCGAACAACTGATTTCCAACCTCGAGCGCGAGCTGCGGGAGGCAAAGGAAGAAGCGAGCTCAGCTGACGGGCGAGCTAAGGCCACCGTTGCGGCCGCTGAGTAGGACCGCAAGGTGTCGGAAGTCCTTATTGCTGGGCTTCAGGACGACCATACGTCGCTTCAAAGCTTCATCACGGAACTCGCCCGCCCGCTGCTTGGTGAGTACATCTTCCCTTCCCGGTGGTTGCGTCTTTTGTGTTGTCCGTCGTAGTCATTATTGTCTTCTACTCGCAGGTCGCATCATTGATAGCGAGGAAGAGGCGAGCTCGCTCGACGCGAGGCAGTGCATAAGCATGCTCGTCGATTCGCAACGTTATCGGCGACGCATCCGCCGCCTATCTCCAAGAAATATCGCCACGGAGGTGATTCCAGCGACCTCGTTGAGGTGTGGAAGTATTTGGAGAAAGCGCCGGTCGTTGAGTTCATGACGCGGTAGGCGTTTCGGCGTGGAGCGTCGACGGCCCTTAGTATTGGACTTGCACACTTCCCCGAAGACTTCGACATCGACGACGTGACGAGTGGATATCCATCATCGACTAGCGCGGTGGAGCTGTCCGAGGTTCTCAAGTTGCAGGACCGCGCCGCCACGCATCGTAACGTGTTCGGGCAATGGGCGACCTTCCGTATCAGAGACGGCCGCCGCGAACGACCCCGAGCCGCCACATCGTGACTTCAAGTTCGAGCAACCTTTTCGCGGGCGATGGTGGTGAACCGACGACGATCCGTCGAACCCGACACGCCGTTCATCCGCAATCGCCGGATGTTGGCGAATCGCCATTAAAGCCTGCGAATAGGATGGTTTTCCTTGTGGCGTTAGTAGCAGGTCTGCCATGCGGGCATATTTTGTAGCATGAAAAAATGCGATATGCAATTGAATGAGACATCGTGTCTATTTTGGTATATGTTGTGTGCTTGTGATTGATTTTGGAACGAGTCCCCGAGCGTCCGCCTTTTTGTGGGGTTTACCTCGTATGATATATGTGTTGTTATGTGTTTGGTTATGTGTTTTGTTATTTTGGTCGACTACCTGAAGCTCGAAGAGCCAGTCGCTAAGCGACTCCTTGAGTGCTCAGATTTTACTGCTTTCCCTTGCGCAACGAGGTCGGGTGGCCGAGTCCCCAGCGTGGTACTTGGTTGTTCTAGGCGCGACTCGAGGGTGGTTGAGGACTTAGCGTTGGTTTGGGCGCCACTCCTGCCCGTGGGGGTCACGCGTGGCGAGTCCTGGGCATGCTCTCCTACTTGGCGTTTTCTCGACCGCTGGCGATGAACTGGTCTTCAGCCCCGGCGTGGTACTTAGCCGCTCGAGTCGCTATGCCGAGGATGCGAGGACCAGGTCACCGTGAGAAGCGAGGGAAGTTGTCTTGGCTCAGAGAACCAAATGAGCTAGGCGACTCCAATGGGGCTCCGGTGGCGTTTTTCATGGACGATGCAAGACCGAGGTGACTCGGTTCTTACACCGCACTACTTAGCCGTGCGATCGCTGTACCAAAGGTTGACTTTTGCGGTTAGCGTAACGCTGTTATTACGAAAAGCAGTGGCACAAGTCATGGAGAGTTGGCGCAATTTGCGGTAACCGTTTATTTTTATTTCATAGCGGCTGGAGAGTACATGTGTGGGGTTCTAGGAGTAGAACTTCCGTAGGAGGTTTACATTCCACGGTCGCTTGACGTCGATTTCGCCGTCCCCGCGGACGTCGATGAGGTAGTAAGCGTCGTTGCCGAGTACGCGCCCGATGGCGAATGGGCCTTCCCACGGAGGAAAGAGCTTGTGCATGCCCTTCTTGTCCTGGATGAGGCGTAACACCAGGTCGCCTTCTTGGAAGGTGCGAGCTTTCACCCGCCGGCTGTGGTAGCGGCGGAGTCCCTGCTGGTAGATAGCGGTGCGTGACCGAGCGAGGTCACGTGCTTCATCGAGTTGGTCGATCCCGTCTTGGCGGGCAAGCTCGCAGCCTCCGTATAGTGGACGACCCGCGGCGAGTCGTGCTCGAGGTCGGTGGGCATGACTGCCTCGGCCAGAGACCATGAAGAAGGGAGGAACCCTGATGTATTGACCGAGGTGCGGATCCCCGGATGATGAGGGCAACTCGACCCAAGCACCAAGGCGCCGAGTGGTAACTGGAGTCGCGGCTTCAGGCCGTGGAGGATGCTTTGGTTGTCCCATTCCGCCTGGCCGTTGGATTCCGGGTGAGCGACTGACGCGAGGTCGAGCCGGATGTGGTGCTCTTCGCAATTCGCCATGGCTCCTTGGCGGTTGGTGCCGTTGTCCGTGATGATGCTGTTTGGGAACCCGTAGCGATATATGAGCTCGCAGAGGAATTTAGTGGTCTTCCCGTCGCATTTCGACTGGCTTGGCCTCCACCCATTTCGTGAATTTGTCGACGGCGACTAGCAGGTGGGTGTAGCCGAGGGGCCTTCTTGAAGGGGCCTACCATATCCATGCCCCACACGAATGGCGGTGATGGGGATTGTTTTGAGCGCCGAGCTCGCACGCGCCCGTTGGCGATTGCACCCAGCGCACCGGCTGGACGATATCGACAAAGATCGGCGTGTGCGGTGGGCCAATAAAGCCATGTCACATAGCCTTGGCGTACTGAGCGGCGAGGCGTAGGCCACCGGAGTGAATGTCGTGGAGGATCTTGTGTCCTTCACTGGTTGGACGCAGCGTTGGAACACGCCGGTGACGCTGCTGTGGAGCTCGCCGTCGATGATGGTGTAGGACTTGCATCGACGGCGATCATCCGAGCGTCCGCCCTGCCCGCCGGGGTGCCGTTTCGTGTAGGCGATGTAGGGCTTGGTCCAGCCGTTCGCTCGTGGACGAGTACCAAGGCTGCCTCCGCTGAGTGGGACTCGATGTCGATCTCCTTCGGGGGAGAGACTGATGGCTTGGTGATCGTGTCGAGGAAAACGCCGGTGGTGCGAGTCGAGCCGCCCCGGCGCGAGAGTGCGAGGCCTCGTTCTTCCGCCTGTCGATCCACTCGACGGAATAGCCAGTGAAGTGTCCGCCCAACTTGTCCACTGCCTGGCGGTACGCCGCCATGGTAGGGGAGACAGCGTCGCAGGTGCCAGCGACTTGCCCCGCGACAAGATCGGAGTCTCCGTAGCAGCGGAGGCGATTGACGTTCATCTCCTTGGCTGCTCGCATGCCGTGGAGTAGGGCCTCGTACTCATCCATGTTGTTGGTACAGGGTGTGAATTCGAGGCAGAGGATGTAGCGGATCTTGTCGCCTTTTGGTGAAGTTAACACTATCCCTGCGCCTGCACCGTCCGTGTTCTTGGAGCCGTCAAAGTGCAGGCTCCAGTAATGGAGGTACGGCAGCTTCTCTGGCTGCTGGGCCTCTTCCCAGTCGGCGATGAAGTCTGCCAGTGCCTGCGACTTGATCGCTTTTCGTGGCTCGTATTTGATGTTGTGGACGCCGATCTCGACGGCCCACTTGGCGACCCGCCCGTCGCCGTTCGCGGATGATGTCTTGCGAAAGTGCGGACGAGACGACCGTGATCGGGTGCTCTTGGAAGTAGTGCGGCCGAGCTCAAGACCGCGTATACTAGCTTTTGGTATCAGGTACTGGCGCGACTCGGTGAGGACCTCACGATGTAGTACACCACCGCTGGATCGGGCGCCTTTCTTCCTTCCTGTCGCCGACGACCATCACGACGCCGACGACGCCGCTTCGAAGCACCTTTTTGAGGTCGCGAGCGCCGTCCGCCTCCTTGTCCCATCGAAGGTGGGGTTCTTGCGCATCAGCGGTATAGGGCATCGCCTTTCGCCAGTGGGGATGAAGCGTCGAGAGCCGCTACCACGCCAGCCGGACGTCGCGCAGGCACTCGGGTTTGCCGAGTCGGGCGATCGTGTCGATCTTCATGGGGTTCGCCTCGATCCCTCATTTGGAGACGATGTACCCCAGTAGTTGTCCGGCAGGTAAACCAAAGGTGCATTTCCCTGGGTTGAGCTTTATCTTGTATCTTCGCAGGTTGGCGAATGTTTCCGCCAGGTCGGCGAGTAGGTCGCCTTGGCGAGCGGATTTCACGACCACGTCGTCGATGTAGACGTGGATGTTGTGGCCAATTTGGCTCGCGAGGCATTCTTGCATGCACCGCTGGTAGGTCGCCCCGGCGTTCTTGAGGCCGAAGGTCATGGCGGTGTAGCGAAGGCTCAATGGCGTGATGAACGCCGTCTTCTCCTCGCCTTCGACAGCCATTTTGATCTGGTTGTACCCGGTAGGCGCCGAGGAAACATAGCGACTCGAGCCCGCGGTTGAATCGATTATCCGTCGATCCATGGAGGACGAATCGCCTTTGGGCAAGCGCCGTTCAGGTTTGTGTAGTCGATACACATTCTCCAGGTTCCGTTCTTCTTCTCGACTAGGACTGGGTTTGCCAGCCACTTGGAGTACTTGATTGGCCGGATGAAGCCGGCAGCGAGTAGACGCTGAACCTCCTCGGCAATTGCTCGACGGCGTTCTTCATTGAAGGGCCGCAGCGACTGTTTGACAGGTCGCACTTTGGGGTCGGTGTTTAGCTTGTGCTCAGCGAGCTCCCTGGGGACACCGGGCATGTCAGAGGGCTTCCATGCGAAGATGTCCCTGTTCTCACGGAGGAACTCGATGAGCGCGCCTTCCTATGCTGGGCTCATGCCCGTCCCGATCGTCACCGTCGCTGAGTCTCGGGACCAGCTCGACGGTGCGGTGGCCGTGGCCTCAGAGGTTGAGGTGTTTGCGCCCGAGTTGGGCTTTTAGTATGGTGGGGTCGTTGTTGACCCCACTCGCATTTCTGGCGAGCTCGTCGGCGTGGTTGGTCTCCGCCGCAATGACGGCGTCGAGCGCTCGCCTTTGGCCTCACACTCGCGGCCATGTCGGGTCGCCGTGGATGGTGATGACGCCACGGCCCGGAGCTTCATCGCGTACGCGTAGCGGGCGCTGCCATGAATTTAGCGAACGCTGGCGCCTGTGACGCAGCGGTAGGCTGTCAAGGGCACCAGCTCAAGACGATCCGCCGTGCGGAAGTTTTCCGGTGTGCCAAAGGTGACTGGCAGCGTGACCTTGCCGATCGGGTACGCCTTCCGACCGGGGACGATGCCGTGGAATGTGGTGTGGGTCGTCTCGATCATCGACTGCGGGAGCCGCAGTCGTCTGAAGGTGTCGAGGTACAGGATGTTGATGGAGATGTCGCCATCCATCAATGTCTTGGGGAGCCAGTAGTCGCCGACCTTGGGCTTGACCACCAGGGCGACTCGCCCGGGTACTGGCGCGTGGCGAGTGGTCTTGGCGGCTCCAGGTGATGGGCTGCTCTGACCAGTTTAGGAACTGGGGAACGTCCACCTGTGCCACCGCGTTGACGGCGACAGCGCGGGCGATGACCTTCTTCTCGTGCTTCGTGTTGAAGCCTGTGAAGGTGTGGAGCGAGCCAGCCACTTTGCCGAATTTTCCGCCATTTGGCGGGTCGTTGTCGGGGTCCTCTCGCGCTCGCCGTGCCTTCTCGATTTCCCTGAGGGTGTGGCAGTCGGCGGTGGTGTGCGTTGCGGGCTTCCCTTCCCGACTATGAAACGCACATGGTAGGTTAAGGAGAGCCGCGGGGTCGAACCTTGGCTTGGCCTTAGAGTTGCCGCCGTCGCGGCGTTGTCCTTCATCGCGGCGGAAGCTCTTGGGCTCGCGTTGCGCGTGCTCGGCGTTGGCGACGAAGTCGACTCGCCCGTCACTGAGGCGCTTGCCGGTGAGGCGAGTGCCGCTGTAGCGTAGGTCGGATCGGCGTCCGCCGTCGTTGCCGCTCGTGCGGCGTTGACCTCCTGACTCGTCGTCGGTTTCCTGGTTTGGGTCTTCCTCGGCGTACCGTTTGGCGATCTGAAGGAGGTCGGGGATGTTGTCGAGTGTGCGGGAGTGTCGCTTGAGCTTGGCGACCAGGGGCTCGTAGCGGCACGAGGTCTTGAAGCAGTGGATCGCGGTGTCCGGGTGGATGCCGACCGCGTTGTACCAAAGTTCTTGCCACCGTTGGACCCAGTTCCGGTCGATTGCGGGTCCCCGGACGACGCCTGTGTCCTCGATAATGGTGGCACGGGTGTAGGAGCACTCGAAGTGCCTGATGAAGGCGTCACGCATCTCCTCCCAGGAGTCGATACTGTCCTGGGGGAGGGTGTTGATCCACTGCCTGCATGTCCCTTCCATCATCAGGGGGAGGTAACGGGCGGCTAGCAGGTCGGTGTGGCCTGCAATCCCCATCGCCATGAGGTATGTGTCGAGCCAGACGGCGGGGTCGTACGAGGAGTCGTACTTTTCTATCTCCTTTGGCGCCTTGAAGTTTGGCGGGTACTTCTCGCCTCGGATCATTGGTCCGAAGCACTTGGGTCCGAGTCGACTGAGCGACCCCATGGGCTCGCCATCGCGGCGATTGGTTAAGGTATGTCGTAGGTCGTCGGGCTGGCGTGGGCGCCAACTTTGGTTGTTAATGATGTGGGTGCGGGCGTCGATGGGTTGCCCGTTGGCGGCGACAAGGTTTTTTGCCGGCCTAGGGTCGTTGGTGGAGAGTGCCGTGTTCGCGGGTCGGTGTTGGAGCTGCAGTGGCTCTGGTGGCGGGCAATTGAGGGTGTTTTCCGCTGCGGGGCGGCCGCTTGAGGCTGCTCTGCTTCCCGAGGAACGCGAGTATACTCGTCCTTGCGAGTCGGCGCCCGCTCTTTGCTGCTCGACGGCCTTCACGAGCAGGGCCTTGACGTATTCGATCTGTAGGGCGCCGTTGCCGGTGGCCGTGATGCTGTCCGGCCGCTCGCCTTCCACGAGGTTGTCCATCGGGCGGAGAACACGGAGGCGTTTGCCTCGCTCCCGCGAGGAGACTACTATTCGTGGCTGGTCCTCGAGGTGCGGTTGGGTGGAGGTAGGGCACCCATTGCTGATCTGGCGGGGCCGGGCGCTTCCTCCGTGGCGCGCTTCGCAGATCGCCGCCACGCGGGCCGAAGCCGTGTTGCCGGTTCAGGCACGCCTGAACGGTGGGGTTCAGCGTGACCTGATCCGCTGCTGGTGGTAGCGTGATAGCTCTGCGCCATCACCGCCGAGGCGAAATTTTTCGCCGCTTGTTCCTTGCGACGCCTCCGCCAGCCAGCGGAGTTCCTCGACCTCCGTTGCCGTGGCGTTAGGAGGGATTGGGGTGCAGAACGGATCCTCCGGCGGATCGGTGCCGGTCGCGGTGTGGCGACCGGTTCCGTCGCGGAGGTTGGCGGAGTTCTCCGACCCGGAGTCGAACTCGAAGATCCCGAGGATGGATGGGTCCTCAAGTCTCCGCGTTGGAGACCTGGGCGATGGAGCCCGCGGATGAAGCCGTGGTGATGGATCCTGCGAGTGACGCCGGGGTTGCCGAGTCGGCGCCGTCGGTGAGGGCCGCGTCCTTTGTGGCCGCTGAGTTCTCGGCCACGTTGCTGTGGGCCGAGTTGTACTCGGAGGCGAGGCGATGGATCGTGCAGATTTGGCTCTCGGAGAGCCGATCGCGTGGCGGCGACTCGCGGATGCGAGCCGAATCCTCCGAGACGATGACGTCGGTGAGACCGACGAAGAGGCTGATCGTGCCGATCGGCAGGATCACGCTGTGAGTGACGGGTCGCGCCGCCGGGACGTAGCTGCTCAGCAAGATTTGGAGCATCTCGCCGATCGCTATCATGCGGTCGGTGGCGACCGTCTCGTTGATGGGCATATTGGATCTCGCCGCAGAACACCGGCCGGACCGGTCAGTAGCCACGGTGGGAGCCACTGTCGTGGGAATGGTCACGGCAGATGCTGCAATCGGCAGCGAGTAGTAGAACGAGGGGCAAGGGCGGCCAGCCATCTGCGGTGCGAGATGAGGGCAAAGACACAGGGTTTTACCCAGGTTCGGCCCCCCCGGAGGGTAAAGACCTACTCCTGCTAGATTGTATTATGGAGGTGTTACAATGAGCGAGCCCGGCGACTAGGCGGCGAGTCGCTTGGGTGTATGAGGGAACGTATCTCTACTCGCCCTATAGGGAGGTTTATATAGGCTCACCTCCCCTAGGGTTTACATATCTCAACCGATTCAATTAAAGCTTCAGTAATCGTTTAAACCTAATCCGGCTGGGCCTATCTACTCGCCTGGGCCTTCAGCTTCTAGTCGCTTGGTTCCTCGCTGCCTACCTCCAGAACCTTGCGCCGCTGCTTTCGTCTTCTCCATCCCGGCTTGCGGCGTGCACCGCAGATCAGGACAGTAGGCCTCCGGAACCCCGCCTCTCGTGAACCTATACGGGTGAGGGGCGATCAGGTTTTTGGGGAGCAAGCGCGACTACTGGCAACCACGACGTCGTCCGACGATGAGTTCCTGAACGACGACTTCTTCCCGGACGTCACCGACCTCTTCGACAACCTCAACATGGGCGACGCTGCTGCAACCGATGCGGCTGCTATTTAGCCTACACTGTACGTGATATTCAACTGTCTTTTCTGGATTATGCTAGAGTTCTTTGTTCTAGCATTTGGTGTAGATATGATAGGTTTATCTCCTATAGATGTAATCTGTTCATCTACTTTGTTGATATGCATAATTGGTTTTAGTACCGTTTGTATGATCATGTTTTATCAATTTATTATTCGGATTAAATCATATGGATTATTGCTTATATTTCCAACAGTAGTCTCATGGTACGGGATCTCGAGGAGCGGCATTGTGGTAGCCCTTCCTGCCCAAGAATTGGGGGAAGAGGCATGTCGTTGCTATATAGGGAGCCCTTCTCCTACCTTAGAACGGGGCTATCACTGAGATCTAAAACCCTAGGCATAACACCTCCATTGTACCCTCGTGAAGCACGCAAGCAGTACAACAAAGTAGGAGTAGGGTATTTACCTCCTCACGAGGGTCCCGAACCTGCGTAAAAAAACCCATGTCTTCTCTTTTTCATTTGCTTGCTCCGTCGTCGCCACCGTCGTCGAGATTCCTTAAATTGTGTTGTCAGAACCCTCTCAAACCAAGGGCTCGTTGGAACCTAGTTCCTTTGCGGGACAAATCTCCGACACGGTCCTTTGCTCGTTGGACCGTGCACCTAGATTCAACGAAAGCGAGACATAGCGACATCACGACCGTTGAACGCCATCCAATTAATTTCATCACTATGTGGCGAGCATCTATGAAGACACGTGGAGGCATCGGGAGCAAACCGTCGCTCCCCATTAACTTCGCCGGCGCGAAAATCGAAGATACTATGGCTGTGCCCCGCTTTTGTGGGTCGTATGCGTTGAAAGCAAGCTCAACTATCGTGTAACATCCCAGCATTAGAGCCTAGAAATAAGCTAAACCCATGTGTGCATTGCATTCATGCATAGAAAATCCGAATAATTTTCGCTTTTGAACAAAACCTCACAAAGTGATTGAAGCTTCTCTTAACTTGATGGAATTGAAGTAGATCAAGTTGATCGCGATAAGTTTCAATACGAACTTTGCTAAGATATTATTTTGGTAAGGGACATTTGATCTAAGGGTTGATCAAATGTAAGAAAAGTTAAACCCTAATACATTATAATTTATATTTGATCCCTAGGTGATCATATTATAGTATTCATTATAATCACACATAAGTACCAAGTTAAGGTTACAACTAAAGTAATATAAATGTAGTGACCAATCCTGACCTATCTTATTCTTATCTATTCTTACTATGAGTATCATAGTAGTTCCTAACTTTAACTCTTTAATGAGTTTGAGTTGGAAAGAGACTAAGTCAAGATCATTCACCATATATCTTTCTTTCCATATCAATCTCTATGGAACCTATCTCAATCTCTTTTGTTCATCAATGTTGAGTAATCAACCATTGATTCACAAATTCTTTAACTATCAATACTTGATCTACTATTTCTTAATATTATCATAGAATCTACTTAAATCTTTTAAAGAGGGAATAGTTCATGAATAACCTTAATACAATATGAGATACTAAGAAAATAATTTCAATACAATTGAAAAGTAGTATTGATGAAGCCTTGGATAGCCAATTGGAAACCTAAGCTATAAATGATTAAAGGATTATAATGATCATGCCTTACTCACCAGGATTGTCTACCTATATCTAGTATAAGTGATATTGGTGTGTAGAACAGGATTGAAACCCTAGTAGAGATAAGTTATCCTAGAGTAGCCATTACAGGTCACATTAATGTAATGAAAGGTTGGAGTATGAGTTACTAGAGTAAATATAAGAAAGTATGATTCAACTAAAGCTAGTGTAGCATAGAGTTATAGAAGTAGTGTAATCCATCTTAAAGGATAGTAAGCTCTAAAGAAAGGTAGATGGATGGTTAAGGAAGATTATGAGTGGAGTTTGAAGGAACTACTTGTTGAATGGAAGTTGTCAACAATAGAGTAGTGGGTATAACCAAGCAAAGATATGAGAAAACTATGAAGTGCTTTAGTATCAAATTCATTGGATTCATCCATGAGTTTAGAGGAATAAAAGATTAATAAGAACATTCTTGTGAAGTAAAGCTCATCATGTTAATCAGATGATAGATAGGAAAGGGTAGTATATCTAGGAAAGGAATTCCTTAATTAGAAATCTAGGATTGTGAATTATGGAAAATAGACATTCTTGGAAAACATCCAAATCTAAATATTAAACCCAACATTATATCCATTTCAAATTATTAATTCCTCATCTAATATCTATATCACTTAATAGGAATGTTTTCTTATAGCAAATCACATAAGCACATTTCTGTCAATTCCAACCATCATAATTAAATGTGCTTAGGAGTATCCTTATCAATTCCTTTCCATAAAACATTCTAGATATAACTTTCTATTTTGAAAAGGTGATGTCATTAAATATCACAAACAAAAAACAATATGTTTAGTTATTAAATCTTTTCTCACATCAACAAAGAATTATAAGTAAATATTTACAATTCAAACCCTAAACTTCTATGTTTACCATAGTAAATATAGATACAATTCCATTTTCTAAATTAATGAAAGTAGTATTAACCATATTCATTTCTTTTGTATTTCATGCATCAAATAATGATATAGGATCATTATACATATAAAAATTTCTATTCAAACTATGAGACAACTAGAGTTAAGTTTTATAAACAAATACGAAAATATCATATAATAAAGCCATGGTTTAATATAGAAATAAAAATTAATAATAAGGGATTCTACATAATATAAAAAGGGTTTTGATAGAAAACAAATAAAGAAATAATACCATTATATGAAAAACTCATAAAAGAACCTTAATATACTTTATTAATGATGCAATCATTCAGCAAATAAATTCTATAAGGAGAATTAAAATCAAATAAGGATAATTCAAATATGAAAGTAAAACAGAAAATATAAAAAAGGAAAACAAATAAAAAAACCAATCCTGGCCGTGGCCCAACTTCTCTTTGCTTAACTGTCGCCCCTGTGTAGCCCACTAAGGCCCAATAACCAGTCCTTTTCGTGCTCGTCTCTGGCTGACAAGTGGGACCGAAGAGGGACTACGGGTTGAGGGGAAAGAAGCGCCATGGGGTTTTCTCAAAATCGTCTTCGCTGCCTACCTCGCCTCTTGGAAGCAGCTGGCCATCGGAGCTCACGCCGATCGACCACCAGCCACGATGCGTGCCGCCATCCCTAGGAGGAGTAGATAAGATCGCTGCGTCCTCCTCTATCCTCTCATACCAATCTCATCTCTAGTATCTCTCTCCAGACCCACTTTCCTTCCTCACCCGAAACCCTAGTTTGTCGGAGTTCGTCGTTTCGGTCAGATACGAACACCCCTCGCCTTGTGGTAGCCACCGTTGGACGCGCCGTCGTGGACTTACTCACCTAGGACCAAGCACGAAAGCCCGCACGCTGGGAATCATGTGAAATCGAGCATTCCTTTCATTGGCCGCCGTGGCCATTATCATCGATTCGCCGTCGTCACGCCTCCCAAAGTCTCCTCGACCACTCCATCGCAACCAGGGTAAGCTCCTCTATCTTCCAGGAGACTTCGTTGGTTCAATTGCATCCTGTATCGAGGTCTCGCCGTGCGTCGTCGGTCACCGCCGTGTATCGCTCTCCGGTGACCATTTAGGGGTGGCGCGACCATAGTTCAACTCGCCAGCGCATGCTCATTCCAACGCACCTAGCCACAGCCCCGCATGAGCACTAGATCGATCGATCGATCCTCAACCAGTGAGGATCAACTCGAGTGACGTCATGCCTGCGTCAAGTTCTAGCCACGTCAGCTAGTTTGACCAGTCCTTGTCTCACGTGGCAGATGACGTGGCCTTGGGCCATATGTCATTGACTGGGAGTGGAGACAGGTTCGGTAACAAAATACATTTACTAACCTGAGTGCTGAGGTGGACATAGGCCCACCGTCGCTGACTCGTGCTAGGTGTGAGTGCGGTGTAAAAAGTTAATACATGTTTAAAAATAAATAAAATGTTATAAACTCAATTATTAATATTCGTAAATTAAATAAATGATAAAATCTTGTTTAATTAATAACTTTTGATTTATAATTCAAAAAAATGCGTATAATATATGAAAATTTGTAGAAAAATAAAATCTACAACCTAAAATTATTATCAAATATTATTATGATGATTATTTAAATAAATATTATTTAATAAAGGTTTTATAAGTAATAAAACTCTAATAATTCATATTTCAATAATGGTAAATGTTAAAAATATAAATAAGATACCAAAACTCTTAGAAAAATAAGAACTATAATTTAAAACTATAATCATACATTATTATTCCACTTACTTAAATATTTATTATACATTAAGTAATAAAATCTTATAAAAATCATACCTTATTATTTATAAATCATAAAAATAAATATAATATACCAAAATGATCACAAAAATAATATCTACATGTTAAAAATATAATATTCCACTTGAGTTAAATAAAAATTCAAATATTTTAATAACTCAAATTTAAACTTATTTACTTAATTAAAATTCATATAAGGGTAAATAAAATTTGTTAATATTTCTAAAATTTGTCAATGAAGTCTAATAAATAAGTATTAGTCTTGAATATTCATAATAAGTCATAATGATTCAAAACATTAGAAATACTATTATATTAAATTATCCTTCTACTATATGAATAATTATATTTAAAAAAGATCTTTAATACTTATAAAATCTTCAAGAATGATATATCAATCAAATACAACCTTATAATGGACTAAACCCAAAGAAAATTCATGGGTAGTCATTAG
This sequence comes from Avena longiglumis, assembly GCA_030063025.1. NCBI lineage: Eukaryota > Viridiplantae > Streptophyta > Magnoliopsida > Poales > Poaceae > Avena > Avena longiglumis. The sequence goes on from CP125976.1 coordinate 15,048,356, forward strand.
TACTATTTATTTATCCATAAACCATAATCATACCTTTATAAGGAAACAATAAATCTTGTTCGAGTGCAAAATTAAGAGACCACTACTTAAATAGAAGAATAACCATTCTTAAAGTAACCTTAAGGCAACAATGTTCGAATCCACATATAGCCTACCTGGTGCGGCCCAATGGAAGGTCCACTCGACGACCTATTAAGGTCCATAAATCCCATTATGGTTTGGCTGATACGAAGCCCATATGGACACAGACTCCAAGCGCACAAGACAAGGAAATCTCAAGACTAGCGTTCGAATCCAACTTGTAACCTACTCAGACAGTACCTAAGACCTAGCCTCCCTCATATATAAAGGCTAGGAGGGTCCAACGAGGAGGGCACCTCTCCCACAATAGACAATGGATCTAGACATCACAAACCCTAGCACATACACCCGCCAGATTACATCTGCACACCGCCGCCATCAAGTCAGCATTGTAACCTTTGGTTTTATCATCAATCAAGAGCAGACAAGAAGGAGTAGGGTTTTACCTCCGGGGCCTGAACCTGGGTAAACCTCATGTCCCTTTTGCTTGCTTGTCTGTTAGTCGACAAAGTCTCCAGCGTGCCGATCTTCCTCTAAACCCAAGTTCATAATAATGGGCATTGACGTGTTAACCCCACGCCACCTATGCTCTCACATAAACACTAGGGGGGGGGGGCGTTGAGGAGGCTCTCTCGAACTCATAAAAAATATTCCCTGGGCAAGATCCAATCTAGAACACCATCGCCATCACGGCGACCTGTAAACTTCTCCATTAATTAGGAACATACAAGAAGGAGTACGGTTTCCCCTCTCCGAGGGCGTGAACCTGGGTAAATCGTGCCTACTTCTTGTTTGCTAGCTGACGAATCCACCATCTCACTTCTCTTCCCTTAAACCAAGTCTATCAAGCATGTGCATTGATGTGTAGACCCATGTTAGACCGTTTTCTTCATGAAGTAGGAATCTCCCCGCCAAAATTCTATTCCTATACTCGACCACGTACCCTGTTACCTTCACCGGACTCAAAACCACATCCGCACGACATCCACCTACCCACCCTCGCCGGCGTAGGCTCACATTGATGGGCAACTATGATGGTATTTGTTTTTCTCAAGCATTGGCGCTCAGCTTCGGGTGCATTACAAATGTATTGTGGAGGCCCGACATGGCAAGCATGAGGCAGAATGGCTGCGCTCTCCCAGCATGGCATGGGTGGCTGGAGAAATGCAGCGTTGAAGATGTGGCGCCAAGAAGGTGTCGGTAGTGCGATGGGTTCGCGAGTGCTGGATCTAGGTGTAAAGTGCATGTAGTCTACGAGTTCGAAGCTATTGGAATTCACATTGGGAAAAATTGAGCTATGGAACAAACCAAGAATCGATTTGCTGAAGCATGTAAAGATTTGATATAGATCTAACCGAATAGATCTAGATGCACTCGCCGACAATTTTAGCGGAAGATATCTCGGTGGAGTTTCTTAATGACGATTGTGTTAGTCGCCTAGCTACGTGTATCCCTCCTAGCCGCGAGAAGAAGTTCCACTCGATGTGAGATCGAATAGAGGGGTCAAATACCCGTCGAGGTACCCGAAAAAACATGCTGAAATAATTGAGGTACAATAGGTCATTGCACCGCGAGGTCCCACTGTCAGCATTTTGTAGGTCTCACTCAAGACAGAGACACTAAGTGTGGGCATTCGCAATGAGGCTAGAGAGAGGAGGGCAAAAATGAGGAGTCTTTTGAGCGCTGGACAGAACTAAGTAGCACAAGCCTTAGGGCCAGTTCTTTTGGCAGCTTAAAAAATAAGCTGCCTCCTCCCCAACTTCTCTCATAAGCCACATGGCTTATTAGTCGAAGCTTCTCAATTATTTATGAGATAATTATTTTGGAAGCCCTAACTAATAAGCCGAGCGGCTTATGAGAGAAGCTGGGGAGGGGGCGGCTTATTTTTTAAGCCGCCAAAAGAACTGGGCATTAGTGAGGCCCGGAACCAATTATCCTATTTTTATTGTGAGAAAATAAAACAAACAATTAAATAATAAAAATGTTGCATATTAATATTACATGCTGTCGACTGAGAATTAGATTAAGTATTAAAGTGACACCTTAGTTTTTTATAGTAGTATAGTTTTGGAGCGGCATGAGAGGCGCCTCAGCCGATTACTCAAAGCAAGGATATAGATAACACCTCAAAGAGTTCTTATAAAGTGAGCATAGTTTAACTGTTTGGAAAGTGGACGTACAAACCCACCACCTGGGTTTAGATCCTCGTGGTGGAGAATTTACGTTTCTATTTTATGCTTAACCAAGATTAAAAATCCTGATATTCATGCTCGCTAAGGTGTTGGAAAATTTCCCACGGAATGTGATATTCAGAAGAGATCTCGTTAGTCCTCGTATAGCATCTTGGAACAATCTGGCTTTGGTTAATTTGATGCAAGGGTCTGATGAATTTTGATAAAATTTCCCTGAGAGTAGTAATTTTTTCATGGATTTCATGTGTACAAAGCTTTAATCTAGCCAGATAAGATGATAACAAAAGAATATAAAATATGAAGGTTCTGCTAATAAATAAAGCTTTTGGATGGTATCTCGTCGAGGTGTAATCCTTATTAAGGAGAACCTTGCAAAATGCAATTGGCATTGAAGTAAAACATGTGTCTTCTTCCATAAGAACGAGACTATCAAATACTTAACTTTTAAGTGCAAATTTGCAAGATCTACATGGTCAGTCATCAAGATAGGTTCTATCTTATTCCCACCATGTAGCGTTGCAAATGTTTTCAGCAATTGGCTAAATGGCGTGGATCATAGTTTTAAACTACTTATTAGGGTGTGAGCATTTATCGTCATTTGGTCGCTATGGCTATGTCGAAATGACAAGGTTTTAGATAATAAAAATTACTAGATAATCTACCGGTGCACCACTGTTTATGGTTGCATCTAAAGCATGTGGAGCCTTGCAACGTGTTTATGGAGGTATCTGTTCGGTTGTAGGATACAACAAGGGATATTTTGATCAGCATGGATGACAACGTAATTTATGGATTAATCTTCCATCACTTGAGGTGTCTTTGTAGTTTCTTTCATGATGACTTGTATGACTGATTTTTTTTCTAGATGATACTTTCGCTTTTTTTTTGCGAATTAAGGAGCTTCGTTACTTAACTAGTGGGATTACAATCATTTGCCAAGATGTCTACTAAAAAGGGTGGTGTGTAATTCATCTATAAACACCTTCTTCTATCCGGTCTAGTTAGGCAAGAACTATAAAAAAAAAGACACTCCCTCCGTCCTAAAATGTAAGACGTCTAAACTTTAGTCAAAAGTCAATGTATTCTAAATTTGACCAAATTTATATGTAAAATATAAACATCTACAATATCAAATCAATATCGATAGATTCACCATAAAGTATAGTTTTTCAATATGTCCATTCGATATTTCAGATATTCGTATATTTTTATATAAAAGTGGTCAACCTTAGAAGATGTTGATTTTTAACTAAAGCTTAGGCGTCTTATATTTTGAAACCGAGGGAGTAACACCTCAAGACTCCCCATAATTTGAAAAGAAGTGCTCAACTAATTGTTGGGACTTTGGAGCCAACAAGGGCGAGAGCAGCCACTTGGTCATATCCGGATAAAGGGGAGGTAATAATCAGGAGTATGGCATCTGGTGCGCGCAGTCGAGGTTGGGGCCGACGTCGATGCCGAGAACCTGGCAGTACCTCCGGTAGTAGCCGATCCGGTCGTTGACCCGCGCGTCATTGGCGATGTTGCACTCGAGCCCACCGTTGACGATGTTGGTGACCAGGCCGAAGCCGGCCGTGCGGTTGGCGGCAGCGTCGGCCGCACTGGGGCAGTACTCGCCGACCATGACTTGGTGGCACGACGGCTTGGGCTGCCTGGGCGTCATCCAGAACCACAGCGCCGTCTGGAACGCCGTGTCCGAGCAGTTGGCCACCAGGTCTGGGTTCAGCAGCCCGTCGAAGCCCAGGGCCTGCCCCGCTGGCCCGTAGTTGTAGTTCCTGCAGATAAAAAGAAATCATCCGTCCTCTTCAGATCGAGATGAACATGTATATATGATGAACGGCGGCGGAATTCCAGCAGCGTGCATGTGAATTTACCATGAGATTTGGATGGGCCCTCTGCCGTGGTATGACCTGCCGGGGTAGCAGGGCCACTGCTTGTTGGTGGCGTCGCAGTAGTTGCTCTGCGGGGTGATCTCCTCCTTGAAACACAGACCCCACGAATATGGGCCGTCCGGCGCGGTCGCCCAGCCTCCCGTCGTCTCATGGGAGATCTGCGCCAAGAAGGCAGAGATCTCGCGCTTGCGCGTGACGAGGTCGCCGGTGCCACCGAACTTAGGGAACCTCCTGGTAGCCCGGATGAAAGAGGCGTAGGTGTAGAACCCCTTGGCCGGGCAGGCCGCGTCGTCCTTGTGCAAGAACAGGGAGGAATAGAGCTCCTCACTCACGATCGCCGCCACCGGGCTGAACTGACCACCGCCATACCGCGCCTCCGCGATGGCGGCGGTCGTCATGAACACGGCAACGGCTTGGACGAAACGCAGGTCGCGCGCCGAGGGCCGTGAGTGAAATGGCGCCATTGCTGCTGGAAGCTTAGCTTCTTGGCTGTTGGCTCGACATGAGTGCACGCATCATATATATGTGCATTTTATATATATGGCTCTAACCTTTAATTTCCACTCCCGGCCGGTGGAGCTAGCACTGGAGCATGTGACGACGTATGGATGAGACACCGGCGGCCGGCAGTTCGTGGGCGCGGGCACGCACGTAATAGTGCCGTGGTCGTCGTCAAAGCTTTCCGACCACGCCACCACTGGCAAGGCAAGGATCGTGCGAGCCGGCCGGCCTCGGTCTGACTGGGACGTTGTAACAGCGACGGCGCAGTGGCAAGTCTGACCAGGGAACGGGAACCTGCAGGCCACGAACCTGATTTTACAACTCCACAAGATTATACAGGTATATAGATTAATTAGGATTGGTAGGTGGAGTGGTAGTGCATACTGTGAGAAATAATATCTGTATGGGTATTGCACGGTATCTCCAAGGGTCCGGCCAATCTCATTATATATAAGGATAAAGTTACAATACAGGTACACATATAAGTTAGATTAGAGTCCTATACAAATACGTCTATCACCCTAACTCAATCTCAACAAGGGTACCAATGTCGAGATTGCGTCTACAGAACTGAAACAGTGGTAGTGAGAGAGGTTTAGTAAATATGTCTGTCAACTGATCCTTGGATGAGATGAACCGAATTTGTAGTAACTTCTGTGCAACCCTCTCTCAAACAAATCCACCTTAATGTGTTTAGTTCGTGCATGAAATATTGTCACGCCATAATACGGGTGGACAACTCTGAGAAACACCAAGTTCAGCTAGCAAGGCTTGTACCCATATCAACTCTGTGGTAGCATTAGCAAGCGCCTTGTACTCAGACTCGGTACTAGAACAAGACACGGTAGCTTGCTTTCTAGCACTCCAAGAAACCAAATTGCCACCATAGAAGATGACATATTCCCCGGTTGATCGCCGATCATCAGAATTACTAGCCCAATCCGCATCAAAGAAAACGGACAAAAGATCAGAAGACGATGTAGGACGTATCAGTAGTAAACCATATGTCAAGGTGCCATGAACATACCATGGTATACGTTTCACTGCTGCCCAGTGAGTACAAGGAGGAGCAGAGAGAAAATGACACACCTTATTCACCACAAATGCAAGATCAGGTTTGGTCATGATAAGATACTGCAATCCACCAACAATACCGCAAATGATGATGCAAGAATTGTTCTTTTTCCTACTGCATTTCCGTCTTGTTATCTTGCTCGAATGCTATCCAGAAGGCCTTTGTATAGATCTACCCTTAATTCTTTCTGGTGATGAAACATGTAGTCCAGTCTGGAGCTCTGGAGCTCTCAATCTTGATGTATGTATCTACCACGAATTGTTGGAGTAGCCTTCCTCCGTACAATACTAGGTTGAATATGTTTGGTCGTGTATGTAGTTTACAACAATAGTATTCTTACATGGTGACCCACAACCTGCTGGTTGCATCTGTTCCAAGAATTGCGACATAAAAAGTTAGTTACATGGTTAGTAGTGTACTATATATTAATACTAGATTTTTAAAACGTTAAGAAGTTATAAATTTTTACCTGGGTTAATATTATCATCATCACCGTTAGCTTCTGCTACACCCTTCTAACATCTGCCACTTTTATTTTTTCTTTTGGTATCTTTCTATGCCAACTCTGTTCACCTCTTGGAAAGAACAGAGGATGATAGTGGATTATAGCACCCATATTATGGTTTAATGCTCTGTATTTCTATGTTTTCATGTAGTATCATGTTCTTTTCAAATGAATTTTTTATTTCATTTCCTTCGACCCACACTGCAGCTACCTTCGAAGTGATTGACATATTGTAGGTTCTCTGGTCCAATCTTTGGTCAAGGTTCAAGATCAGCCTGGAGTCATCAAGGTTTTCAGCTTGTCCCAAACTCCTAAATTGTTTAGAATATGAGTTGTCGCGTAGAATGCCTGTTATTGTCCCGACTACTTGTTTGTCTTTCTCGTATGTTTCTTTGCGGCCGCGGCGGTACCGATGTTCTAGGCTTGGGTCATCGTCATAGAAGTATAGCTCCAGATGCTTCGGTTCTGAGCAACTATTGGAAAATGAGTGTACATTGTGATATATCTGACCATGAGCCCGAAAGGTGTAAATACCAGCTGAAGTGTCCGTTGAAAAATCTTATATTGTCTTGAAAATATCTTGCATCATTGTCATTGCTTGTCCAAAGTCTCATGAGTTCAGGTGGTGTCTCTGGATTGACAAGTTTTACCTTTCCTTTCTTGCAGCATAACCCCTCAGATTCATACTCAAACTTTTTCGCACCACGCCATTTGCAATGTTTTTTCTTCATGAGCATGTGTGGTATATTTTTGTAGACATCATCATATGGATCAGGCGTGTTATGATCCTCGCCTTCTTTTATTTCGATTTCCACTTCTGTTTCCCATTCTGGTTTTATTTTCAGCATCAGAAGTTCAGTAAAGTAGTAATATCATTATACAAAACTATATTTAAAAATGTATTGATCATACCTTGACCAGAGAAGATATATTCATCCTCGCTCGTGTCTTGTTTAAATATGACTTCATCATTACCTGTGTAGAATTTTATTTTGTATTATTTACTTTACCATGTTCCACATGAATATATATGATATTGATAATCTTACCGTGATCATCATCATTGCAGAATGATTGTGCCGGTGTATCTGTGTCTATGTTTGTTGGACATGCTGAAGAGGATACGTCTGTCCATGAAAGATGGTTAGTTGTTCATTCCTTTTACTTCTTCGGGGAATATATGAGTATATTGTATAAATAAGAGTATTATCGTTAATCATGATTTCTTGATGCTTTATAGTTATTATTTCATCGTTGCCTTTTTCCATCCTTGTTAATATGAGATCGATGGCCTTACCATATTCATCATCATTGCTGAATGGTTTTGCCGGTGCATCTCCGTCTTTATTGGGTGGACATAATGGTTTGCGGATTCCTGTAGAGGAAAGTTTGTTGGTTTTACAAACTATTCTTTTTGTAATGTTTGTACTATATGAAATGAAATGAAAAGTATTACCGTCAATCAAGACTTTTGGATTCTTTACAGGTTTGACTTCATCGTTTTTGTTGTTCAACTCGGATGTGTCTTCTTGTGATGATACTGATTTAGTTTTCCTCACTCCACCCCACGGTTCCCCCCCTGTTCTCCCCTCCCCGCCCCTTCCCCTTGAGAGTCCACCGCTGCCTCCCGGGCCCTTCCTTCCCCTCTGCCGGAATAGCCGGCCGGAGTGGGATTGGATACGGCGCCGGTGTAGTTAGGAGTAGGTTGTTCGGCAGTTTGCCTGTGTTGGGCTTTATGCCTAGTAGTTTGAGGCGGGCAGCAGATCTTGGCAGCCAGATCTGGTGCGTTGTAGGAGGCTTCTTCCTGGCCATGGTGCTCCTCTGGTCGGAGTCTATGGTGGTGGAAAGAGCCGTCGTCTCTTTCAATAAAGCTGTCTTTGGCGGAGATCTGGTGATGCAAGTGTTGATGCCTCCCCTGGCCGGCCGTGGTGGCGAGGGTGGGAGGCATCTCATCGAGCGTGGTGGTGTTCTGGAGCCTCTCCCGGCCGGCCAAGGTGGCGAGGGGGAGTGGGATCCCGACGAGCCGCTCTCTGCATCTACTTGGATCTTCATCTGGCCTCCTGCGGCGAATCTGATAAGTTCTCCGGCTCTTCTGGTGCACCATGGTGGTGGTGAAGGGGAGAAGGAGACGGTGCTGGGCTGGCAGGAGGCGTCTTGGGCTGGCATCGACGACGGTGATTTATCATCTGCTACTGCAACGATCTCCTTTGCTCCTGGAGTTGCTGTGCTCCCTTCGAATCCTCTCCAGCGAGCTTTCAGGGTGGCTAGGGTGGTACTCCGGCATCAATCTGCTTCGCCGGAAATTTCCGAAGCCCCCTTCTTCAACCTCCGGCGGGAGGCCCTCTCATCCTTGCCTGTTGGCAAGCACGCGGCCGATGATGGTGGCAATTGCATCGTCGGCGAGATCGGAGTTTGCTCAGGGACTCGATGGCGTTTTTGCTTTATCTTTCTAGGTCCTTTTTGCAAATTGGAAGGACATGATTGTAATTTTCTTTTTTTACGACGTTCTTCCTGCAGTATTGTAACACAATTGCCGTTTTAATGCCAGTTCTGGGACCTTCGGGTCCCTATCCTTGTTCAAAAAAAAAAGATTTAGTTTTCCTCTTTTTCTTCGAAAACTCCTCGTTACGATGATGTAGCAATGTTTGTGTTTCTCCTGGTGTCACGGGATTTCTTTGTCTTACATTCAAGGTATATTTATGAACTTCCTCTTCTGTTGCTACATATGCAGGATTCACCATCGCATTTGATTCTTTGCATGGTGTTCTGCGTCTCAAGTCACGGCTAGTTGCAACTTGTTCTATTCTAGCCTTCTTTTCTCGGACTGCAAATTTGTATATCTTTGTTTTTCTCGCGCACTTCTTTTTGTCATTTGTTCTGGATCCTTTGCTTTCTTTTGCTCATAGGCTTCACGATGTCTTTTAAGCAATTCCTGTTTTTTTTCATCGGTCATTTGTGCTTGCTGATTGACTTCACGTCTTTTTTTTAGCTTTTCTTGCTTTTCTTCATTTGTCATCTTTGCATACCGCTCTCTATCTCTTTTCCTTCTTTCTTCTTTTGTATCCATGACTTGCTACTAAAACACAAATGACTTTCATGCATAATAGTTTGTATACTGTAAGTATGTACTTAGATGATGCTCATCGGTAGTAATATATGTCACGTGACTGGAAGGATGAATGCGTGTGTTAAGTATGATCTTGAAGACTATTTTTCTATTAATAAATACTTAGGTGACTTATTTGGTTAAATATGAGTACTTGGACTCCCTAGCTTAGTATACTACTTCTTAGGTGTTATTTGTGTGAGTATATTCCCCAATGGATATGTTAATCGGTGGATGCTAGTGAGGATATCCTATAAGCATATTGTTTTGCTTGTCCGCTAATTAGAATTGCTGCTGATAAATTTAATTTTTACATGACATGTAGCACGTTCATTGTAATTGTTGTTTAAAGACCGCAAGTTCGGATTTTTTATTATAAATTTAATATATACATTGCATGAGATAAAGAACATATCTCGTTCGTTAGGGTGTTGAAGGATGCTGTATGGAATATATAAAGATCATACCTGGTTCGTTGTATTTTTTTAGAGCCTAAACCGGCCAGACATTGCAAAGCTTTGCGATGCAACTTGTAGGAAGCACGAAGCACTTTATCTGTCGCGCAAGAGATAGACTAATCTGATTTGAAGCTAGCTATATGTAATTGGAAGACAACGTGAACCAAAGTAAGGTAGTACGTGCTAATGTAACTGAGTAGAATTCGAACTCCCTATCTAAGTAGGATTAGGACTCCTTAACTAAGTAGGATTCGGTCTGATATTCGATTTTTTTAACAGTGTGTGCACTTTTCATCGTGCAGTACGTTGGGCTATATTCCTCTTTTACCGTCTGAGTGTTTTGTAATATAATTGTTGGCCTTTCAATTTGCAGTATGTAAGCCTGACTGAGTATTTTTCACGCGAGGCATGGACCAAGGTTGCCTGTATATTAGGTTAGCTTGCTAGCTGACTGTTTTTATCTTTTTTTCTACCTGTTTGTGGGTATGTATGTCCAATTATGTATGGGTTAATTAATTCTTTTGCCACTGGAGGTCATGTTGAACTCAGTTTTGCCACTAGACCGAAATGGTGCTCAGTTTTGCCCCTATTATGTGTGCAGTAACTCATTCCGTGAATCTACCGTTTCTGTCAGGTCAACATCCTTGACCGTGCCGTTTCAGGTGGGGCCAGGCGAGAGGCATTTGAAAAGGTGATCGTTGCTTGCTCTGTTTTATTTACAAGGTGGGGCCAGGCGGAGAGCCATGGGACCCACTATGCTACGTTGCTCTGTTTTATTTAAAAGTGTCGGAATGCGCCGCCGGAGCTTGCATCGCTAAGCAAAATTGAAGCTCGCATCGGTCCGAGCGGGTGAGCGGGAGGCGGCCACGCGCAGAGGTGGGAGGGGCGATCCGTTTTGGTAGCTACGAGCCGAGAGCGGCAACCGAGAGGGCGCAACTCTCTGTTAGAGCCAGAGGGGTTATGCGCGGCGGCGTTCGGATCCTCTTCCGCTCCGTGGTCCATGTCTTCTTCTAGATCCCGAGCCACCTCGCGGTTCGACGTTTCGACGCGCATGGAGATGCCGATCTTGCTCTGTCCACGGTGCCGGGCGGCCGTTGATCGGAGGATCTCGCGCACACCAAAGAACACCAATCGTCCGTTCTACGTGTGCAGCGAGAAGGGGTAAGAACCAGGGCAATTTCTCTATTTTTTGTGGTTGGGATATTTGAGAAAATTGGTTGATATTTTTGGTATGTGCTTGCAGATAAAATGCTTCTTCCTTTGGGTCGATGTTCTGGCAGCAGTCGCTGATGAATGAGCTGCTAGATGAGCACGAAGAATGGTTGCCCATCATCCACAAATTGCATCGGCCGGCGCGCGAGCTACTACAGAAGAGACGGAGGGCAGATGCGGAGCATACATTGACAGAGAGGTAGCTATAGAGCTAAGGAGGGTGAACTAGAAGATTAGTAAGCTGGAAGATCAATCATAGATTTGCAATTACATTTGGGCAGTTGTAGATGGGATTGTAATCGCACTAGGTGTAATGTTCACATTGAATGGAAAGTATGAATTTGTGATGAATTTGTAACCTTAAAATAGTATGAACTTGTAAGCTTGAATTTGGGATGAATTTCAAAGCTGTAAATTAAGTAATTTGATCAAATTTCAGCTGGCCTCAGCCTTGATGCAAAATAAGGGAATGGTGAAAAAGTGAAAAAACGAAATCAAAAAGGGGTGCAGCTAGGGACTTGAACCCTTGATCGCTTGGTTTGGTAGCGTTAAGGACTGCTCTGCTAACCAGTGGGGCAGATGGAAAGATATTGAGAAGGAACGGGAACAATGGTAGTTATAGTTAATCAATCCATTGGTTTAGGTTTTTACAAAAAAATTGTACTCAATATTTGTGCATGTGGAGTTGTAACCTGCTGGCCGTGTATACACGAGCATTTCGTTTTAGAAAATATATAAAATTGCAGATTAAAGGCTACACCAAAGTTCATTATTTAAAGCGTGTTGAGGTAACTTGAGATGCAAATATTTCTACACATATCATCAAATTTCAAACATTGCATGTTTGTGATTTTTCATGTGATGATCCATGAGCGCAAGCAAACAAATAAGGCATAATAACTTGAGATGCAAGATCATCATACAATAAAACTTAGATAAATACGATAGGGTAATTAACCGGTACACAGATAGATAAGGAGTCCAAGGATACGACACGAAGACACGGAACGACATAGGAAAACAAAAAAATAGGAAATGCTAAAAAACATGGCGATGCTTGAAACACTCCTTGGCCGCATCACCTCCTTGGCCGCACCACCATCTTCACCACCGTCTTCACTTGTTGTACGGGAGGCAGTGCCGACGGCGCCCAGAGAAGAAGATGGACTCGCAGTCGGTGAAGATGTTGTAGGTGGTGAAGAAGATGGACTCGCAACCGCACCAATAGACCTCGCCGAGGAGGGTGTACGTGTCGAACCTGTAGGAGAAGGTGACCGCGAGCAGCTTCAGGGCGACGCCTTCACGAGACTCGTTGATGTGGTACATGACGGGCGAGCCCCGTGGGAGGTGAGAGAAGCCCTCGTCGAGGAAGTCTTTGAGCAGCTCCTTCTCGCCCCTCCACCTGGACTTGGATCACACACGGAGGGTGTTCTCTACGAGGACGCCCGCCGGGTACTGCCTCTCCGGCGCGGTGCGCGGACGGCGGAAGGTAGGTCCGGTGTACTGCATCTTGGCTCGGTGCGTAGACAGTGGAAGGTGCGGTGGAGAGGGAGAGGAAGAGAGGCTTGGCTCACTCGGTGGGTGTGTGTGGGAGAGGAAGAGAGGCATCCCCTTTTAAAGACGCGAAGATGAGTCTTCCGGTGCGCGTGTGTATCCAGTGCGCGTGTGGATCCGTTGGCAGTAGACGAGGCGTCGTGGTGCTCGTGAGAGGATAACGAAGGGGCCGGGCGCGTGTGAATCCTCTGGCAGTTGATGCGCGTGTGTATCCGTGGGCACGCGTGCTGAACTGAGACGATGGCAAAACTGAGTCCTTGGCGCAAAGCAGGGGCTAAACTGAGATGATGCGATGCTGAGTCGATGGGGAAGGCTAAATCACTGTGAGCGAGCTGCATGGCAGGCCTAGAGAGGCGCAACGTGGAGAGGCGACAGGCCCGGTGGCGAGCAGACATGCGCAGGCTAGACAGGCCAGTTGGATTTGGCCCAACAGACCATCCGGTGTCTCCCGCCCAGCTTTTTCCACCGCGGTGAGGAATTTTTTTTAAGACAATCACGTTGAAGGACGCCGTCTGCCCCGGATCGGCTGTGAGTCCTTCTAGAAGGCCAGATCGGACGGCTGTCGTTAATCGTATGGACGGTTCACGCTGCAAATAGAGGAAGCCACGGATCGGCCAAGTATCCTTCTCTGAGAACAAATCGAACGGACGTGCTGGCTCGGTAGGGTTAGATGGACGGTTGGAATTGGTCAATAGGGTTAGATGGTCAACAAACGGGGTTTTGGCATGTCAACATGGTTTGGGGGCAGTCAACAGTGTATTTTGAAATGTGCAAATTTCAATAGCTTCATTTTTGAGTGAGGAACACAGATCTGAGATTAGATTGTAATTTTCACTTTGAGCAATATGTTTAAATGTTGGTCAAAGGTATGGTTTGACCAGACTTCAAATTAGCATAAAAAATTGAAAAAAATCAAAAAAATGGAAATCCTCTGCACATTGTCTTATAATGTCATTTACTAACTATTGAAGTTGATAAACATGATCTATATACATAGGAACGAAAGAATCATGTACCTAATATCATATCTCGAACATCGTCGTACGAAGTCAAGGGTGAAGAGAGGTGGTATCAACTTTGGGACATGAAAATGAACAAAACTTTGGAAATGGCTTCATTTAGGAGTGACTAAGAAGGATCCATGCTTACTTTTTCATTTTCATGTTTTAAATTTGTTTAAATGTTGGTCAAAGGTAGGTTTGAACAGAATTAAAATTAGCATAAAAAAATCAAAAAAAATCAAAAAAATGGAAAGCCTCTGCACATTGTCTTATAATGTCATTCACTAACTATTTAAGTTGATAAACATGATCTATATACATATGAACGAAAGAATCATGTACCTAATGTCATATCTAGAACATCGCCGTACGAAGTCAAGGGTGAAGAGAGGTGGTATCAACTTTGGGACATGAAAATGAACAAAACTTTGGAAATGACTTCATTTAGGAGTGACTAAGAAGGATCCATGCTTACTTTTTCATTTTCATGTTTTCAATTTGTTTAAATGTTGGTCAAAGGTAGGTTTGACCAGAATTCAAATTAGCATAAAAAATCAAAAAAATGGAAATCCTCTGCACATTGTCTACATATATAGAATAGATGTGCAGGAAATTTATTTGACTGATTCAGACATTATTGAAAAAATGCTTAGAAATGAGGCTATTTACCCTACCTTTGGAGCTCTTTTTAGCACATTTTGACATGACTTGCTCAAAACATGTACCAACATCATTCCAACATCATTCAAACATGAGTTATAACATATGTACAACATCACTTAACACAAATACAACATCACTCATGAATGTTTCATAAATTTTACATGGTTCCCACTCAATTATCATCTACAAAGCGTCGGGGCTTCTTTTTGATCCTTGTGCTTTTTGGAACCACTTTGCTCCTTGTTAACCTGGTGATTTTTGCCACCACTTTGCTCCTTGTGCTCCTCTTGGTTGTCAGCACCTCAGAGGTCACTGCCACCACATTGTTCGAACCGACCATAGAGCTATACAAAACAAAGGGGAGAATTGGTAAGATTATGTTAAATGATAAATGTACAGTAGTATTGGCAAGCATTACATACCTAGTAGAACTCACAATCACAGAAGGTTGGACACCAACCATTGGAGCATCATTTTAATCATTTTTTTGATCATCATTTGGAGCCTCCATTGGCTCATCAATTGGATGCTCCATTGGCTCATCATTTGGATGATCCATTTCCTCATCATTGGGATACTCCATTTGCTCATCATTGGGATCCTCCATTTGCTCATCACCGTCGAAACTCTCTCCAAGCGCTGGATCTACTGCATTATCACAGAACTTAGCGAAATGACCTGCCCCACCACACCTTGTGCACTTACACCTCTTTGGTCCAAGTCCAGTTCCTTCGCTGCGAGGTCTTATTCGACTCTTCCTCGGCCTACCTGCTCCTCTTTTAAGAACTGGTGGGCATAGCTTGAAACCAGGGTCCACTATATCCCATTGTTGTTTTCCCTCCAAAGCAGGTAATGCATGTGCATATGTGGCTTTGAACCTTGCAACAGAGTAGTAATCATGCACATACTGTTGTATGTTCCCTTCTTGACCTGAGAGAGTAGTGATAAAAAACAAGGCATGAATGCATGGAAACCCAGTTATCTGCCATTGCCTACAACTGCAAGTTCTAGCTTCTAAATCCACTGGATATCTCCATTCCCTCTTATCTTTATCCAAAAATGATACCTTGGCTGTGGTAGCCGAGTAACGAGTCATGTCCATTTCCAAGCCTCTTGTTTTCTGCTTCAATTCATTCATCACGGAAGGGATGATAATGTGGCCCATGAATTTTGCCTCGGCTATTCCTGCATGAACAAGAAACTTCTGAACATATTCTGTCCTTATTTTGTCAAGCAAATCTGCCAAATAAAGACCCTTCAGTTTCTAGATCGTTGAGTTGAAAGATTCTGCAATATTATTGTGCATATAGTCAACTTTGCTTAGTTCACTGAATTGGATTCTTTCCCATAACTTGGAGTGGTGTGTTTTAAGGATGGCAATTTTACCCATGGGTACGGGTACCCATGGGTACCATACCCGTATGGGTAGGATATGGGCACACTTTTATACCCATGGGTAATACCCATACCCTACCCGTTAAGTCATGGGTACGGGCACGGGTATAGACTTGTACCCATGGGTATACCCATACCCTGCCCGATTAAACTGACATGTCAAACTTACCTATAGAGTTTGAACCTATGTGGCCGAGAAGCCTAGGGACGAGTATGAGATTTCCACTTCTAAACTTTAATTTGATACTTTCATGTACTCATCTACTATTAGTAAGTAGAGATTATTGTATTTTTTCAAATATTCTATTGATGAAAGTAAAATTTTGAATAACTTGTATACTATTGGATATACCTGTCGGGTACCCAATGGGTACGGGTACCCTCCGGGTATGGGTATGGGTAAAGTTTTATACCCGCGGGTATGGGTATGGGTAAGCTTTTGTACCCATTGGCTTCACGGGTATGGGTATGGTATTGCTCTACCGTGCCCATTGCCATCCTTATTGTGTTTCCAAGTATTCCTTTCACTTTATCATTTTTTATATCTACCTCATGTGTGTGGCATCCCGCAAAACCACTACTAGAAAATCGCGTTGAATTTGTGCAATTGCATCGTCATCATCCTGCATTGTTTGCTAAAACTATGTTTGCAAAGCCCATGCTGTTTTCTAAACGCCCCTCTTTATTTTCAAACATCAAAACCCGGGGCTCCGGAGTTATTTTGTTTGTTGCTATCGGGTTGCAAACGGCCCGTTTAGAATAAATAAAAATTTAAATTATTTTAATAGGCAATGAACGGGCCGATTGACCCGATCGACCACCCCAGGAAATAATAAACGGTCCATCCAGCCCACCCTTTATTCCTAAACCTACCCAGAAATCTACCCTCTCTCACCCTCCACCTCACTCCCACCTATCAACACACGCCACCTCACTTCCTCCCTCTCCCTCAACCACTCACACACCCCCACCCGGCCCTCTCTCTCCCTCCCACAGCCACGCTCACCCACCCCGCCAAGACACACAACACCACGCACCCACCTCCCCACACCGGATCCCCCACCTCGCTGCACGCCTGGCCCACCCCGTGGGCCCGCTCCTCTCTTCCTCCCCGCTCTGTTCCTCTTCCACCTGCCGCCTAGCTCCAAGCGCTCCACCTCGCTGCCGCCAGCCTTCGCCACCCAGCGCCCGCGGCGCCCAGCTCGTCGCGCCTCCCTGCCCGTCTGCCTCGCTGCACCCTCCAGCCTCTCTCCGCCGTCCCCGCCGCGCGCTCCAGCGCCCCGCCTCTCGCCGCCCTCCGCCTTCCGCGCCAAGCCTCGCCGCCAGCGCCTGCGCCCGCTGGCCAGCCGCCGCTGCCGCCGCCGCTCTTCCTCGCCGGCTGCGTCTCCGCCCTGCTCGCGTTCACCGCCGTCACCGACCTCGCCTGCCCGTGCTCGCCAAGAGCCGCCTCGGACGCCTTGCCTCCTCCACCGCCCTGCAACGCCATAGCCGCCGCCGGCGGTAACGCAGCAGGACTGGCAGCGGGAGGCACGGGTGGTGCTTGCCTGCCCTAGGCGCTGCTGCCGGCGACAGCCTCGCCGGCTGCTGCTCCTCACTCCGGCCACTGCTGAGGCACGCTGCTGGCCTGCTGCCTCCCCAGCTTGGACCTGCCAGCCCAACTCGAGAAGCTTGCCGAGATCTCGTTAAGGCCTGGTAGCAACAAGTTCTTCTTCGGCAACAAGCTCGCCACACGATACCCGTCAGCGGCATGCCACGAACTCCTTCATGGATTCGAAGACCCACTTGGTGTTCTTCCCCCTCTCGGGACCGAAGACACTAAGACCCCGAAGCCCTCTCCGGAAACCCAATCCCGCCGGATGTCAAGATCTTCACTCGGAACCGAAAGCCGCCGAGTCCTTCCCGGATGCGAGAAGCCGAACCCGAACCTTGGCGCCGACCCCAAGTACGCCCCGGCGAGTACGGTAGTACCTCAAGACCTTCGTCACGGGACACCGAGTCCCCGGTGCGACAAGTACTCCGCCCGGACACCAAGTTCCGCTCCCCGAACGCCATGACCGACAACATGCCCCGAGACCCCGATGCGACAAGATCTACCCGATGACCTCGAACGGTACCGTCGAACCCTGGACCCCGAACCCCGGAAACCCCAAGACCGTCGAGACCCCTCAATGTGTGACCCTTTTCCTCGATACCCTATTTTTACAAATGATATCAACTTGTTGCATATTCAATCATTCATCTCGCATGCATATCTTTGGTTGGGGGCCTTATGCCGATTCACCTAATAAATAAATATGGGGCCCATATGCGGGCAATTCTAGTCTTATATTGGCCTCATTTAAACATGTGTAGCGAACCGGTTCCATCTGTTGCATTGCTAAACAACATATAATTTGCGGGGTAGATAAATAACTTGAACCATTTAATTAATTGTCGGGACCCTGGTTCCGCTTAATATGACCTAATTGCATTGCACCTTCGCCATGCCATACATCATACATGCATCATGCCGATCTTCTGCCGTTGTATTAAATAGTGCATCCGGTGTTTATTCTAGTGTTTTGCTTCTTCGCGGATAAGGCCGTTGAGTTGATGTGAGCTTCGCCCCGATCTTCGGTTGAACCCTTCGACAATGTTTTCAGGCGAGCATCTCCCCCTTTCTACCTATCTTACTTTATAGTCTTTATTCCCTCCTGTTGATCTATTGCTATCTGTGTTGCGATGCTTTAGTTTCCGTACCTGTGATGTCACCTGTAGCCTTATATTGCCTGGGACACATCCTATTACCTGTTGTTTGGTAGATAGTTGGACTTGCGCGTCGTAGTTGCTTGCTCAAGTGCTGATGTGTGTCGTCATATGCCACAGTTGCTGATGTATTGCCGCATGTTGAAGTTGGAGATGGTTCTAGTTTTACTTATCGTCACTTTAATTTCTGTTTAACAACTAAAATTGAAATAAGCAGAGGCATCGGTGGGTGATAGAAAATATTTGGTTTCCGAACGCCCACTTGTGTCCCGTAAGACCCCGAGTACTTGATACCTGTTCCTTGATTTATCGCGCTATCCACATCCGGGAGGTATATGGGACCCCCTGAGCCAGAGCTTGATTCATTCTTATTTCTTGGGGCCACAAACTAGTTTGAGGTGTTTTTACTATCCTGTAGTTATGCCATGCTACTTTCTGTATTTAAATTGTGCGAGGTACTACACACTGTACTGTTTAGGATCGGGACACGATTCCGCGGTGTCGACAAGCCCAGCCACACTTTCGGGTTCCCAGTCGTTCACAGCCGTATTACCCAAACCTTGAGCCCGTCTGAGTCGGTACCGTTGCTATGGATCTACTTAAGGGTGGCCCCTGAAATATTTCAAATCGTGATTGTTCAACGTGAAAGCCTCGTTGGGTTTTGATTTGGTTTTCGAGGTTGATCGGCGTGTGTTGCTATTGGTGCACCCGGCCGGTAAAACTTTCTGAAAGCCGTGTCCGCGGATATGGACGACTTGGAGCACAGTATCTCGATCATAGACAAGCATAACTAAAGTTTACTGCTATAAATTTGACTTATAATGACTAGTAATCAGCTTCACTATAATGGAATGGCTAATAATACTGCCCACAATTGCTTGTTTGGATTGTCGCTTGCGACCATTGTACCTGACTAGTAAGTATGGCAACTACAACGGAATTGGCTGATTAAAAGTACCAACAACTGCTGGGTTTTGGGATTACCTCATGCTATCTGTATATGATTAGTAAATGCTGCAACTATAACGGAATGGTTAACTAAAAGTGCCCACTGCTTATCTTATCAGGACGACTATCTAAACCTGACTAGTAAAGTGCCGCAACGATAACTGAATAAGTAAAACTGCCAACTGTGTGAGTCCCTCGGTTGACTTCCTCGTTTGGTCTCGAGGGGGAAACACCAGGATGGGTTTGTTTGGTGTTAGTTTCAGGTTGGATCCGGATAGGTCACTCTTACCCCTATCTGATTACCGCCAGTTGTATCGAGTCTCTATAGGTTGTTTAGTGCATCTTTGCCGCCGCCATCCACCATACCTATGTAGGCGAGGACCGCCAATTCTAGCCTCGCCGTGTCTTGGCCTCGATCTTGACGCCTCCTTCTTTTCCTTTTCCTTTGTCGGCACACCTTTTGTTTCAAAGGTTTTGAGATCGACGCGTTAAGTGGTTACCCTTCCGGCTGGCCTCGCAGGGTTATGGACGCCATTGGTTATTCTTCGTGGCTCTTAGCCCCATTTGCTTCTTGTCCGTAGTCGGACGCCTACCGCTTTCAAGGTGATTTGGATCTTGTAGATTATATCGTATTCTTGACTCCTCGAGTCGTTATATATATCTGTTCTGTGGGTCCCATCGAGGACTGTTGTGTAATGTTATTACTTCGTTTTCCACCCGCACGAAAGTGCCTGGTGGGCACCTTTGAATCGTTTCTATGCGGGTTTGGTGAATTTTTCCCAAACTTGCATAGGTCCGATTCTGAGGGTGTTACAATGTGATAGTTGTGTTCTTCATACTGCAAGTCATCAGAATATAACCTCTCTTCATCATGTGATAGTTTTCAGCTCGACATGGCCATCGTAAATTCTGAACAACATCAGAATATAACCTCTCTTCATCATCTACGTATTCAGGATCCACTTCTCTTGGAACCCTGCTGCCGGTGCCCACGCTTGACGAGCCACCACGTCGACGTGCACTAACTGAATCTCCCCTAGCTGAATTGGTCTGGCTAGACCTGCCATTACGACGAGATGAATATGCCCGAGATGATCCAACTGCCGGCACAACCACATCATTTTGCAGCCTCACTTGAAATTGCCCTTTCTCCTTATGCTTATAACATGATAGCGAGCTCTCCATCATTGGTAACTTTCACCCATTCACTACTCCCATCATAGTATTTGAATTCCACTTCATGATGCAAACCCAAGGATACGGGCCGCAAATTACCTCCCCAAATTGTCGAAAACTCCAATTACAATCCATTGGCAGCCGATAATCAAACCCTCCTTGGAATTTATTTTGATCCTTTGCATCCACTATGAACCTCTCACTTCTAATGTTCACCAAGAATGAAAACCGCAACTCCATACTAACCCACAAAAAACAGAGACGCAAATGAGCACAACAAAATAAACCGCTCGGTAAAATCAAAGCAGCGGTTACCTTTAGCAATAAGGCTATATTTCAACAAGACTTACCCCTCAGGAACCCAGTCGTGGACGCGACGGGTCTCCGGCCCGACGCCTGCCTCGCCAAGGTCGTCTTCGCCGTTCGCCATTTCATCGAGCGGGTTGTGGGCGCACTGGTGGAACGAGAGCCTCACCAGGTTGTGGGCGCACTGATGGCGCAGCAGCTTCTGCTCGAGCAGGTGCCTGTGGCGGTGGAGCAGGTAGCCACGCGGGACGGCCGCATGGTGGCGCTCGTGGTGGTGGCCGGATCGGGGGCAGAGGGTGGTGTTGAATCAGGGTCCGTTGGAGCAGGTGCCGGTGGCGGTGGAGAAGGTAGCCACGCATGGATGTACGGCAAGCGGCGGTGGTGGTGGCGGGCAGGCGCGTAGGGTGCTTCTTGAATCAGGGGTTTGGCAGAGCAGTTGGTTACCGTGATTAAGGCGGTCCCACCTCTAGACCCACTTTCACTAACGCCACCAGATGGAATCCTCCCAAAGCTCGCCGTTTTGGCCTCGCTATAACAGCTGCGCCCGAAGTAGTGGCAAAACTGAGCATAGTTTTTGTCTAGTGACAAAACTGAGTACTCCGCGACCTCTAGTGGCAAAGGAATAATTAACCCATTATGTATATAGTTAAATTTATGAGAGAGGGAAATCTTTGAAAGCGTTTGTTTCTATTTTCAGAAAAATATAAGTATTTTATGGCTTATATGAAGTACTCAATACTTTGAGCTGTTGCATACACATGGTAACTGATATAATAATACTATTCCACATGGTGGCAAGGTAGCACAAAAGCCGTTCATTATAGGCCAACATGCTTACAACTACTAATAACATTGTTTTCTGATATGAAGCATAGGTTTGTCGGTTCTGTGTCACAGATACATGGCCTATACAAAGTTCTCAATACTTTGAGCTACACTGGCTCGAATAGATACATCAATGATAAGGCAGTTGTAGCTGATTACTGTAGAAATTCTAAATTAAGTTCACAATGATCCCGGTAGCATCTTGATTTTTAGTTTAGCTGGTATCACCTCTAAACCAGCACACTATAGGGTGCATTTGTAAGTGTTCATTGTTCTACCGATATTTTTTAGAATCATCTTTATTTGTTTCGTGAGATTTTACTGATCCAAAGGGGTATAATATGTACTCAATGACTGGCGCCGAACATAAATTGCAAGGTAAGCCATTTATCTGAAGCTGGGCTACTTTGGTAACGACATGACCCACCAAACCATATTCGGGTGTCCACTGAATGAGCTCCAAATCTCCCTTAAGGATCCACTCTTCTATTGAAATAGATAATATTTTATGTAGTGTCATAAAAGGATATTCTTGGTCAATGTATAACAAAAACTCGTCATCTAGTAATTTGACCTGAACCCGAATATGCAATTATAATTCTAGAAATTCACAAACATCTGTAGATCTGCCATGTATGAATCAGGTTGAGGTTGTAGAACCACTGCTGAGGAGTACTTTGTGATTGCATTACTATCAAGCAACACTGGCGAAATATAGCACTCTTCCGGATAAACCACCTCTGATGTAGATAAAGAAGGTGCAGTTGCATACTTGTATCTCCTTGTTATTCCATGTAGATACTCTGTCTTCTCCATAGTAACTGTATATCTGTTCAAAAACAAAGATAATGTTGTCCTCGATGAATCAGAGCCTTCAAGTATTGTACTATCATGAACCTTGATCACAATAGCATCTGAGATCCTTATTAGTTTCTAAGAGCGAACAATGCATGTATATCCATATGGATCATCCATACATCTTGTTTATTGATCAATATATTTCAAAGCACAGTAGGGTGATAATATTTGTTCAGCGACCATGCAAGATCACAAACAACACAGACATGATAGAATCAAAATAGACAAAACCATTAATCAGTCTGACATAGTAATCTCAATATCCATCGGATCCTCACAAACACAACATGCATGATTACAAATAGATTAGATCTTGATCATGAACGGAGCTCACAAGATCTATACATGAAAGCACAAGGAGGAGATACAACCATCTAGCTACTACATGGACCCGTAGACCAGTGTGGAACTACTCACGCTTCATACCGGAGGCTGGCATGATGAAGAAGAAGGCCTCCGGGATGATCTCCCCTCCGGAAGGGTGCCAGGAAGAGCTTCAGATCCCCCCGATCTAGGGACGATGGTGGCGGCGGCTACAGACGGTTTCGTGGAATATTGATCGGGTACTTAGGGTTTTGGCATCGAGGGCTTCTTATAGCGAAGAGGCGAGGCTGGGAGGCGACCAGGGGGCCCACACCCTGCCTAGGCGCGGGCCCACCCTAGGCTGCGTCTGGGGGTGTGGCGCCTCTCCGTCTCTCCTCTGGACTCCGTGTTCTCCTTGGTGCAATGTTGACTTTGGCTTTTGTCCTGTCTAATTCCGAGAATATTTCCTTACTAGCTTTTCTGGAACCAAAAACAACAGAAAACAGGCAACTGTCTCTGTGGCAACTTGTTAATAGGTTAGTACCAGAAAACATATGAAAAGCATCTCAAAGTGTGGACAAAGAAAAGCAAAGTAGATACTAAACAAGCATGGAACATAACAAATTATAGATACATTTCCGACATATCAAGCATCCCCAAGCTTAACTCCTGCTCGTCCTTGGTAAGTGATAAAAGAATAATTTTTGAGGTGACATGCACCATCAAAACCAAGATCAAACCATTTGCAAGCACTGAAAGTTGGGATCAAAGAACTCTAAACATGTGCATGACAGATGGAGTTTTAACAGTAGGACAAAGTAACTATGTAGGGGTTCGTAGCATGGAAAACAAAAATTTTCTATCGCATACAAACAAACAAGCCAAGATCTATCTACTAGATTGTAGCAACGAGTCGATGGAATAACTTACCCTCGAAGATTCCAAAGTGTTTAACGAGAGCAGATTCTCGTGGGTGATGTAGTCGTACTCTTTCCGATCTCAAGATCGCGTAGACGATCCTTCCGGGCGCTGCTCCCAGCTTCACAATCGGTCACACACGTTCGGTTTTGACGAAGACCTTCCTCTCCCTTGTTCCAAAGCAGCGGAGGTTGTAGCACTCTCGCGATTCCGGCAAGACAACGGCGTGGTACCTAAGTAGAGGGAGATCCGCAGGCTTCACCTTAAGCGGAGCGAGTATGGTGGAGTATGAGAGAGGCTATTAGTGGTCTAGAGATTAGACACACCAATTAGAAGGCTCTAAACCGAGGCTTAAGCAATTAGAAGCTCTAAACCAAAACGGCTCTAGACCGGAGATTAGAGGATAGGAACTTGTGTGTCTAGGAGGAGGCCCCGCCTCCTTTTATAGGTGGAGGGCTGGCCAGGAAGGGAGGAGTCCCTCCCAACTCGTCAAGGTCTGGTCACGGCTTGGAGGAGAGGACTCCTCCTCCAAGTTGGTTTCAACCTCCTCTTGCTTGTTTCCCACAGTCTGTTTCCCACAGCTGTTTTCCAGCTCGTTTTTAGCCGTTTGACTTTCAAACCGCAGTTTGACTTTTCAGTTTTGGAACAGCAAGAACACTTAGTACATGATGCAATCATTCCAATATGCAATGACACATTCATGTACCCTTCCTCCGAGTGCCGGACATTCCGAACCTTCGAACATTCCCGATGAAAACACCTAATCATTCCCGAACTCAAACGGGACTTTCCTTATATGAATCTTATTCTCCGGACCATTCCGGATCACCTCGTGATATCCCGGATCCCATCCGAGACTCCGAACAACATTCGGTCTCTTTCTCATAATACCATAACTACTCAAACAACGTCGAATCCTTAAGTGTGTCTCCCTACGGTTCGTGAATTATGCGGACATGATCGAGACACTTCTCCGAACAATAACCAATAGAGGAATCTGGAAATTCATATGGCTCCCACATATTTCACGATTACTTTGCGATCGAATGAACCACTTACATACGATACCAATTTCCCTTTGTCTCACGATAGTTTACTTATCCGAGGTTATGATCGTCGGTATCTCTGCATACCTAGTTCAACCTCTACCGATAAGTACTCTTTTCTCGTTCCTGATATGTGATCCCTTGTGAGCCAGTCACATGCTTGCAAGCTAATTGGATGACATTCCACCGAGAGGGCCGAGTATATCTATCCGTCATATGGATGGACAAATCCCACTCTTGATCCATGTGTTTCAACCAATACTTTCCGAACACTCAATGCCACCTTTATAGCCACCCGATTACGGTGTGGTGTTTGATGTCATCAAAGCATCCATCCGGTAAAGGTGATATGCATGATCTCATGGTCGAAGGAATTAGGTTACTATGTATCAGAAAGCATATAGCAATTGAACTATTGAAATGACTTGATCTTTATGCTACGCTTATCTATAGGAGTATGTCCACCATATCATTCTCCTAATGATATGATCCTGTTGTTAATAACATCTCTATGTTCATGATCAGGAAACCATGATCATATATTAATCAACAAGCTAGTTTAACAAGAGGCTTTACTAGGGACTCTTATTTTAGTTTACAAATCACACAAGTATCAATGTTTCCGGTCAATACAATTATAGCATGGTATGTAAACATTTATCATAAGTGTGAAGATATGATAATAACCACTTTATTATTGCCTCTTGGGCATATCTCCAACAGTCTCCCACTTGCACTAGAGTCAATAATCTAGTTTCAAACCTTTGTGTATATAACACCTATGGCTTTCCGGTGTTGTATGTACACGATTGCTAGTGGTCAATCGATCCGGATCCGACACTTCCAGTCCGTGTGTAATTGCATGTATTTGCCTCTCGCATCACTCATTCTCTAATGAGATGGCTTTGTATAAATTTGGTCTTTCGGTGTGACCTTTAGCTCTTTGGGGTTAAAACATGTTGATAATATTGTCGCACAATATATCTTCATAGTATTATCCCACTGTGAACTACACCTAGTTTGATAACAAACTACTTGACACAAATGCCCTCTTTTGCTGCTATAATAGCAGTCATATACTTAGACTTTTGTTGTAGTATCTGTCACAATGTCTTAACTTTGGAACTCATCCAAATCCATTATGGAACTTACTTTCCATTATATTGTGCCACCCTTAGTTTAGATTGAGATAAACTTAATTTGTATTTTGTGACAAAGCTAGTATCAATGTAGTACTTTTACAATGAACTAACCATCTATTTGTCACTTCTACAAATAATATACTCTTAGTTCTTCCAAAAGATCATAAGAATATCCTTACTATTGTCCAATGATCATCTTACGAATCATTCTGGTATATGCTCACAACATTTAGAGCATAGGACATATCCGATTTGTACATATCACAAAGATGATTGATATAAATACTCTTTGTGATTTCATACATCAAGTATCAATCTATACTTGATTATTTGTTTCACTTTACCAAATGTCAATACACTTGAATATATCATCAACATTTGAACTCTTTCAATCCTTTCTGTGCGACAAGAACCTTTCTTGTAGTTTCTATATTGAACTCATTCAATATCTCGTCTATGTACTTCCGCACAACCATATTAGCGTCTATTGATGCCAAATATTCGGGTTTTGCCTAAGTCTTTCATCGGGATGAAATTCTTAATATGTGTTAATAAAAGATACATTATTTCCAATCAACAATATGTCTTCCACATAATGTATTAGAAACATGTCTTAGCGCTCCCACTTAATTTCTTGCAAATGCAAGCATCTCCATCGTCTCTGATGAACTTTTAAACTCCTTTAACAGTTTCATCACAGTGAAGATTCCAACTTCGCGATGCTCACTTTAACCATTGAAGTTTGCATATGCTTTTAGCATCCTTTTGAATTAACAAAACCCTATGGACCGTGTTATGCACATGTCCTAGGTAACGATTCTATTAGAAGAACTTGTTTTGTTTATTCAACTACCATATAACAAATTATATGTAGTGGTTGCTACATTAATCCGTCTAGACTAAATATCACTATGAAAGATCAAATCTTGTCATAGTCAACCTTTGAACATTTTGTGAACTCTTTCCCAACATGTTGACTATTTCATAGATGTAAAACATCCATGTCTATTTCTTTATAGATCCGGACACAACGTAAGGTCTTACACCTTTCTCGAGGGTCCTTCAAGTTCAAAACTTGATTTCGTGTATGGAACTATCACGGATTTTATGGCTTCAAACCATTTGACGGAGTCGTGGCCAAGATCGCTTCTTTGCATGTAGTCGGTTTATTATTCTCAAATAATGATTCAACCTCAAATCTTGGTATTTGATTGTTCATCCGACCTACTTGTTTCAATAGGAACTTGGATCTCCGTGACCACAACCTTTGAGGTACGTGAGCCATGAGCTTTGTTGTTGCCTCCTAACACTTTTCGCGTTGCAACTTCACATACAGCCTAAGGTTCTTTTAACCTTATCAAAGTTCTATTGTCCTCCCATTTAATTTTTCACGAAAAATTCCTTCTCAAAGAAACTTGACGTTTTAAGTGACAAACACTTTTGTCTCTGGTGTTATGGAGGAATACTCAACAGTTATACATAGACAGGTTCATCCGACTTTGGTTGCAAACATCTTTCTTATGCATAGCAAACCAATGTTTAAGAAAGGACAACTTGAGTTTTATCCCAAACCATAACATATGGTGTCATTTCAACGGATTATGATGAAGCTCTTTTCAGTGGAAAAATGGTAGTCTCCCAAGCTTTTAATCTTTAAAATATAATGGCATTTTATGAATTACACCTTTGATCTCACCATGTCAAACAAGGTTTAATTACATATCTCGAATGCTCCATACTCTTATGGTGTTTCGGGAAATGCAAATCCACGGAACGATTCCTTAAATCTTAGGTATTATGCTAAACTCTGTAACTCAAATATCTTCCTTTATGATCTTTATCATAAACTATTTGTATTCTTGTTACTATGATTTTGCACTTCATCTTGAAAGTCTTTGAACTTTTCAAATGTTTCATACTTCATCCTTATTAAGTAAATATTCATATATTCACTCAAATTTTCGGAGAAAGCATATGAAGTTGAAATCCATCGCTTTTGACTACACATGATGGACTTTGTACAATAATATGTACAATTTCCAATAAGCTAGTCTTTCGTTCCCTTTTTGCCTATGAACGAAGTTTTAATTATCTCTAGGAAAGTTTCACAAGCGTCATTTGATCAAAAATCAGAAGACTCCAAAATTCCATCCACATGGAGTTTCTTCATGTTTTCTTTCCATTATAATTTAAACGGCGATGTCACTTCCTAAGTGATCTTTCAATCAATTCGTCTTTCGACATCTTTAGCACTAGTTTTATGGATGTGATTTCTCCAACGAGATTTGTGAATCATCCATCTTTTATGGATTACGACAATTATTTGAACAACCCTTTTGTTCTCATAATACCTGATAAAACAAATCTTGAAGGCAAGCTTTGATGTTTAACGAGCAACACAATAACCCTTTATTTTGTTCTCGATGAACATCATCACATATTCTTTTGCTAGTTACTTAGGCCATTGTAGTTCATGAATTGTGTTGTTTCGTATGACGATTCACACCAACAAATTCAGTATCAAATACTTAAGAACCACATTGTTTAATAAGCAAAGAATATAGCCATAACATGTATATCATCTATATACTTAAACTGAACAATTCTAGTCTTTCTTTTCTGCCATATACTTATGAGATTCTCTTTCAAGATTTCCTTCGCTTGAAAGAATCTATCAACATCAATTAGTGGAGTCATTCATATGACACATAGTCCAAAGCGTGTATAGTTAAACACCAATGTCTTTGGACTTGCACCTTGAAGTAGATCACCATCATCAAATGTTTGGTGTTCTTTCAAATTCCTTTCTTTAGTAATCTCTTGGTGTAGTAAATATTTTACTTACATCAAATATTCACACTAATCATGGAATTATCCATGGTCAAGCTACTATTAGCTTGTAACGTGAATCGTGAGTATAATGTTGCTCTCCAAAAACTTTTGGAGGTTTAGGACAACTAGTGTCTCCAACCTTTTTCAAATTCTCATCAAATATGCGAACCTGAATTTAGCCATATTATACTCTATCATGTTGCAACCAAAACTTCGTTTCAGATATCACAATATCTTCCACAAATCATGGATTCTGAAACAACTCTTTCAGATCCTTAGATAACCTTGATATTAGGAGAATCCTTTGAATATCAAGAATCATGGAGACAAACATGATACTTATATACTAACACTTGGAATTGTTACTCTTGATTTAATACTAATTATTAAACTTCATGGAGTAACCGGAACTTACTGAAAGTTTGCAATAGGACTTTTAAACTTTAGATTAACACTTCAAAACAATACGATACCAGTTCGTAAAGTAACTAACCAGAATTCTATAGTTCTATCATCTCAATTAAGCGCAAGGTGGTAAACGGATGCCAATGACTACAACAACTATGCAAATTCACTTTGATTTAGTTTATGATAAATTGAGTTCTAATTAATAATTAAATTAATATTGGTGAACTCCCACTCAAAACAATATCCCTCACATTGTTTTAGTGATCACACGAACCAAATCCACCACATCAAAACCGATCATCACGAGAGTTGATATAGCTTCAATGGCGAACAATCAACATGTTCATCATATCTACTATATGACTCATGCTCTACCTTTCGGTAATCCGTGTTCGAGGCCATGTCTCATACATGCTAGGCTCACAAGATCAAACCTTAGTTTCCGCATGAGCAAATCTGGCTTGATCACGTTGTATACACTTGCAGAATCTAACACACCCGATCATCACGTGGTGCTTCGAAACAACAAGCTTTAGCAACGGTGCTAACTAAGGGTGAACACTTTATGACTTGAAATTCATGTCCATGAGGGATCATCTTATAATGCTACCGTTGTCTACTAAGCAATACAAGATGCATAAAGGATAAACATCACATGCAATTCATAATATGTGATATGATATGGCCTTTCTTCTTTGTGCTTCCCATCTCCATCTTCTAGCACGAACATGATCTCCATCATCACCGACATTGCATCAAGGTCAATGATGCTTCTCCATGGTTGTCGTCCACCGGCTTCAACTATTACAACTACTTTGAATAGACACGCGGGTCTTAACAGAATTTAAAGACAACCATATGGCTCTGCCACGTTGCCAACTTACAATAAGGAACATTGCATACATCATATATAATCACAATCATGGCCATATCACATCACAAGACACCGCAAAACAAAGTTAGACGCCTAATTTTCTTTGCATGTTTTACGTGGTTTGGGGCTTTCAATAAGTGTCGCTCTAACTTACGAACAAGAACCACAACATTGATACTAGTATTGTCAATCACCCGTTGTAAATTGAATCTTAACTATGCTAGGAGAAACAGCACCAGTAAAGCCACTTATGCAATACAAGTTGCATGTCAAGCGTGGAGCAAGTCTCATGAACGATGTCATGTAAGGTTAGCCCGGCCGCTTCATCCCAACATACCGCAAGATGCAAAGTACACAAGAAGCAATCGACAATAAAAGCATCAACGCCCACAATGACCATTGTGTTCTACTGTGCAACAGATCTACATATAGACACGGCTCGACATCAATAGGGGTTCGTAGCATGGAAAACAAAAATTTTCTATCGATACAAACAAACAAGCCAAGATCTATCTACTAGATTGTAGCAACGAGTCAATGGAATAACTTACCCTCGAAGATTCCAAAGTGTTTAACGAGAGATTCTCGTGGGTGATGTAGTCGTACTCTTCCGATCTCAAGATCGCGTGAGACGATCCTTCCGGCCATGCTCCGGCAGCGCCCGAGTCGGTCACACGCTCGTACTGATTTCGACGAAGACCTTCCTCTCCTTGTTCCAAAGCAGCGGAGGTTGTAGCACTCTCCTCGCGATTCCAAGAAGACAACGCGTGGTACCTAAGTAGAGGGAGATCCCAGGCTTCACCTTAAGCCGGAGCGAGTATGGTGGAGTATGAGAGAGGGATATTAGTGGTCTAGAGATTAGACACACCAATTAGAAGGCTATAAACCGCAGGCTAAAGCAATTAGAAGCTCTAAACCAAAACGGCTCTAGACCGGAGATTAGAGGATAGGAACTTGTGTGTCTAGGAGGAGGCCCTGCCCCTCCTTTTATAGGTGGAGGGGGCGCCAGGAAGGGAGGGAGTCCTCCCAAATCGCCCAAGGCTGACGCCGCTTGAGGAGAGGGACTCCTCCAAGTTGGTTTCAACCTCCTCTTGCTTGTTTCCACAGCTTCCTGTTCGCTTCCTGTTTTCCACAGTTTCCTGTTTTAGCCGTTTGACTTTCAAACTGGCAGTTTGACTTTTCAGTTTTGGAACAGCAAGAACACTTAGTACATGATGCAATCATTCCAATATGCAATGACACATTCATGTACCCCTTCCCCTCCGGAGTGCCGGACATTCCGGAACCTTCCAGAACATTCCCGATGAAAACACCGGAATCATTCCCGAACTCCGAAACGGGACTTTCCTTATATGAATCTTATTCTCCGGACCATTCCGGATCACCTCGTGATATCCCGGATCCCATCCGAGACTCCGAACAACATTCGGTCTCTTTCTCATAATACCATAACTACTCAAACAACGTCGAATCCTTAAGTGTGTCTCCCTACGGTTCGTGAATTATGCGGACATGATCGAGACACTTCTCCGAACAATAACCAATAGAGGAATCTGGAAATTCATATGGCTCCCACATATTTCTCGATTACTGCGATCGAATGAACCACTTACATACGATACCAATTTCCCTTTGTCTCACGATAGTTTACTTATCCGAGGTTATGATCGTCGGTATCTCTGCATACCTAGTTCAACCTCGTTACCGATAAGTACTCTTTTCTCGTTCCCGTGATATGTGATCCCTTGTGAGTCAGTCACATGCTTGCAAGCTAATTGGATGACATTCCACCGAGAGGGCCCAGAGTATATCTATCCGTCATATGGATGGACAAATCCCACTCTTGATCCATGTGTTTCAACCAATACTTTCCGAACACTCAATGCCACCTTTATAGCCACCCAGTTACGGTGTGGTGTTTGATGTCATCAAAGCATCCATCCGGTAAAGGTGATATGCATGATCTCATGGTCGAAGGAATTAGGTTACTATGTATCAGAAAGCATATAGCAATTGAACTATTGAAATGACTTGATCTTTATGCTACGCTTATCTATAGGAGTATGTCCACCATATCATTCTCCTAATGATATGATCCTGTTGTTAATAACATCTCTATGTTTATGATCAGGAAACCATGATCATATATTAATCAACAAGCTAGTTTAACAAGAGGCTTTACTAGGGACTCTTATTTTAGTTTACAAATCACACAAGTATCAATGTTTCCGGTTAATACAATTATAGCATGGTATGTAAACATTTATCATAAGTGTGAAGATATGATAATAACCACTTTATTATTGCCTCTTGGGCATCCCCAAGCTTTGACACTGTACCTATTGGATATTTCTTAGGGTGACCCCGGGTTGGAATCCCCAAGATTGAGATTTTGTCCATTCTTCATCTCATTACATCATTCTTTCTCTACACCTGAAATTTTTTCCTTCATACAAAACTTCACACAATATTCATTAGCAACATTAGTGTATTCTAAAGATAATAGACCCTTGGGTTTAGCTTTGGAACAGCAAAACTTTTCACTAAAAACACAAGATACTGTAGCAACTCCTTAAAAAATATCAATTCCCCAAAATATAACTAAAAAAGGAATCAATAAGAAGCAAATGCAAATAATGGCAGAAATCTGTCAAAACAGAACAGCAGGTAGAAACCGATTTTTTCGAGAATCTTCTGTTGCTCAGATCAAAACTTGTTGAACTAACGAAAGTTATCTAACATACTGGGGGATTTATAACATACTAGGGGATTTATTCGTAAATTTTCAGCTCAATCCGACTTACAGAGACTCCTCACGAATTTTTATGATGGAGGGCAGAAATCTGTTTTGGGACAGCAACTCCCCAAATCTTACTTCCCTCTCATTAGAGGTCATTCTTGGCACAAAAAGCAAACAAAAAGGATAAGGAGAGGTCATTACTGAAGTAACAACTTCCAAGACTCAAGGAAACTCTTGGGTTATCTCCGAACAAGTACTTTTCTTTAACGCCTTTAAGTTAGGCATGATAGTTTGAGAAGATGCTCACATAGGAAATATGAATTGAAGTAAAAGAGAGCATCAAGAAGCAAATTCAATACACATTTCTGTCTAACCCTCTTACTATGCATCGGAATCTTGTACACAAATAAATTCACAAAGAACAAAGTGACAAGCATAGGAAGATAAAACAAGAGTAACTTCAAAACTTTCAGCACATAGAGTTGTGTTTCAGTACCATGAAAAATTCTACAACCATACTTTCCTCTCTCATAATAATTTTCAGTAGCATCATGAATAAAGTCAACAATATAGCTATCACATAAAGCATGCTTTTCATGATCTACAAACACATAATTTCTATCAAGCTCAAAAATAGTGGGATTAAAACCTTCATTGGTTTTACCCAAAGTAGATATTTCAAAAGGATCCACATGAACATAACATCCATCTTCCTTTGGTAAGCATGGGGGACAATCAAATAATATAAGAGGTAAAGAGTTACTCTCATTAGAAGGTAGAAATGGGTAGATCCATTCTTCCTCCTTTTGTTCATCACTCTCCTCCTCTTTTTCATCTAATGAGCTTCCAGTTTCAACAATTTATTCTTCCATAGGCTCCTGCAAGGCATTAGTCTCTTCCATTTGTGGAAAGCACCTATTAAAATATTCAAGAATATAGCCATTTTATTCCTTGTAATTATCAAAGCAAAACTTAAGTATCTCATACACCTCATATTCATAAGGTGCATCATCATTATTTTCAAGCGAACTAGCAAGTTCAAATGCACCCTTGAAGGCAATAAATTCTTCAATTTGTTCCACATCATAAAAGTCATAATTTCCTTTAACATAAAAAGATATGGTAACATTATCATTATACTCACATTGAAAATGTAGGTGTTTATACCTCCTAAAGCAACAAGATTTATCAAAGCAATAAGTAACATTATAAGTAGACCACACCTCTCTAGCAATAGTATTCAATTTATCAATTTGCTCCCATAAGTGTTTCCCTTTTTGTGACAAACAGTGTTCCTTATAATAATACTTTTTTATTCTATGAACCCACCTTGACAATAAGAACTAGTTTCAAACAAACCATCCGTTGATAGAAAGCATGACCAAGCAAGGCAATAACAGACCAGCAACTGGAGAAGGGACTAATTTTTTGTGTTTTTGATAAGAGAAAGCAATCCAAACTAGACTATTTTTTTTTGGAGTTTTTGATAAAAAGAGGCAAACAAAACCAAACAAAAGAAACTAAGCAAACTAAAAAGAAAGTAAAGAGAAAGGTTGAGGAGGACTCCCCGTGTGAAGACGTCCTTAGCCTCCCCGGCAACGGTGCCAGAAAAGTCTTGATGGCTGACTCCTTGTTGACTTGGAGCGCTTCTTCAGGAAACCCCAAGAGCAAGGTGTGAGGCAGCACAGCAGCAAGTTTTCCCTCAGTAAGAAACCGAGGTTATCGAACCAGTAGGAGGAAGGAAACGTCTCAAAGGTGTTGCAAGCAACGTGGAAACCTGCACAACACAAACTCAAGACTTTGCCCCAATGAAACAGTGAGCTTGTCAAGCTCACTGGTTTGGTGTAACAAAGGATTAACTGTATGGTGTGGAAGGTGATGATAGTTTTCAACAAGTAAACAGTAACAGTGTAGGATGTATCAATGGTAAAGATTGGACTGGGGTCCATAGTTCACTAGAGGTGCTCTCCTTAGATAAACAAACATGGCATGAAGGGTAAACAAATTACAACAGGGCAATTGACAGGAACTGAGCAAGGTATGAAAATGCAATACTAGACAAAAAGATCCTATGAGATTCGATTGGGCAATACAACAATATACATAGACCGCCATCCAACTGCATCTATGACTAGAAGTCCACCTTCAGGTTATCATCCGAACCCCCTCTAGTATTAAGTTGCAAGCAAAAGACATCTACTTTAAGCAAAGTGTGTAAGGTAAACAATCCACTTGTTCCATGAACAAGAGACCGTTGTTTTCTCCCTAGTGGCAACAACACATCTACAACCGAAGAGATTTCTGTCACTTTTCTTAGAAACTAGAGGCATGAACCCACTATCGAGCATAAATACCCCCTCTTGGAGTCACTAGCAGCTACTTGGCCAAGATAGCTACTAACAACGGAGAGCATTCAAGATCACAAACAACACAGACATGATAGAATTAAAATAGAAAAAATCATTAATCAATCTGACATGGTAATCTCAATATCCAACGGATCCCCACAAACACAACATGCATGATTACAAATACTCCCTCTATCCCAGGGCTTTAGGCGTAAAAAGATCAGCACACTTATTTAGGCAGGAGGCGGTGGAGAAGAAAAAAAGGCAACCTTCCTAATTTACCCCTGCATGCATGCGCATTTATTTTCTCCCCGCGCAGCCGCCTTGTTTCTGCGTGACTCGCTTCGCTTACTTCGGCATCTGCATCACTTGCCTCGCTTTCGCAGGGCAAAAAGGTAGGCTACTGTTATCACGGACTCCACGCCTTAAGCGTTGGGAAAAATTGAAATTTATTTTACGCCTAAAGCCCTGGGATGGAGGGAGTAGGTTGGACCTCGATCATGAACGGAGCTCACATGATCTACACATGAAAGCACAAGGAGGAGATACAGCCATCTAGCTACTACATGGACCCGTAGTCCAAGGTGGAACTACTCACGCTTCATACCGAAGGCTGGCATGATGAAGAAGAAGGCCTCCGGGATGATCTCCCCTCCGGCAGGGTGCCGGGAAGAGCTCCAGATCACCATCGATCTAGGGACGATGGTGGCGGCGGCTACAGACGGTTTCGTGGAATATAGATCGGGTACTTAGGGTTTCGGCATCAGGGGCTTCTTATAGGTGAATAGACGAGGCTGGGAGGCGGCCAGGGGGCCACACCCTGCCCAAGCGCGAGCCCACACTAGGCCGCGCCTGGCAGGGGGTGTGGACACCCTGTGGTGCCCCTCCGTCTCTCCTCTAGACTCCATGTTCTCCTCGGTGAAATATTGACTTTGGCTTTTGTCCCGTCCAATTCCGAGAATATTTCCTTACTAGCTTTTTGGAACCAAAAAACAGCAGAAAACGGGGCACTGGCACTGTGGCAACTTGGTAATAGGTTAGTACCAGAAAACATATGAAAAGCACCTCAAAGTGTGGACAAAGAAAATCAAAGTAGATACTAAACAAGCATGGAACATCAAAAATTATAGATACGTTTCTGGCGTATCAACCTTTGCCCCCATCCTGGTGCCGTCATTGGCGGGGGGCGGGGAGGGGTGGGGTGGGGGCTGGCCTCAGGGGCGGCCATCTCCTCGTCGAGCTCCACCAAGAGGTCTCTGCCCACCCGGTTGAAGAAGAAGCGTGGCAGGGAGACCAGGAAGACGAAGGTGTCCGGGCATAGAAACTGTAGACAAATCGGCCCGTGGCCAGGTAGCGAGCCCACGTCCACCTCTGTGAGCTTTCCCACCATCTAGGACACGAACGCCACCACCTCAGTCCTCTTGGCCTCAGGCGGTACCCCGTGCAGTCGCACCCACACCTATGAGAGAGTGGCCACCGTCTCCTAGGCGGCCGAGGAAGGCTGGATGGAGACCTTCAGCTGGTGGATTGGAAGCGTGAAAGACGTGCCGCAAGCGCACATGCACAGAATCACCATGGACGGGAAGGACACCACGAACTCGGAGGTCGAGACACGGAGGACCGGCCATTCATGGCGAGGCAGTACCGCGCTGAGCTCCTCCTGGATCAGGTCCTCTGTCACCTCCACCGCGAGAGGTGGGTCCTAGGCCGGGAGGATCGTCACCATGGCAAGTGTCTATGGTACGGTCATCGGCACTCCACCCATGTTGATGAAGTAAAATCCTCCGTCCACTCCATGGTCGTAGTACTCCAGGGACTCCCTGTGACGCGGTATAGCAGCAGCCGCCCCTCGCCTCCAGGCTCGCTCCATGTGACGCGGTTGCCAACGCGCATCGTCACCTCATCCCTCGCAAGCCGCCGTCTATTCCGTAGCTCCTGTTTCGAGTTACAAATATTAGCAACTGAACCGGTATCAAATACCCAGGCACTACAACGAGGGCTAGTAAGGAAAACATCAATAACATGTATATCAAATATACCTTTGATGGTGCCGACCTTCTTGTCCGCTAAGTATTTGGACGATTTGCTTCGATGACCCTTGTCCTTGCAATAGAAGCACTCGGTGTCCGGCTTAGGACCAGACTTGAGCTTCTTCTTCTCAGGGCAACGCGCTTACCGCCTTTCTTGAAGGGCTTCCTTGCACCCTTACCTTTCTTAAAGGTGGGGCTTGTTGACCATCAACATATGATTATTCTTTTGATGTTCACCTCGCTACTTTCATCTTAGCAAAGAGCTCAGTGATCATATCAGTGGAACCAATCTGATTGTGATCAACTACAAAACTTTTGTAGCTAGGAGTGTCAATCTTGAGCTCCTCTGGAATCATGCAGTCCAGTTGCTCAAGGCGTTGAGTGTAGCCCGACATCTTAATGGCGTGCTCACTAACGGAACTCCCTTCATCCATCTTGTAGTTAAAGAATTTCTTAGATATCTCATATCTCTCAGAACGGGCTTGAGTCTGAAACATGTTTTTCAGCTCCTCGAGAATCTCAAAGGGCCCGGCGAACTCCTCAAAGCGATTTTGAAGATCCGATTCCATAGCATACAACATGACGATCTTAATCAAATCATAATCATCCTTGCGTGACTGATAAACAACTTTTTCATCAGCCGGCGCATCTATAGCAGGGGTGTCACCTAACGCTTTCCCAAGGACATAGTCCTTTTGTCCGCCAGACAGAATGATTCTTAGATTGCGGAACCAGTTGGTGAAGTTAGACCCATTCTTTCTAAGCTTTTCTTTCTCAGCAAAAAACGTTGAAGTTGAAGTTGGACTTGGCCATGTGATCTACAGTATTGGCAAGTACAATTTAGACTATGTTCATGATAAATAGTTCAACTTAATCAAATTACTAGATGAACTCCCACTAAATTCAACATCCCTCAAGTTGTTTAGTGAACACGATCCAAATTCACCACACCTAATCCGATCATCACGAGAAGAGATGTGGTTTCAATGGTGGACCACAAAGTGTCGATCATATCATTCATATGACTCATGCTTAACCTTTCGGTTCTTGTGTTCCGAGGCCATGTCTGTACATGCTAGGCTCGTCAAGCTAGACCCAAGTATCTCTGCGTGTGCAAAATTGGCTTGCACCCGTTGTATGTGAGCGTAGAGTCTATAGCACCCGATCATCACGTGATGCTTGGACACGACGAACTTTCGCAACGGTGCATCCTTGGGGAGAACACGGTTTTTATCTTGATCTTTAAGTGAGGAATCATCTTATAATGCTACCGTCGCGATCTAAGCATAATAAGATACATAAAGGGATAAACATCACATGCATATAACTTTATGTGACATGGTATAGCCAATCCTCGCGCAATGATCTCCATCTTGCGTTAAGCATGATCTCCATCACTCCACCATGATTGCCTCCACCACGAATAGCAACTACAACTATTGCTAACTACTTAGCGATAAAGTAAAAGCTATTACATGGCGTATAAGAAGTTGACTCATGAGCCATAAACAATTATAAAGACAACCATATGGCTCCTGGTTGTGTACTCATCGACATGCAAGTCGTGAAACATTAGAAAACATGATCATCGCATACAATATACACATCACATCTTGGGCCATACCATCACGAAAACACTCTGCAAAACAAGTTAGACCTCTACTTTGTTGTTGCATGTTTTACGTGCCTTATGGGAGTAGATGCTAAGAACGATTCTTACCTACGGAAAGCCACGGTGATATTATGGTTGCCAAACTCGGTGTTAATCCCATGACAACTATAGTGAGAGAAACCGACATCCACCGCATGTGTGGAACAAGCCACCGTCAAGTGGGGGAGTCTCATGACGATGTTGCGTAAGGTTGGCTGGACCGCTTCAATCTCACTATCTGCGTCATAAGAAGAACACAAACAAGAGGCTTGCAACAGAAAACATCAACGCCCAACAACCATGTTGCGTTCTACTCGTGAAACACATCTACGCATAGATCTAGCTCGATACCAGCGGGTTTCACGGCATAGTAAATCAAAATTTTCTACGGAGCGAATGAGGGAAAGCCAAGATCTAATCTAGGAGATGCAAACAACGAGAGAGATTGGATTAGATCTTCATACCCTTGAAGATTCGCCTGGACGCGTTAAATCGGGCGTGGGTGATGTAGTCGTACTCGCTTCTCCTCCTCGCGATCCGATCCGATCTAGCACCACAAGTGGCGGTGCCTCCGTGAGATGCACACGCAGCACCTCGGCGCCTCCTCCTTCCTTGGACCAGCAGTATGGTGGAGAGATAGATTGGATCTACAACACGACGGCGTGGTGTATATGGTGGAGAATTTCTGTGCAGGCTTCGCCTACAAACAATGGGAGGAGAGAGAGGAAGGTAGCAAGGCAGCTAGGGCTTGGAGGAAGGTGTGTGTGTGTAGGGGAGGCGCACCACCCTATATATATAGAGGGGGCGGCCCTTGCCCCTCCTCCAAGCCTATCTCTAGTTTAAACAATTTAAACTCTCCCTTATCTAGAAATCCTATCTCTAGTTTAAACGATTTAAACTCTCCCTTATCTAGAAATTCTATCCGAGATTTAAACGAGTCAAATCTCTCTAGAATCGGCTGGGCCCTATGGGGCCTTGTGCCCTGGCCCAATGCGCCAGGACACTCCCTCATAGGCCCATGCCCCTCCCGGAAGGTGGGGCCACGTTGGTCCCCTTCGGAAGGTTCTAGAAGCTTCGGTACAATACCGATTAACGGAACAATTCGAACTCCAAAACTGCCGCCTTATATGAATCTTATTCTCCTGACAATTCCGGAACCTCTCGTGATATCCGGATCCCATCCGAGACTCGAACAAAAATTCATAAACCAATTATCCAATCTATCCTAGCGTCAAGACACGTTAAGTGTGTGACCTGCGTGTTCGAGAATATGCGTACATGATCTTCTATCAATAATCAACAGGTCCGCACCCATATTGACTCCACATTCATCGATGATCATATCGGATGAACCACGATGCCAGTTCAATCAATCCCATATATATATTCCCTTCGTCTCGCGATATTTTACTTGCTTGAGATTCGATCGTCGATTCGTCATACCTAGTTCAATCTCGTTCACGGCAAGTACTTTACTCGTTCGTAATCCGATATCACTTTGTGATTAACTCCTTAACCACATGCTTGCAAGCGGTGTTGATATCGATTACCGAGT
Organism: Avena longiglumis; assembly: GCA_030063025.1. NCBI lineage: Eukaryota > Viridiplantae > Streptophyta > Magnoliopsida > Poales > Poaceae > Avena > Avena longiglumis. Next base: position 15,088,696 of record CP125976.1, read on the forward strand.
GGGCCGGTATATCTCTCCGACTTGGGAGGGACAAATTCCATCTCGATACATACAACCCAATGATACTTTCCGATCACGAGAGACACCTTTATGATCACCCTCTCATAGGATGACGTTTGATGACCTCAAAGCTTTCTTCCGATACCGTGGAGTTGCATTATCTCATGGTCTAAGGAATACAATATTTGACATAGGAAAAGCTTCACAAAGACGAACACGATGACACGATCTAATTGCTCGCTTTGTTTGGGTCTATCCATCATATCATTCTCCCAGTGATATGATCTCATTATCAATTGACAACTCATGTCTATGGTTAGGAAACCTTAACCATCATTGATCAATGAGCTAGTCCATAGAGGCGTACTAGGGACACGGTGTTGTTCACAAACCACACAAGTATTAAAGTTTCCGCTTAATACAATTCTAGCATGGAATATAAACTTTATCATGAACAAGAATTATAATAATAACATCTTTCTTATTGCCTCTAGGGCATAATTCCAACAGTCTCCCACTTGCACTAGAGTCAATAATCTAGTTTACATTTGGCAACAATCTCACACCCATGGCACTGAGGTGTTGATCATGTTTTACACGTGGAAGAGGTTTAGTAAATGGATCTGCGACATTCAGATCCGTATGTACTTTGCTAATCTTCAGATATCCATCGCTATATAATCTCGGATTATATGAAACTTATGTTGATATGCTTGGTCTTTGGATGATATCTTGGTTCCTTAGAGAGTGCTATGGCGCCATGTTGTCACAATATCTCCGGTGGGTCCAATGCACTTGGAACCACGCCAAGCTCGATGATGAAGTTTGATCTTAACTCCTTCACTTGACGCTTATGCAAGACCATGTATTCCGCTTTCATCAGAGATCCCGCGATCACGCTTTGCTTGCAGCTTCTCCACTCAGCTCCTCCATTCAAAATATACACGTATCCTGTCCGAGATTTAGAATCATCCTTGTCGATTAGCCGAAACTAGCGTCGACGTAACCTTTTCGACAAGTCGTTCATCACCCCATAGACTAAGAACATTTCTTTAGTTCTATTTAGGTACTTTAGGATGTTCTTCACGGCTGTCGATGTTCCACTCTGGATCACTTTGATATCTGCTCGTCAAACTAAGAGCATTGGACACATCCGGTCTAGTACACTGACATGGCATACATGATGGAACCTATGGCGAGGCATAAGGCACTTTGCTCATAGCTTCCCTATCATTTACCGTGGACACCGAGCCTTGCTCAATATCTTACGACAACATAGGCATGAACCTTTCTTTGCCTTATCCATTCGAACCTTTTGAACTTTGTCTAGGTATGTACTTTGGCTTAAAGCTATCGAGCGTCTTTGTCTATCTCTATAGATTTTGATGCCCAATATATAAGCAACTTCACCTAGGTCTTTCATTGAAAACACTTGTTCAAATAACTCTTCACATCGTTAAGCATGTTGATGTCATTTCGATAATCAATATGTCATCCACATCTGATACTGAAACGTCACCGAGCTCCCTCACTTTCTTGTAGATGCAAGCTTAAGTAGCAATTTGGAACAAATCCAAAGCTCTTGATCACTTGATCAAAGCGAAGGTTCCAACTCCGAGATGCTTGCTTCATCCATAAATGGAGCAACTGAAGTTTGCATACTTTACTAGCATCCTTAGGATCGACAAAACCTTGATTGCATCATATACAACTCTTCATCAATGGTCCCATTGAGGAAAGCGATCTTGACATCCATCGCCATATTTCATAATCATGAAACGCAGCAATTGCTAATAAAATCCGAATGGACTTAAACATCGCTACGGAGAGAAAGTCTCATCGTAGTCAACACCTTGAACTTGTCGAAAACCTTTTTGACAAGCGTGCTATAGACGGTAACATTACCATCCGGCGTCCGTTTTCTTCTTGAATATCCATTTGCACTCAACGGCCTTTCGTCGCTAGGAGGATCCACCAAAGTCCATACTTGGTTTTTCGCTCATGGATCCCAATTGGATTTCATGGCTTCCACCATTTCTCGAGTCAGGCTCATCATCGCTTCCTCATAGTTCGTGGGTTCACCGTCTTCTACCAACAAGACAGTCAAGGCAGGTTGCCGTACCACTCGGGAGGGCACGCGACCTTGTCGACTGCGACGTTCGATGACATCGTCCAAGCTTCATGATCCTTGTCATTAGCTTCCTCTATTGTTGGTGCAAAGGCACTGGATCAATTTCAGGTGCGCTTCTCAATTCAAGAGAAGGTTCAATAACCTCGTAGCTCTACTTTCCTCCCACTCACTTCTTTCGAGAGAAACTCCTTCTCAAGAAAGGAACCGTTCTTCGACAAACACTTTGCCTTCGGTTACGTGATAGAAGGTATACCCAATGGTTTCCTTAGGGTATCCTATGAAGACGCATTTCTCGCTTTGGGTTCGAGCTTTTCCGCATCAACTTCTTGGCGTAAAGCATCCCCAAACTTTAAAGCGACAACTTAGGTTTAGCACCAAACCAGTTCATACGGTGTCGTCTCAACGGATTTAGATGGAGCCCTATTTAAAGTGAATGCGGTTTCTAATGCATAACCCCAAAATGATAACGGCAAATCAGTAAGAGACATCATTGATCGGACCATATCTAATAGGGTTCGATTCAGCTCGAACACACCATTCTTGTTTGTGGTGTTCCGGGTGGCGTGAGTTGTGAAACGATTCCACTTGCTTTAAGATGCGTGAGAAAATCATAACTCAAATATTCGCCCCCACGATCGGATCGTAGAAACTTAATCTTTCCGTTACGATGGTTCTCCACTTCATTCTGAAATTCCTTGAACTTTTCAAATGTTTCAGATTTATGTTTCATTAAATAGATATACCCATATCTACTTAAGTCATCGGTAAAAGTGAGGAAATAGCGATATCCACCGCGCGTCGAAACACTCATCGGTCCGCATACATCGGTATGTATGATTTTCAACAAGTCCGTTCCTCGCTCCATCATTCCGGAGAACGGGGTTTTGATCATCTTGCCCATGAGGCATGGTTCGCATGTGTCAAATGATTCAAAATCAAGAGACTCCAAAAGTCCATCAGAATGGAGTTTCTTCATGCGCTTTACAGCAATATGACCTAGACGACAGTGCCACAAATAAGTAGTATTATCACTATCTACTTTGCATCTCTTAGCCTCAATGTTATGGATGTGTGTTTCATCCCTTTCGAGATTTAGAAGAAATAAACCATTTACAAGAGGTGCATGACCATAAAAGATGTTACTCATATAAATAGAACAACCATTATTCTCCGATTTAAATGAATAACCATCTTGCAATAAACACGATCCAGAAATAATGTTCATGCTCAACGCAGGCACATAATAACACTTATTAAGGTTTAAAACTAATCCGAAGGTAAAACTAAGGAGGCGTCTGACGGCCATCACATCAACTCTTGATCCGTTGCCAACGCATCGTCACCTCATCCTCGCAAGCCGTCTATTCCGTAGCTCTGTTTGAGTTACAAATATTAGCAACTGACGGTATCAAATACCCGAGCACTACAACGAGGGCTAGTAAGGAAAACATCAATAACATGTATATCAAATATACCTTTGATGGTGCCACCTTCTTGTCCGCTAAGTATTTCGGACGATTGCGCTTCGAGGACCCTTGTCCTTGCAATAGAAGCACTCGATGTCCGCTTAGGACCAGACTTGAGCTTCTTCTCGGCGAGAACAGCGCTTCGCCGCCTTTCTTGAAGGGCTTCCTTGCACCCTTACCTTTCTTAAAGGTGGGGGCTTGTTGACCATCAACATATGATTATTCTTTTGATGTTCACCTCGCTACTTTCATCTTAGCAAAGAGCTCGGTGATCATATCGGTGGAACCAATCGATTGTGATCAACTACAAAACTTTTGTAGCTAGGAGTGTCAATCTTGAGCTCCTCTGGAATCATGCAGATCCGGTTGCTCAAGGCGTTGAGTGTAGCCCGACATCTTAATGGCGTGCTCACTAACGGAACTCCTTCCTCCATCTTGTAGTTAAAGAATTTCTTAGAGATCTCATATCTCTCGAGCGGGCTTGAGTCTGAAACATGTTTTCAGCTCCTCGAGAATCTCAAAGGGCCCGTGAACTCCTCAAAGCGATTTTGAAGATCCGATTCCATAGCATACAACATGACGATCTTAATCAAATCATAATCATCCTTGCGTGATCGATAAACAGCTTTTTCATCGGTAGCATCTATAGGGTGTCACCTAACGCTTTCCCAAGGACATAGTCCTTTTGTCCGCTGAATTAATGATTCTTAGATTGCGGAACCGATTGGTGAAGTTAGACCCATTGTTTCTAAGCTTTTCTTTCTTAGCAAAAAACGTTGAAGTTGAAGTTGGACTTGGCCATGTGATCTACAGTATTGGCAAGTACAATTTAGACTATGTTCATGATAAATAGTTCAACTTAATCAAATTACTAGATGAACTCCCACTAAATTCAACATCCCTCAAGTTGTTTAGTGAACACGATCCAAATTCACCACACCTAATCCGATCATCACGAGAATAGATGTGGTTTCAATGGTGGACAACAAAGTGTCGATCATATCATTCATATGACTCATGCTTAACCTTTCGGTTCTTGTGTTCTGAGGCCATGTCTGTACATGCTAGGCTCGTCAAGCTAGACCCAAGTATCTCTGCGTGTGCAAAACTGGCTTGCACCCGTTGTATGTGAGCGTAGAGTCTATAGCACCCGATCATCACGTGATGCTTGGACACGACGAACTTTCGCAGCGGTGCATACTTGGGGAGAACATAGTTTTTATCTTGATCTTTAAGTGAGGAATCATCTTATAATGCTACCGTCGCGATCTAAGCATAATAAGATACATAAAGGGATAAACATCACATGCATATAACTTTATGTGACATGGTATAGCCAATCTTCGCGCAATGATCTCCATCTTGTGCGTTCGGCATGATCTCCATCACTCCACCATGATTGCCTCCACCACAAATAGCAACTACAACTATTGCTAACTACTTAGCGATAAAGTAAAGCTATTACATGGCGTATAAGAAGTTGACTGAGGCCATACACAATTATAAAGACAACCATATGGCTCCTGGGTTGTGTACTCATCGACATGCAAGTCGTGAAACATTACAAAACATGATCATCGATACAATATACACATCACATCTTGGGCCATACCATATCACAGAAAACACTCCTTGCAAAAACAAGTTAGACGCCTCTACTTTGTTATTGCATGTTTTACGTGGCTTATGGGAGTAGATGCTAAGAACGATTCTTACCTACGGAAAGCCACAACGGTGATATTATGGTTGCCAAACTCGGTGTTAATCCCATGACAACTATAGTGAGAGAAATCGGCATCCACCGCATGTGTGGAACAAGCCACACGTCAAGTGCGAGCCGGTCTCATGACGATGTCGCGTAAGGTTGGCCTGGACCGCTTCAATCTCACTATCCCGTCATAAGAAGAACACAAACAAGAGGCTTGCAACAGAAAACATCAACGCCCGCAACAACCATGTTGCGTTCTACTCGTGAAACACATCTACGCATAGATCTAGCTCGATACCACCGACGGGTTTGGCGGCATAGTAAATCAAAATTTTCTGGAGCGAGCAGGAGGAAAGCCAAGATCTAATCTAGGAGATGCAAACAACGAGAGATTGGATTAGATCTTCATACCCTTGAAGATTCGCACAGTGAGCGTTACGTCGGAACGTGGGTGATGTAGTCGTACGCTTCTCCTCCTCGCGATCCGATCCGATCTAGCACCACAAGTGGCGGTGCCTCGTGAGATGCACACGGCACCTCGACGTCTCCTCCTTCCTCGGACCAGCGAGTATGGTGGAGAGATAGATTGGATCTACAACACGACGGTGTGGTGTATATGGTGGAGAATTTCTACTGCAGGGCTTCGCCTACAAACAATCGGGAGAGAGAGAGGAAGGTAGCAAGGCAGCTAGGGCTTGGAGGAAGGTGTGTGTAGGGGGGAGGGGGCGCACCACCCCTCTATATATAGAGGGCGCACTTCCTCCCTCCTCCAAGACTATCTCTAGTTTAAACAATTTAAACTCTCCCTTATCTAGAAATCCTATCTCTAGTTTAAACGATTTAAACTCTCCCTTATCTAGAAATTCTATCCCGAGATTTAAACGAGTCAAATCTCTCTAGAATCGGCTGGTCCCTATGGGGCCTTGTTCCCCTGGCCCAATGCGGCCAGGACACTCCCTCATAGGCCCATGCCCCCTCCCGGAAGGTGGGGCCACGTTGGTCCCCTTCCGGAAGGTTCTAGAAGCTTCCGGTACAATACCGATTAACCCGGAACAATTCCGAACTCCAAAAACTGCACTGCCTTATATGAATCTTATTCTCCGGACCATTCCGGAACCTCTCGTGATATCCCGGATCCCATCCGAGACTCGAACAAAAATTCATAAACCCATTATCCAATCTATCCTAGCGTCAAGACACGTTAAGTGTGTGACCTGAGTTCGAGAATATGCGACATGATCTTCTATCAATAATCAACGGTCTGCAGGCACCCATATTGACTCACACATTCATCGATGATCATATCGGATGAACCACGATGCCAGTTCAATCAATCCCATATATATATTCCCTTCGTCTCGCGATATTTTACTTGCTCGAGATTCGATCGTCGGTATCGTCATACCTAGTTCAATCTCGTTCACAGCAAGTACTTTACTCGTTTCGTAATCCGATATCACTTTGTGATTAACTCCTTAACCACATGCTTGCAAGCGGTGTTGATATTGATTACCGAGTGGGCCCGAAGTATATCTCTCCGACTTGGGAGGGACAAATTCCATCTCGATACATACAACCCAACAGATACTTTCCGATCACCTGAGAGACACCTTTATGATCACCCTCTCATAGTATGACGTTTGATGACCTCAAAGCTTTCTTTCGATACCAGGGAGTTGCATTATCTCATGGTCTAAGGAATACAATATTTGACATAGGAAAAGCTTCGCAAAGACGAACACGATGACACGATCTAATTGCTCTGCTTTTTTTTGGGTCTATCCACCATATCATTCTCCCAATGATATGATCTCATTATCAATTGACAACTCATGTCTATGGTTAGGAAACCTTAACCATCATTTATCAATGAGGTAGTCCATAGAGGCGTACTAGGGACACGGTGTTGTTCACAAACCACACAAGTATTAAAGTTTCCGCTTAATACAATTCTAGCATGGAATATAAACTTTATCATGAACAAGAATTATAATAATAACATCTTTATTATTGCCTCTAGGGCATAATTCCAACATCACCGCGTCACCACTCTCGCCTTCGCAACGAACCACCGCACCCTCGCCCGTGGCCGGCTGGTCCGAGGCCCAACCCTCACGCTAGGGGCCCGAGTCAGCACGTCTTGGCACTTGGCGGGTCGCCGCCGATGCAACCCGATCCTGCAGGGCTTCGGTCCTTAGATGCTCCTCACGAGCAACATCCTGGGGCAGAGGAGGAGACCGCCTCGGCTCCCCTAGGCGGCGCCACACGCGTGGGGGGAATGAGACGGCTGGCGGTGAGGCGGATAGCGCAGGGGCGGCGGGGATCGGCGGCCCGGGTGTCGGTAAGCCCCGAGTTGGCCGCGCGCAGGGGGCAACAGATCCGGTCAGGGGAAGACGCCCGGCGAGGAGGGGATGAAGCGCGGAGAGGGTAGGGGCGCTGTAACACCCTCAGATCGGCCCTATGCAAGTCTGAGCGATTCCCGCCAAACCCACATAGAAACGATTCAGAGGTGCCCACCAGGCACTTGCGTGCGGGTGGAGAACAAAGTAATATCATTACACAATAGTCCACGATGGAACCCACAGAACATATATATACAACAACGAATCCATGAGTCAAGAATACAGATATACAATACAAAGATCCAAATCACCTTTAAAACGATACATCGTCCGAGTACGGACAAGATGCAAATTGAGATAAGAGCCCTGAAGAATAACCAATGGCGTCCATAACCCTGCCCAGGCCAAGACGGAAGGGTAACCCTGCTAACGACGTCGATCTCAAACCTTCTTAAACAAAAGGGGTGCCGACAAAGGGCAAAGGAAAAAGGAGAGCGGTCGATCGAGGCGAACTGCGGCGAGACTAGAATTCAGCAGTCCTCGCCTACATAGGTATGGTGAACTGAAACGGCAGCGCAACATGCACTAAACAACCTATAGAGGATCAATACAACTGGCGGCTATCAAATAGGGATAAGAAAGACCTATTCGGATCCAACCTGAAACTATCACCAAGCATACCCATCCTGGTATTTCCCCCTCGAGACCAAACGAGGAAGTCAACCGAGGAACTCACACAATTGGCAGTTTTATTCATTCCGTTATAGTTGCAGCAATTACTAGTCAGATATAAATAGCATGAGTCATCCTGATATTATAAACAATGGGCAGTTTTAGTTAACCATTTCGTTGTAGTTGCAATACATACTAGTCAGATACATATAGCATGAGGCATCACAAAACCAGCAGTTGTTGGTACTTTTATTTAGCAATTCCGTTGTAGTGAAGCTGATTACTAGTCATCATAAAGTCAAATTTATAGTACTACTTTAGTTATAGTTGTCTATGATCGAGATACTGTGCTCCAAGTCACCCATAACCGTGGACACGGCTTTCAGAAAGTTTTACCCTGCAGGGGGCACAAATAGCAACACACGCACGATCAACGTCGGGAAAAACCAAATGAAAACCCAACGAGGCATCACGACAGAGCAATTGGAAGATTCATATAATATTTCAGGGGGGCACCCCACCAAGCTATCCGCGACGAAGTTGGCCGGTTTCGAAACGGACCTAGAGGTTTGCGTCAATGGCTATAAACGACTGGGAACCCGAAAGTGTGATTGGGCTTGTCGATACCGCGAAAACACTCTGCTTACCTAAACAGTACAGGCGCTCCACGCGCAATCGTAAATAAAGCAGTAAAGCATGGCATAAGTACATGATAGTAATAAAGCTTCAAACTAGTTTGTGGCCCCAAGAAATAATATATGACTCAAGCTCTGGCTAGGGGGATTCATGGTCCCACATGCGAATAGTGCAAATATTCAAAGAACAGGTATCAAGTACTTGGGGTCCTACGGGACACAAGTGGACGGTTAAAAACCAAATAAGATCTATTGCCCACCTGTGCCTCTGCATTATTTACCTACTTCAATTTTAGTTATTAAACGGTAATTAAAACCATGATCATCTCCAACATAAAGCATATGGCAGTCTTCCAACAACTGTGGTACTTGACGACACGCAACAGCACTTGAGCAAGCAACGACGACATGCAAGTCCAACTATCTACCAAACAACAGGTAATAGGATGTGTCCAAGGCAATATAAGGCTGCAAGAGATATCCCGGTACGAAAACTAGAGCATCGCAACACAGATAGCAATAGATCAACTGGAGGAAATAAAGACTAAAAATGTAAAATAGGTAGAAAGGGGGAGAATGCTCGCCTGAAAACATTGCCGAAGGTTCATCCGAAGATCGGGTCGACACTCGCATCAACTCATCGGCCTAATCCGTGAAGAAACAAAGCACTAGAAGAAACACCGGATACACTACTTAATACTACGACAAAATATCGGGCATGATGCATGTATGATGCATGCCATGGCAAGGATGCGATGAAATTAAGCAATATTAAGCGAAATCGGAGTCCCGACATTTAATTATTAGGTTCATGTTGTTTAGATACCGCGCAATTTTAAATGTTGTCTTAACAAGGTAAAATATTTCATCGGTTCGATGCACAAATTTAAATGTGACCAATATTAGACTAGATGTGCTTGCATATGGTCTCCATATTTAATTATAAGATGAATAAGAATAATTCCCCATACCACATGATATGTGTGCAAGCATGATAATTTAAGTGCAACAAGTTATTTTATATTTATCAAAATTAGGGGTCTCGAAAAGAGGGGTCACACATGGGGGCTTTCGGAGATCTTGGGTCTCGCCGAGGTTCGGGATCGATCTTCGGGTTTCTAGGAAGGAGTTTATGAGGATCCATGAAGGAGAACATGGCGTCTAGAATCTTGTCGGTGGTTCTTCGAGTGTCGCCGGGTGCTGCAGAAATCTTCAGCTACCGCGGGTCCTCGACATGGATCCTGGATGTCAATCTTGCCGTTGTCGATCTTGTCGACACGAAGATCTTGGCGGGTCTAGGTACATGGGCGCGAGAATGATTGGGAGGATCTTGAGAGCCCCTAGCAGTTGTCGACACCAAGTAGCAGTACCCGTTCCACCAAAAGGCCACAACTCCGCGGGCTCGCACCGGAGCATCACCACAACAAAGGAACCCATCGGCAGGGGGTCATGGTCAACAAAACAGGGGCACGACTACCTAGATACACAGTAGGGGACGACGGGCATGACACATGGGGCCCGGCAGAGAGAACGGCGACACAATGGAGGCGGACACCAAGGATGCAGAGATGCGGGCAGCGCGCTCAGGGCGGCGACCGGAGCCAGAGAAGGCGAGGTCGACATGGGCGGCATCGGGCATGCATACGGGAAGAGGGGCACCGGCTGGACGAGGAGGTGGCAGACGGTGGAGGCTCGATGCAGATGGGCGCAGGAGAGGCAGCGGGGATCAGGGCGACACGGTGAGGCCTGGCGGCGCTGCGGCAAGCAGCCTCGTCGGTGGCGAGGGAGGAAGGATGGCCGGGGCGGCCAGACCTGGTGCGACAGCGGGGAAGGCCACGCGCGGCACCGCGCAGTCCTGCAGCGGATGGGGAGGAGGAGGCTGGCGGCCGGAGGCTGTACTGGCAGAGGAGGTCAAGGCCGGGGAGGGAGGTGGTCGGAGAATTCGAGACGGCGGCGGGGATGCGAGCGAGGGAGGGGAGAGAGGACTCAGATCGAGCGACAGGGTGGAACGCGTGGGGAGGACGCAGAGTGGGGTGGGGCCGGTGATTGCGGGGTGGGGCCAGGGGAGGAGCGGGGTGTGGCCAGGGGTTGTGTTACTGACCATGTGGTATGTGTGGTAGGATCCAGGTATGTGTGCGTGTGTAGCTGGCAGGGTGGACCGGGGTAGGGCGATTTGGTGTGGTGTGCGTGGGTTTGGTGCGATGTGGCTGGGTCGTGTCGGGGGCGGGTGTGCCAGGGAGTGGCGGCGGCTGGGTGGAGGGGTGGGGTTAGAGAGGTGGGGGTTAGGGTTAGGGATAGGAATTTTAGGGTTAGGGTTTGGTTTAGGTGGGCTGGGTTGTAGGTGATCTGGTCCGGTTGGGCTTCTGGCCTGACCGGTCGGATTGCCTCCCCGAACAAAAACGTTTTATTTATTTTATTTAGTTTTAAATATTATTTTGGTAAATAGTTTAGGCAAACAAAAGATCCAGGCGGACCGAGGGTTTTACAGTTCAAATAGAGTGGGGATATCTTAGAAAACAAAAATAGGCTTTTAGCAAAATAATTTTAGGCAAACAGATGCATGCTGATGTCATGATGATGCACAATAAACATAGGCGATTTTCTAGTAGCGGTTTTACCCAGGGTGCTACAGGCGCGCGCCACCGATGGAGGGATCCGGGGGCGGTGCGCCATGAGGGCCACGAGGCAGGACCGGGCGTCGGCGATGGCGATAGGAGGTTCGTCTGCGGGATACGAGCGAGGCGATGGCGGATGAGCAGAGCAAGCGAGCCGAATCAAAGGTTTGACCCGCGGTTCTGGGCTGCCGCCCAGTGGGCGAGGCTGCATCTGGAATCTCCGCCAGGTAGGCAATCGAAGCTGGCCACAGGGCGAACCGGATAAGGCTGCCGATGAGGCCGAGGCCCACGAGCAGCCCGGTAGGTCAGCCCTGCTGCGGCCCCGTCCACCAGGGCCCGCCTAGGACCCCTTCCCACTCCACCCAGCCCTTGATGCGGCGCCGCCAGGGGACGTTGCACTAGAATCCCTCCCCGTTGGCAAGGCCGTCATGGAGCAGCCCGTGCCAACGGGAGGAATTCCCCCATGAGGTAAGGAGTAGAGGGGAGGCGCACCGTGGTGTTGGGACACCGCGTTCCCCGTCTGAGAGTTCACCGGCTGCCCGTACGCCGAACAATGTCCCCACCTACAATGTCAGCGCATCGGCCGCCATGTCCTCCTGCTCAACGTCACCCCAAGCCAATTAGTGCAGATCAGCAAGCTCGGCCACCCGCGCTGGCGGCAGCGGCCGGGACGGGGACGGGAGGGGGGACTCGCACATGATCTCGACGGAGGCAGGGCAACCTCCGAGGAGGGAGAGCGGCCACCGACCTTCACTGCGTGCTTCGATAAGGAGAGAGAGTGTAACATCCCAGGCTTACACCTAGAAATAGAGGGAACACATGTTGGTGCATTGCATTCATGCATAGAAAATCCGGGGAATTTTCGCGCAAAATTAAAGAAGCTACAGAGTGATCGAGGTCTCTTTTGTTCTGATGGAAACGTTAACACAATTGCGATAGATTTCAACATGACCTTTGTAGAATTCTTTATTAAGGGGGAAAGATATTCAAACATAAAATTGAATTTCAAATTTGAATTCAAATAAATTTATAAAAATCCACAAATTGAATTATGGAATATTTAAACACTTAAGAGAAATGGAATGTTACTTCTCGAATAAAGTAATATGATGAAGTTATTGGAAAACATACTATATTTTATAGATATTCAAATAGAAAAGATAATTAAAATTTAAATACAAAAGGAAAAATAATTACAATAATAAATAAGAATTGAATTAGTAATTATAAACAAGATATAAACATGTAATGGATAAAAATTATAAATAAACAGAAAAAGGAATTACATTAATGAAATAAATAAAAGAATTCTTTATTGCAAGAAAAAAATATATATATATATATGACATTGTCTTTACAATATTCAAATAAAAAAAGGAGATTACAACAATAAGAAAATTATATAATACACTTTACAAATAAGTAAAATTACAAAAATAATTGAAGTAGTTCTAATCTAAATCTTCATGTCTTGAAGATTCCCTTCCTGATCTTATACCTGCAAAAAAACAAAAATAAAACAAGTAGAAAGACAAATAAGAAAGGGGTTAGTGGTTAAACTTTTGCTCTCAGATTTGACATAGAAGTGCTATGTCTAACTCATCATCGAGCTTAAATCTGAAGAGGCAAATTTCACCAAATCAATAGTATCTGTTCTTATCAGATGTGTAGCCTCAGTCCTACATTATTGGCAGTAAGAGGGGCAAGTTTCACCAGAGGAGGTAGAAATGAAGGAGTAAAAGCACTATAACTACTTGTGCTGATCCACAACAGTGCAAGCTTATAGGTAATAATCATACACATAACTGCATGTGTGTGTGCTGTCAGCACAAGGAAGCCTCAAAGAGTATAAAAGTTCACAGCCGTAGCGGCAAAGCTAAATATCCCATGGCCACCACACTTAGCCAACAACTACCCTTAGACCACTATTTCATCATCAAGAACAACACATGTTCTTGCTCATCACCACCAGATCCCTCCTCTAAGTCAAAATCATATCCCTATCTCTGTTTGCTAGAGGAAGCCATCCAGAATCTAGGACAAGGGGAAGATCAAGATCAAGCCAGTATCAGTTCCAGGAGGAGAAGGCTAACAAGCTCAAGACCAGAGTACTAGGCCGAGCTGACCAAGTTACAACACACCAAGCAGCCACATGCATCAAGGTAGAAACTCACTAGATCACTAGCTAGATCTGGTAACATACCTGTTCTTATCATTTCAAGCAATCTAATCATTTAGGGAGAGAAATCTCTTAGTCTTGCATAGAAATGCTATGCAAGGCTCATCATAGAACTTTGGAGCACATAAGCAACTTTTCTTATTTAAATCTTGTGCCTCATCCTTTGCATCATAGGGCAGGGACATCTCTAAAAGAACCCTTGGCAAAAATCGTTTAAAAGAATAATCTTTGGCAACAAATAAAGTTCAATAGCAGAGCATGCTGTTCAGACTAATACTGCGCACACTTCAGAGTGGAGGCACCATAGTAGAAGCTCCTCAAAATAGAAGAAGCCACAATCTTCATTCAATAGAATCATCAACAATTCAGAAGCTACCATACCATATAAGTCCAAAGGAATTCAAATCATCTTCCTAGTCAAGTCAACTAGGAAAATTTATAAAACAAAATGAAACTACTCAAGCTAACATATTTTTATAAATCTTAGTCTTTGCATCCTTGACCTAATCTAGAGCAAGGAGAAGGTATAACCAAACAGTAAAGCTGTTAAACTTGATGGCTGGCTAATACTAGGCACATTCCAAATATGGGAAGCACCTCAGTAGCAACCTAGCCACAAGTGTCACTAAGGCCTAGATTTACCAACTCAAGTTATAGTTTAGCAATCACCAACAATTTTTAGATTAAGAGTCTTATTCAAATCATTTTCCTGGATATAAATATTAAGAATTATTTAGATATAGATATTATCATATGAACAAGCTCACAACATACATCAAGATCATGGCAAGGCATATGGATCAAATCTTATAGATACAACACCAAGATTTAGGAGTACAACTTCACTGTCACATGAGATAGACAACTAAGCCAAACATCATCTACCTAACTGCAAATTCAGGAATCAAGCACATATGTATTCACTGCCCAAAATAACAGGAAGCTAGAGTATTATCAAATTAGTCATATTTCTCACACAACTGAGCACAACAGTGATAGCCCAGGAACAATTGTATATGCTTGGTTTATATACTAGTTAGTAGAGAGCATTCAAAGAGGACCATTTCATTATCACATGAGCTCTGTCTTATAAACAATACCAGAAATCTAGAAAAGCCATGTTTGCAGAGCACATCCACAAACAAGAAATAAATTATCTTCATAATTATAGCATGATAGGAAAGGCCATAATGGGGCTTATCACAAAGGCTAACTTTATTTGCCAAATAACAGTACCACTAGACAAAGTTCAGTTAAGCCACAAACCATGATTTAGTATAGCCTATTAAATCAATTGATGTAAACTAGTGATTTGAATCCAAATAAAACAATCACTTACTGTACCAATAGGTTTAGTTTTGAGAGTAGAATATATTTTGCTAAATCTCAACCAGTCAGAGGAACAAGTAATGGAAAGATTACACTAGCAAGCACTAATAATTATTCAGCAATATCATAAATCCACCAGTAGCAATAGGAACAAGTAAGGATCATGAAGGAACCAAGAACATGATAACATCGTGCTCAACCTAGTATCTCAGATAAGTTATGTGCACCAGAGAAGTAAGATAGTAAAGTGGAGAGAAGAGTGGTAGAGAGAGAAACACTAACCTTTGGCAAGCCACAGCTTGCCGAAGAGGAAGCAGAATACGACGGAGAAGCAGTGAGCGATGGATGCCATGACACGACGACACAGGGGCACGGAGTGCTGCACCTGCGCCTAGTCGCGACGGCAACAATCGTGGTCATCATAGTACCAAGCCGCCCCACCAGCGCGATGCGAACATCCAAGCACCAACGCCATCATAGGAACCGCCAGGGTTGCAGAAGATGTCGTCCAACCAATGCGTAGCGGTGGTGGTGAAACCCCAAAACCACCAAAATATGAGGGCGGCCAAAAGTGAGCAAGGTTTCCAAATCAGCTTAGACAGATAGGTAGATCTCGACGGGGCGCGTCGAATACGACCGGTGGCGGCAGCCACTATGGGTTGTGCTCCCCGGAATCGAGCAACACCGGCGTCGAGCCGTCCTAGGCGCAAGAGAGCTAGGTAGTTTGTACGGGGGAGACGAACTAGATCGAGTGGGTCGGTTTGACCGGCTCGTTCCACTGACTGGGTTGGTCTAGCCCAACCATGGGCAGACTAACTGGTAGGTCCAAGGTCTTACCTAAAAATGTATACCAAGGAGATAAGTAAAAAAGAAAAAGAAAATGAGAACTACCAAAATAACCTCAATATGATATAAGTTGTAGATAAATAAATAAAAATCTTAAAAATACATATACTATATCAAAATGATCATAAAAATAATATATATCTAGGGAAAAATAACATTACTTGTTTAAGTTAAATAAAATGCAAATAAATATTAACACCATTGAATGCTAAGTGAAAATTCATAAAATAAGGAAAATCTTAAAAATTAATAAGAAATCATTTTTTGTATTAAAACCAATCTACCATTTTATAAAATTATTAACTTTAATTTTTTATAAATAAAACTTAAAGCAAATAATTAAGTACATCTAAACCTTGGGGGGATTTTATAAAAGTAAGAATAATACTTAAAAATAAATAAAATTCATTTCCAAGATCCTAAATAAATATAATTTACTAGAAAAATACTAATTATAATATTCCAAGACATTTTAGGTAATAAAATTTCATTTACCAATTTTACTAAGTAAGAAATTATTTCCTAAGTAAGAAATAATTCCATTTCCTTATAAATACTAAATCCTTTAAATCTAAGTCCTAAATTCCAAAATCATAATTAGGATTCATAATAAATTTAAGTATGAATTTTAATAAACTCTATTAAAACCTTTAAAAAAACCCAATACTTTTAAATTGATAATGTGTAGCACTCACATATAATATGGTGGGTAATCTTTATCTCTTAAATCATTATTAACATGACCTCAAATCTTAACAGCGTATTAAGATCATCTAATTATACATAACAAAGTTAATTTCATAATAAAACATCAAGTCTTAAACTCATCATTCACTTTAATTGAAGATGAATTATCCCACACTCATAAATATACTTTTCAAAATCCTAAAAGTTGATAATGCTCTAAACACATTATACTTTAAAGTTCACTTCTAGTTTTATAGTTAACTTTTGTCTATTTCAATTAAGACCTAAAGCATCTCAAGACCAAACTAATCGAGCAAACGTTAAGAAATATCGACCATATTATTGACGACTGTCTACGCACAGCCTGTTGGGAACCCCAAGAGCAAGGTGTGAAGCAGCAAGTTTTCCCTCAGTTGACACCCAGGTTATCGAACCAGAAGGAGGAAGGAAACGTCACACAGGTGTTGCAAGCAACACGAAGACCTGCACAACACAAACTCAATACTTTGCCCCAACAAACAGTGAGGTTGTCAAGCTCACCGGTTTGCTGTAACAAAGGATTAAACATATTGTGTGGAAGGTAATA
Organism: Avena longiglumis; assembly: GCA_030063025.1. NCBI lineage: Eukaryota > Viridiplantae > Streptophyta > Magnoliopsida > Poales > Poaceae > Avena > Avena longiglumis. Next base: position 15,105,892 of record CP125976.1, read on the forward strand.
GTTTGCAGCAAGTAAACAAGTAACAGTGGAAGATTTATCAATGGTAAAGATTGGACTGGGGTCCATAGTTCACTAGAGGTGCTCTCCTTAGATAAACATGGCATGAAGGGTAAACAAATTACAGCAGGGCAATTGACAGGAACTGAGCAAGGCATAACAATGCAATTACTAGTCAGAAAGATCCTATCAGGTTAATTGGGAAATACAACAAGATATACAGACCGCCATCCAACTGCATCTATGACTAGAAGTCCACCTTCAGGTTATCATTCGAACCCCCTCCAGTATTAAGTTGCAAGCAATAGACAACTGCTTTAAGCAAAGTGTGTAAGGTAAACATTCCATATGTTCCATGAACAAGAGACCGTGGTTTCCTCCCTAGTAGCAACAACACATCTACAACCGAAGAGATTATTGGCACTTCCCTTGGAAACTAGAGGCATGAACCCACTATCGAGCATAAATACCCCCTCTTGGAGTCACTAGCAACTACTTGGCCAAGATAGCTACTAACAACGGAGAGCATGCAAGATCACAAACAACACAGACATGATAGAATCATAAAGACAAAACCATTAATCAAACCAACATAATAATCTCAATATCCATCGGATCCCTGCAAACACAACATGCATGATTGCAAATAGATTAGATCTTGATCGTGAACGGAGATCACAAGATCTATACATGAAAGCACAAAGGAGGAGAAAAACCATCTAGCTACTACATGGACCCATAGTCCAGGGTGGAACTACTCACGCATCATATCGGAGAGAAGGCCTCCGGGATGATCTCCCCTCCGGCAGGGTGCCGGGAAGAACTTTAGATCCCCCCGATCTAGGGACGATGGTGGCGGCTGCTACAGATGGTTTCGTGGATATTTGATCGGACCCAGGGTTTCTGCATCGGGGGCTTCTTATAGGCGAAGGGGGAGACCGAGGAGGCGTCCAGGGCGACCAAACCCTAGCCAGGCATGAGATGGGGCCCACCCACTCCTGGGGTGGGTCTGGCCCCTCTGGCCGGCCCCTCCGGCTCTCCTCTGGACTTCTTGTTCCCCACGGAAAGTAATTGACTTTGTTCTTTGTCCCGTCCAATTCCGAGAATATTTCTTTACTAACTTTTCTGAAACCAAAAACAGCAGAAAACAGGCATCTGGCACTGTTGCAACTTCTTAGTAGGTTAGTACCAGAAAACATGTAAAAATCACCTCAAAGTGTGGACAAGTAAAGCAAAGTAGATACTAAACAAGCATGGAGCATCAAAAATTATAGATACGTTTCCAACATATCAACATCCCCAAGCTTAACTCATGCTCGTCCTCGAGTAGGTAAGTGATAAACAGAATAATTTTTGAGGTGACATGCACCCTCACAATAAAGATCCAACCATTTGCAAGCATTGAAAGCTGGGATCAAAGAACTCTAAACATGTGCATGAAAGATGGAGTTCTAACAATAGGACATAGTAACTATGCATGCAACATGACAAGCTATAAACAAAGATCATGAATAACATGCATTGAAAAACGTTTGTTTGTTCCACATGCAGAAAACATAGCATAATGGCATTCAGCTTGTCCCTCATAGAGTAGAAATAAAATGCATAGGACACCTGCAAAGTTCACAAGGGTGACTAGAAACAAGTAGCACAAGAGCAAGTAATAACACAATATGCATAAATTAATAAGCTTTGGAACATTGCACACAAAATGACAACTATGCTCTCTTAATGGTGCCTAAAGGTAGAAGGTGGAGACTCAATAGTGGTGGAAGATAGGCCTATTTTTTTCTTTAAAGGAAATAGGGATTACAAGTTTCAAAAAGAGCTTCCAAAAATTATGGTACTTGTTAGCTTTCAGCCCTCATTGCCCCTATCATAAGCATCTTGAAGTGGTTAAGGTTAAAGTGGCAAAGCTGGAGTATATGCTTGACGAAGTATAAGCTGGCAATCTCAAGTCCCTTGAATACGAGGGCCACACCTCATGCATACTCAACTTTGGGTCCAGGTAAGTTCTTGTCACTGTAAGTATTTGCATATCATTGAGAACCGCCAACGGGGTACCCCTTGCACATGGTACAGGAGCTTTCCCATAACCAAAATGACAAGGCAAGCAGACAATGAGCATCTCAACAATCTTTTTATTTACCATATGCATAAATTTTTATTGAGGATGCTTCATAGATAGCTCATTATGGTGATGCTGCAAGTTTCCACCATGATTAGGCATGGCTTAGGCTAGCGGCCCAGGCGTTTCTGTAACTCAGGATACAAACTCCATGGACTTACAAGTCCTCTCTTTATTTCACACCGGTGACATCCATTGACAAAAGAACATGATATCAACTGAGTACAACAAGGTACAAGTGCAATATTGAAAATGTTCCCCGTGACAGCACGGTTCTGCTAATTCCAACTTATAAGTGCAAGCATATACAACAAAGTTGTCACAAGGGTTCAAGTTTATTAGAGGCAAAGAATAAAGTGTTCCATCAAGTTCATGAGGGCTTTAATCACTAATTTTTCACATAACAAAATAGTTTTTAATTGGAAGATAGTTGAAAACAAGAATATACTTGGAATGGTGTAACACACCATGCATAGGAATTTATAGTGGACACTTTGGAATAACTTGGTTTCTTGGGAGTTGAAGGCATGAGTAGAACTTACTCATACAAGTGGAGGCTAGCAAAAGACTGGGAGCAACCAACTAAGAGAGCAATAATGGACAAAATCATGTAGTGCAACAAAGCATACTAATCAAAGCAAAGAGTGGTACTACAAGTCAAGGAATAAATGATCATAGAGGCTAATGGTGACTTGTCATAGTCATAACATGGTGTGAGCATGTGCCAAGTCAACCCAAGCAAAGCATCAAAGGAGAATACCACAATACTAAGCTTTTGCATGCTAAAACAACGCATAATTTCTTCAAGGCACACTAAGCAATCCCAATTGTTTGGAACAAGACATGCTACAGCAATAATCACTAAGCATAAGGTCAAAACAACACCTAGCATGTCATTCTAAAGTCTAAGTCACAGTCAATGCAAGCTCCTCTTGCACTTCAAGCAAGAACTTACTACTCCTTTCCAAACACCAAGAAAACTTATTTGCAAAACAACATAGCGAGAGCGGGGGTCTAAACTACTCCCGCAAACTAAAAAAACTAAGCAAAGCAAACAAAAACTAAGACGCTCCAAGAACAACACAACTGTGCTAGACAGACCTGAGCTTTTTATTTATGAAGAAGTGGATGCCTTGGGCATCCCTAAGCTTTGACGCTTGTACCTCTTGGATATTTCTTGGGGTGACACCATGGTGGCATCCCCAAGCTTGATATTTTGTCCATTCTTTATCTCATTGCGTCATTCTCCCTCTACACCTGGAATTTTTCCTTCATACAAAATTTCACACAATCTTCATTAGCAACATTAGTGTATTCAAAAGATATTAGACCACTGGCAAAGCTTTGGAACAGCAAGGCTTTTCAATAAAAACACAAGCTACTGTAGTAAATCCTTCACAAAGCTCAATTTACCTCAAGAGAACTCAAAAAGGAATCAATAAGAAGCAAATGCAAATAATGGCAGAAATCTGTCAAAACAGACCAGCAGGTAGAAACCGATTTTTTGAACATCTTCTATTGCTCAAATCAAAAAGTGTTGAACTAAATAAAGTTATCTAACATACTGAGGGATTTATTTGTAAATTTTGAGCTTGATCCGGGTTATAGAGCCTCCTCACGGTTTTTTTGGTGGAGGACAGAAATCTGTTTCGGGACAGCAACTCCCCAAATCTTACTTCCCTCTGAATAGAGGTCATTCTTGGCACAAAAAGAAAACAAAAAGGATAAGGAGAGGTCATTACTGAAGTAATAGCTTCCAAGACTCAAGGAAACTCTTGGGTTATCTCCCAACAAGTACTTTTCTTTAACGCCTTTAAGTTAGGCACAAGATGCAAGAAGAATCAAGTATTTTCAAATGAAGAAGCATTAACATTCATACTTGCAAATTCTTAAACTATGAAAGGTATCTAATCCATATGGGTTTTGGAGGATCCCTTCTCATCTCTCTTTGGTCTACTACTTTCATCAAAAGATTTTCAGGAGCAATCCAATCAAAATTCTTTCCAAAGGCTTCATGCATTCCAACAAGCTTAAAGGGGATGGGTATATTGAATTCTTCTCTAGGCTTAGTTTTATCAGATATATCCACAACATTTACACTTGAGCCTAGCATATTGAAACGCTCAAAAACCTTTTTGGCTTCCCTAGCAACATCATGGAATTCTTTTGATAAAGTTTCATGGATGAATTCCCTCTTTTTAGCATTTTTTTCTTCTTTTAGTTTTAGGAACAAGAATTGTATGAAGGGGTTAAGGCTAACAAACCTAGCCTCCAACATATGAACTAAAGAAGCTGCAGCAATCTCATAATTAGGAGCAAGCTCTGCTATAGATTTATCCTCAATATCCTCATGCTTGCTAACATAATTAAAGAATTCTTCAATATTATCTTTCCCAATTATGGAGCCACTACCTATTGCAAGATCTTTCAGGGCGAACTTGGGGAGCAACATGGTGAGCTAGAGCAAGGTGCAACTAGAGAAGGAACTAATTTTTTTTGGTTTTTTTTGGATAGAGGCAAACAAAACCAAGCAAAAGAAACAAAGCAAACTAAAAACAAAGTAAAGAGAAATGAAGTGAAGGACTCCCCTTGTGAAGACGTCCTTGGCCTCCCCGGCAATGGCGTTAGAAAATCTTGACGATTGTCTACACACAACCTGTTGGGAAACCCAAGAGAAAGGTGTGAAGCAGCAAGCAGCAAGTCTTCCCTCAGTTGAGACTGAGGTTATCGAACCAGAAGGAGGAAAGAAATGTCACACATGTGTTTCAAGCAACGCAAAGACCTGCACAACACAAACTCAAGACTTTACCACAACGAACAGTGAGGTTGTCAAGCTCACCGGTTTGCTGTAACAAAGGATTAAACGTACTGTGTGGAAGGTAATAGTTTGCAGCAAGTAAACAAGTAACAGTGGAAGATGTATCAATGTTAAAGATTGGAGCGGGGTCCATAGTTCACTAGAGGTGCTCTCCTTAGATAAACAACATGGCATGAAGGGTAAACAAATTACAGCAGGCAATTGGCGAGGCGAGCAAGGCATAACAATGCAATTACTAGTCAGAAAGATCCTATGAGGTTGATTGGGCAATACAACAAGATACATAGACCGCCATCTAACTACATCTATGACTAGAAGTCCACCTTCAGGTTATCATCCGAACCCCTCCAGTATTAAGTTGCAAGCAACAGACAACTGCTTTAAGCAAAGTGTCTAAGGTAAACAGTCCACATGTTCCATGAATAAGAGACCGTTGTTTTCTCCCTAGTAGCAACATCACATCTACAACTGAAGAGATTATTGTCACTTTCCTTGGAAACTAGAGGCATGAACCCACTATCGAGCATAAATACTCCCTCTTGGAGTCACTAGCAACTACTTGGCCAAGATAACCACTAGCAACGGAGATCATGCAAGATCACAAACAACACAGACATGATAGAATCATAAAGACAAAACCATTAATCAAACCAACATAATAATCTCAATATCCATCGGATCCCCGCAAACACAACATGCATGATTACAAATAGATTAGATCTTGATCATGAACGGAGCTCACAAGATCTATACATGAAAGCATAAAGGAGAAGATACAACCATCTAGCTACTACATGGACCCATAGTCCAACGTGGAACTACTCACGCATCATACCGGAGAGAAGGCCTCCGGGATGATCTCCCCTCCGACAGGGTGCCGGGAAGAACTTCAGACCCCCCCCCCCCCGATCTAGGGACGATGGTGGCGACGGATACAAACGGTTTCGTGGATATTTCATCGGGTACCCAGGGTTTCTGCATCGGGGGATTCTTATAGGCGAAGGGGGAGACTGAGGCGGCGGGCAAACCCTAGCCGGTAGCGTGGTGGGCCCACCTGCGCTGGGGTGGTCTGCCCCTGGCGGCTCCTCCGGCTCTCCTCTGGACTTCTTGTTCCCCACGAAAAGTAATTGACTTTGTCCTTTGTCCCGTCCAATTCCGAGAATATTTCTTTACTAACTTTTCTGAAACCAAAAACAGCAGAAAATAGGCATCTGGCACTATTGCAACGTGTTAATAGGTTAGTACCAGAAAACATGTAAAAATCACCTCAAAGTGTGGACAATTAAAGCAAAGTAGATACTAAACAAGCATGGAGCATCAAAAATTATAGATACGTTTCCAACGTATCAATTATATTAACCATAAATATTATTTAAACCTTATCAAAGAAACCTTTTCTTTAGAGGTTATTCTTTTTGCCACTTCAAACAATAACTCTATAATAATTTCCTTCAACCCTTAAAAAATCCAATACATAGTCTTTCATCATAATCATCAAATAGCAACTAATATCAATCTTAGATTACTGTTGCACTCTACTTTTATATTTTATATGTTAAGAATTAAGTTACTTATAAATACATTTGCTTGTGAAGTAAAATTTAGAGACAAACCAACTCTTAAAGGAATCACCTAAGTTCACTTCACTTAAAATATTAGGGATTCATTTCGGGGGTTTTTACAAAATGCATAAGCATTACTTATGCATAACTACATATTGCTTCTTTAAACATTAGTCCTTACCGGACCAATGATGTTGATTTCAGATATTGGATATTCTGTTGTCTTAAAGACCGTGAGTGCATAATCTTGCAATCACAAAAGGCAAGTTCACACTTGCTCATGTCCTTTGATTATTTTAGATCAAGTATTTGAAAATCAAATGATGTCATCACCTGCATTTCAAAAAGGTCAGAAAACACTATTTTTGATAATAATGTGAACTATTGGTTACTGATCCAGGGTGATCAGCTAATCTATTAAGTCTGGCAGTTGGAATACCACTACACAGGAATATATCATCTAGGACTTAACAATCAATGTCGATGGTGATTCTTGCGCCGTATATTACGTTTTAACCATGATATTTGGAATGAGATGAAGAAGTCAGCTGTATCTTCTTCCTCTCACATGAACAGATGACCATCTCGTGACGCCGTTGTACCTTACGAGGCTTATCATGGGTCGGACCCCTTAGTTTCCCGCGAAATTGGTGTCTAGACTATCTCTAAGAGACGGTCGTAGGTATGTCCTCATATTGATGGGGGCGACTAGGTTCTTGTCTGCTCACTAGAGTCCTCAAAGAGTCAACCATAGTTATATCTGCTATGCAGAATAAAAAAATAGCGTGCTATTTCTTTTAGCGTGGCTCTTCTCCAAATGCTATGCAAGTTATAGCGTGCTAATAGCGCGCTATTTTTCAAAATAGCGTGTGTAAAAAAATAAAAAATTAAGATCTAGCATGTATTACTAGGGATTTTAGCAGCTATTTTGTGAGTAATACATGCAATACCAATTAACTAGTAGTGGCCAAATGACAAAGTTTGCTTGATATCCGGTGCAGGACAAGTTAGAGGACAAGACTTGCGGTAGGTCAGCTCACTAGTCGAGAAGTTGAGATGCGTTTCCTCCTGGTGCTTCACTGTGTCTGGTGGGCGTGCCAAGCAGAGAGGCAGCCGACCGGCTGAACCTAGAGGAGATGGGCGTTGTAGTCTGTTAGGAGTCGTCACCGTCATGTGGGGAGGGAGAACGGGGGAATAGGGTTGAGTTGACATAGATTTAGATGTAGAGTGTTGGGTGTGGTGGATTCGTGGGCTCAATGGGCTTATGGGGTGGCGTTATATTCACAGATTTTTAGCGGCGCTATTGCGTTGTGACGTTATAGCGTATTTAGCGTCGCTAAAGCATAATTAGCGTCATATCGAGCAGATTTTGCATAGCGTAGCGTTCACGTCCTAAATATGCTATAGCGCCGCTATAGCGAAGTTATAGCACGCTATTTTTTCCATGAGAATAACAGAGGTCGTTCTGCTTGGGGGTCGTGTTCTATGTGGGGTCGCGAAGAAGGAAAGTGATTGGCTTGGATCATCCATTGGGCCCCACATTACAGAATTGTGGACGTGAATAAGCTGTTCGGTTGTGAAACAAGGATTTGATCTCTCATAGGTAAAGCAACGCACCTCTGCAGAGTATAAAAACTGTAACTTGTTACTCCTTGTTCCGGGAAGGAGCTACGAATGCGGTAGGAAAGGAACTCCATAAAAGTTCTGGTAAATCTGTGAAGGTTGACTGACATAGATTTTTAGAATAAAAGCAACCTTTGAAGAAATATTTTTGAAAACCTGCATTGCCTACAACCTATGGTCTGTGGCTATACCTAGTGCATCAAACACTCCTTTTTAGTGAACTTGCTAAGTACGCTCGTACTCAACGTATCTTCTTAACCCTTTCTAGATTCTGAAGCTAATACAGACGATGTCTAGTGCTCAAAGGAATTATCATCAACAGCTGAAGTTCTTCAATGAGTTCAATGAAGTCAATATATGTATTAACTAAAGTGAAAATGAAGTTGTTGATTAGATATAAGTATAATCCTTAGCCATAGAACATATTTCTGTAGAGTATTGCAATAGTGGTAATGCAAGTCCAATAGTTTAAATACTAGTCCATTAGTATGATGGTTATGAGTTTATTATTTCTGGTTCTTCTTTGTAAAAAGTTTCTTTCCCTCTCTTTAACCTAGAGTGTTCTCTGGATCTTTTGCAAAGAGTCAAGTTGTAACATATAGTCCTGTGTTGGACCTGATGTGTTTCTGTTATACCACTCTGATGAGTGTAATACTAGTGAACGGTGTGTTCATTAAGGATGGCAATTTTACCCATGGGTATGGGTACCCGCGGGTACCGTACCCGCATGGGTAGGGTATGGGCACACTTTTATATCCATGGGTAATACCCATACCCTACCTGTTAAGTCACGGGTACGGGCACAGGTATAGACTTGTACCCATGGGTATACCCATACCCTGCCCGTTTAAACTGAGATGTCAAACTTAACTATAGAGTTTGAACCTATGTGGCCAAGAAGCCTAGGAACAAGTAGGAGATTCCGACTTCTAAACTTTAATTTGATACTTTCATGTACTCGTCTACTATTAATAAGTAGAGATTATTATCTTTTTCAAACATTCTATTGATGAAAGTAAAATTTTGAATAACTTGTATACTATTGAATATACCCGTCGGGTACCCAATAGGTACGGGTACCCGTCGGGTATGGGTATGGGTAAACTTTTATACCCGCGGGTACGGGTATGGGTAAGCTTTTGTACCCATTGGCTACACGGGTATGGGTATGGTATTGCTCTACCCTGCACATACCCTGCCCATTGCCATCCTTAGTGTTCATTGGTGTTATGTCAATGACTATAGTCTACTACATCATGCAGTGGTATGCTGGGTCACCGCGGAGAGGCGCCCTGCTGCACGAATTCTCCGCGCCGACGATCCTGAGCGTCGACGACCACACCTTCCTCGTTGAGGAGAACGAGGCGTCCCTCCGCCGGACGGAGGACGACGGCGGCCGCCGACCAGCCAGGGCGGCAGCTGGCAAAGATGGAGGTCAAGGAGACGCGCCAGCAAAGGGGGGGCTTCCGAGGAGGCAAGCACAGCGCCATGGGAGCGGCCGCCGCCGGCGAGTTCAAAATTTGAATGGCATCAGGCGTGCAAAGCTAGCTGGTCCAAAACCCGTTACCTGTCAAGATGCTCTAAGTTTCTCATCACATATTTTTTCCTCGTCAATTTTTCAATATACAGCAATACTGCAATGACCACATCCACCAATAAGATCCGTGGAGATGTTCGGCAACTAATTATTACTCCCTTCGATTCATATTAATTAACTCAAATTTGTTTAAATTTAGATAAATCTAGACACTATTTAATACATAGATTTATCTACAATTTGAAAAATTCAAGTCAATTAATATGAGTCTGAGGTAGTAGTAAAGATCACCCAAGATCCCAGCTAGCATATCCCTCAACTTGCACATACTGAACTGCTACTGATGGTACATTTCAGAGAAATCACAGCCTTTGAAAAGTACTCCTCTCTTCGTTCTGAAAAGAATGTCACAGATTTGCTAAATTTAAATATATCTAAACACTGTTTAATTTATAAATTTAGATAAATTTACGACATACTTTTCGGGATAGAGATAGTAGTAGGAGTACACTAGTAGCAGTAGTACACTAGCAGGTCACTAAACTATCAACGAACCGGGGCGTCTATACAGACTTGTCAGGAACCGCTTCGACCCTTGCACGAATCGAGAGGCACTTGAGAGTTCTCCCTTCCCTCCCGGGCCCCTCCCATGCCTCCCTCGCCGGACTAGCCGGTGAGTGGCGGCTGGAGGTTGGCGCCGGCGTAGTTGTAGGTTTTAGTAGTAGTGGTAGATGTAGTGTTTGGCCTCGTGCCATGTGTGGGCGTCTTGCCCGGAAGAACAAGCTTCTAGGTCCTCGCGGCTGGATCTGGATTTGCTTTCTCCCATGGCTCCTTGCGGTGGTTCTCCGGTGGGCGGAGTCGGTTGCTGTGGGGGGCGATGTGGAGATCTTCTTCGCCAATAAAGCCGTGGGGTGTTGGTGCTATCTCCAGATGCGGGAGCCCCTCCTCGTTCTTCCTGTCCTGGCCGGTCGTGGCGGCGAGGGGGAGAGGATTCGAGGCGGGTTTGACTCTGCTTTCGCCTTCCTGGCCGGCCGTGGTGGCGAGGAGGAAGGTCGCTGTGCGGAGTCGAGTCTTGAGGATTGGAGTTGGTACTGTGCTAGTCGTCGGATTCGCTGCGTCTGCATCTTCTTCGGCTCCCCTTCCTCATCTCGGCCAGGAGCTCTGAGGAAGGAGCTCGGTTTCCTCGAGCAGATTCAGCGAATCCTGGTGGTGAGTTGTCGTTGTTCTTCGATCTCTTTTTTCTTCTTGAGCACAGAGGTGGTGACTAGAAGAGGTGGAGATCTGAGGAGCGGTGGTGATGATCGACCAAGGAGTAGTGGAGCCACTTTCTGCTGCAGTTCCAAATCGGAAGCAAGATGCCACCCGATTATCCTGGCCAAATCGAGGCCTTCTAGCTCGCCGGCGAAGAATCCCGGAGCTTCTTCAACCTCCATCGCGAGGCCCATCAGATGCAGAGGCGGATTGGAAGAAGGACCCGATGGCTTTCTCCAAGATAATTTTAGGGTCCTTTTTGTAAAGCGTGTGGATCTAGTTGCAATTTCAGATTTTCTAGGGTCCTGCGTGAAAATTTGTAACTCCTCCGTCTTATTTTAATGAAAGGCTTCCAGCCCCTTCGGGGGCTCTCCCTTGTTCAAAAAAAAAAAAAACTATCAACGAACCCACTATTTTAACTGTGCATACTAGCACGGCCTTGTCCTCAGCTGTATCCATCGATGCCATCCTTCAACAGTGCGAAATGTTCAACATATAACACGGACGCAGATGATACTCCATATCATAGACGTAGGAAATAGTTCCTCTTTTTTTACATAAGTACCCGATCACTTGAATTACTTCTTCTACCTGAAGTTCCTTGTGACTTTATCAAGATATACTGCACCACAGCACAGTACCCGATCACTGCAAAATCCATCCATGAGATGGAGCATTTTCTGCAACAAAACTGTTACTGTAGCAAAGATTTCCCAGAATCCCAGCCAGTATGTCTGCAACTTGCACAACCACGCCTTGCACCAGTTGGGATAATGATAATTATGCTGCAACATGGTCTCTATGTCCCTTTGGGCACGCTGACAGAAATGTGCGTGGACAGAAACGGGGCGACGATGACGACGAGACTGGAGATAAGGAATTTGCAGGCTGGACATGCGCCTTTACTCCATGAGCTTTTGCATGATTCGGAACTGCAAATCTAGGCTCAAAAGGGCCACATCTCAGTAGATTCCCATTGCTCTAGCAGCTAGCTTCATTCTAACCTGGGCTGCATCACGGCTAGGTGCATTGGTAGCAAGGTTCATCCGGCACCAAAAGTTTGCATGCATTTTTGCACGCCCCAGTCCACAAGAGGCAACAAACTTGCTACTACTACATATTTTAGTCTTTCGCGTCTATACTTATAAATAGCAGCCGGCTATGCGCTCATCACCAGAGCAGATTAAACAAGTGTGGTCCATATGAGAGAACGATAGTCGTGGCTAGTTCTGGTTGGTCGTCACCTGGAGTTCTCCTCAAATCACTTCAGTAGCTAGCTTATGACTCATTGTTGCATTAACATTTTATTACAGGTGTTCAATGCAGGGATAGAGAGCTGTGTGTATAGTGAAGTGTTTGGGGGAACTCTGGGTGGGAACCAGCATATATACATGAAATCCATATACACGATTAGAATTAATCGAGTTTGGCATCGTCGGGAGTTCCCTTCAAGCACTTTAGGAAGCATCTTCTGTAGGAGTACTCTGAAGTGTTTGGGGGAACTCTCGGTGTCACCAAGCATTTAGTAGATATTGTCCATATGCTAAAAAAGGCGATGTACTCATAGTGAATCACGCTTGGTATTACCAGGAGTTCCCTTAAAACACTTTACGGAGCACATTTTCCGAGGGCTTATGTGAAGTGTTTGGGGGAACTCTCGGTGTAACTAAGCATTTGCAATATACCATAAGAGATGTACCCTAAAATCTTTACTCAATGCCGATCAAGAACCACAAGTGAGGATCAATATATAGCAAGAATGTTTGGTTTTACCATAAGTTTCCCACAACCACTTCACGAGGCATTATTTCAAGTGCCATTGTGAAGTGTTTGGGGGAACTCTTGGTGCCACCAAGCTTTACTCAATGGCGATCAAGAACCACAAGTGAGGATTAATATATAGCAAGAATGTTTGGTTTTACCATGAGTTTCCTACAAGCACTTCACGAGGCATTATTTCAAGTGCCATTGTGAAGTTTTTGGGGGAACTCTTGGTGCCACTAAGCTTTACTCAATGCCGATCAAGAACCACAAGTGAGGATCAATATATATCAAGAATGTTTGGTTTTACCATGAGTTTCCTACAAGCACTTCATTAGGCATTATTTCAAGTGCCATTGTGAGGTGTTTGGGGAAACTCTTGGTGTCACCAAGCATTACTCAATGGAGATCAAGAACCACAAGTGAGGATCAATATATAGCAAGAATGTTTGGTTTTACCATGAGTTTCCTAAAAGCACTTCACGAGACATTATTTCAAGTGCCGTTGTGAAGTGTTTGGGGGAACTCTTGGTGCCACCAAGCTTTAATCAATGGAGATCAAGAACCACAAGTGATGATCAATATATAGCAAGAATGTTTGGTTTTACCATGTGTTTCGTACAAACACTTCACGAGGCATTATTTCAAGTGCCATTGTGAAGTGTTTGGGGAAACTCTTGGTGCCACCAAGCTTTACTCAACGCCGATCAAGAACCACAATTGAGGGTCAATAACAAGCATGTTTGGTTTTACCATGAGTTTCCTACAAGCACTTCACGAGGCATTATTTCAAGTGCCATTGTGAAGTGTTTGGGGGAACTCTTGGTGCCACCAAGATTTACTCAATGGAGATCAAGAACTACAAGTGAGGATCAATATATAGTAAGAATGTTTGGTTTTATCATGAGTTTCCTACAAGCACTTCACGAGGCATTATTTCAAGTGCAATTGTGAAGTGTTTGGGGAACTCTTGGTGCCACCAAGCTTTACTCAATTCAAATCAATAACCACAAGTGAGGATCAATATATAGCAAGAATGTTTGGTTTTATCATGAGTTTCCTACAAGCACTTCACAAGGCATTATTTCAAGTGCCATTGTGAAGTGTTTGGGGGAAATATTGGTGCCACCAAGCTTTACTCAATGTTGATCAAGAACCACAAGTGAGGATCAATATATAGCAAGAATGTTTGGTTTTACCATGAGTTTCCCAAATCACTTGACGAGGCATTATTTCAAGTGCCATTGTGAAGTGTTTGGGGGAACTCTTGGTGCCACCAAGATTTACTCAATGGCGATCAAGAACCACAAGTGAGAATCAATATATAGCAAGAATGTTTGGTTTTACCATGAGTTTCCTACAGGCACTTCATGAGGCGTTATTTCAAGTGCCATTGTGAAGTGTTTGGGGAACTCTTATTGCCACCAAGCTTCACTCAATGGAGATCAAGAACCACAAGTGAGTATCAATATATAGCAAGAATGTTTGGTTTTATCATGAGTTTCCTACAACACTTCACAAGGCATTATTTCAAGTGCCACTATGAAGTGTTTGGGGGAACTCTTGGCGCCACCAAGCTTTACTCAATGGAGATCAAGAACCACAAGTGAGGATCAATATATAGCAAGAATGTTTGGTTTTAACATGAGTTTCCTACAAGCACTTCACGAGGCATTATTTCAAGTGCCATTGTGAAGTATTTGGGGGAAATCTTGGTGCCACCAAGCTTTACTCAATGGAGATCAAGAACCACAAGTGAGGATCAATATATAGCAATAATGTTTGGTTTTACCATGAGTTTCCCACAAACCCTTCACGATGCATTAGTTCAAGTGCCATTGTGAAGTGTTTGGGGGAACTCTTGGTGCCACCAAATATACTCAATGGCAATTAAGAACCACAAGTGAGAATCAATATATAGCAAGAATGTTTGGTTTTACCAAGAGTTTCCTACAAGGACTTCACGAGACATTATTTCAAATGCCATTGTGAAGTGTTTGGGGGAACTCATGGTGCCACCAAGCTTTACTCAATGTCGATCAAGAACCACGAGTGAGGATCAATATATAACAAGAATGTTTGGTTTTATCATGAGTTTCCTACAAACACTTCACGAGGCACTATTTCAAGCGTCATTCTGAAGTGTTTGGGGGAACTCTTGGTGGCACCAAGCTGTACTTATTGCCAATCAAGTACCACAAGTGGGGATCAATATATAGCAAGAATGTTTGGTTTTAACATGAGTTTCCTACAAGAACTTCACAAGGCATTATTTCAAGTGCCATTATGAACTGTTTGGGGGAACTCTTGATGCCACCAAGCTTTACTCAATGGAGATCAAGAACCACAAATGAGGATTAATATATAGCAATAATGTTTGGTTTTAGCATGAGTTTCCTACAAACCCTTCACAAGGCATTAGTTCAAGTGCTATTGTGAAGTGTTTGGGGGAACTCTTGGTGCCACCAACCTTTACTCAATGGAGATTAAGAACTACAAGTGAGGATCAATATATAGCAAGAATGTTTGGTTTTACCAAGAGTTTCCTACAAGGACTTCACAAGACATTATTTCAAGTGCCATTGTGAAGTGTTTGGGGGAACTCTTGGTGCCACCAAGCTTTACTCAATGTCGATCAAGAACCACAAGTGAGGATCATTATATAACAAGAATGTTTGGTTTTGCCATGAGTTTCCTACAAACACTTCACGAGACACTATTTCAAGCGCCGTTCTGAAGTGTTTGGGGGAACTCTTGGTGGCACCAAGATGTACTCATTTCCGATCAAGTACCACAAGTGGGGATCAATAGCAATCATGTTTGGTTTTACCATGAGTTTCCCACACACAAGCACTTCCCAAGGCATTATTTCAAGCACCATTGTGAAGTGTTTGGGTGAACTCTCAGTCCCACCAAGCTTCACCCAATGTCGGCCAAGAACCCGAAGAGATGATCAATGCAAGGCATGTTTAGTTTTACCAATGTTTTCTCATCAAGCACTTCACAAGGCATTGTTTTGATGTCTGGTGTGAAGTGTTTGTGGAAACCCTCGATAGCACCAATCAATTGGCAAATATTGGTCGAGCAGGATCCACTTAGATGTTCCGAAGATGAACCACGTTCAGTATCATCCTGAGTTCCTTTGGACGAATTCATGTTGCACATCAAAAATTTGAACTAGTATAAAGCGCCTCCTGCACTCAGGTTGGGTGCGCGGGCTTCTATTTGTTATATTGACCACTCTCATTTTTCAGGCCGAAATCTTGTAGAGGCCCAAAACTTGGCCAAGTATTTACCTGGGCTTGTCTGGACAATGCAAGTAGGCCTTGATACTTGTGTAGTCAGCGTTCCCTAAAAAAACTGCTGTCTGCGCCAAGGTACAGTCCATGGCAGCATTTCTTATCTTCTTTTTGACAGTTTTAATCGCAAGACTACAGGGATACGATACATACAGTCGAGTCGGCATAGCACCAAAGAATCAGGTGGAGCAGAGTCGCTTCTGTTTCGTTATATGCTCTGGATATCTGTTGTTATAAAGATCGGTCGGCGGCCGTCCTGTGTATACAGGTAACAGAGAACCTATCAGGTTAAACTGGTCCAAAAGAAATGCAATGTATCGTACTGGAATGGATGATAGCCAGAGCGGCCGCAGTGCCGCGTCGTTTCCAGCCTCCAAGTCGCTTTGGGAATCTCCACTGGTCGGACTCAATCCGTTCAAACACGCGGACGCGTGCGATCTTCCAGCGACACGACGACACGTGTACATCAAATTTAGGCAACAGTTGCGTTGGTCCAGAGCGGGTGTTCACCAGTCGACCGCATTAGATTAATGCCGCCGGAGAAGGCACATTTGAATAAAATATAAAATGGGACTACTGCCGCCGGAGAAGGTCGTCCCTACAGCTACTCCCCGCAGTTGCCCGCCACCTTGCCCGTCGCCGCCTTCCTGCGATCCTTGCCCGTCGCCTTCCTGCGGTCTTCCGCCGCCCGGTTCGTCAGGGCCTTCTTCATCTCGGCGGCCCAGTGCTCCCACGCCTTTTGGTCGGCCAGAGCTGCCTCCGTCGGGTCACGCTCGCCGAAACCCGTTGAGGCCGAGGCCTAGCGCCTGCGCGATCTGTAGGAGGATGGCGATCGACTCCTCCCCCTCATCCTCTGCCTCCGCCTATGGCTGATCCACCTCCTCCCCCTCCTCGTCGTCCTCCTCCATCTCTGTCTCATCCCTGTCAATGAGAGCCCACGTGGCCGCCACCTCGGTGGTCGTATCCACGTGCTCCTCCTCTGCCACCATATCGATGGCGCGCTTGCGCTGCGTCGCTTCCACCTCCATGCGCACGGAGGCGGCATGGCGAAGGTCGCAGACCGTGACCTTGGCGGCCTCCTTGGCCGCCTCCTCTAGTGTGGTCATGGCCGCCTCGTGGCGGATCTCGCGGAGGGCCGCTGATGCGGCCTCCATGGCCACCGCCTCCTTGGCGGCGACATGGCGAATTTCGCACACCGTCCGTTGGGCGGCCACATTTGCGGCCGCCTCCACCACCTGCTCCAATGCTGCCTCGGCCACACGGCCTTCCTCCTTGAAGGCCACCACCTGCGCCTTGGTCATGCACTGGGACATCAATGTGGCCTGAAGGTCTACGACGTCGATCTCCACCACCGGGAAGCGGGTGCGGCACATCTTCCTGATCTTGGTCCAGTTGGCGATCTTGCGACGAGGCATGGCTAGTGGTGGTTGGTGCTTTTTTCGGCTGGTGGTTTGCTCTTGCTTGGGCTTGTTGTCTCCGTCGTGCCAGCGGCCGTTTTTGATAGACCACGGCAAAGGCAGGAAACGACTGGGGATGCGCAAGAAGTTTTCTAGTCACGGGAGACAAGGCACACACGCAGGAAACTGAAAGCTTCGATGGCGGGAAATGTCGGCCGCACGGAAAGCCACCGCCGCTGATAACCAACGTCTCGTCATCATTAACGTCACATCGCCGAGGGTGTCAAGCGGTAACATCGGGGGAAGACGGACAGATGGATCGGGTCGCTCGGCCCGGTTGGTCGGACAGGGCGAACCACGACCCAAAAACAACCGTGGGTCAACCCAAACAAACAGAAATATACCGTTTGGGATACATTATGAACTTGCTTTGTAGTTTACAGGAAGATAAAGAAAGGCCATAATCATCGGCCTCCTTTCATCAATAGTGATCGAACCCGGCTGCCGCACAAGCACGACACATGGGACACGGCTGAACTCAAGGTGCGAACGGGCAGCTTGTAGGCGTAGAGCGGCCTCAGTCTATAAATGGTACGTGTTTAGTGAAGTTCTTATAAAAATCAATCAACAATTTTGTTAATTGTTAAGCATTGGTGTATGTTTCTGTAAAAGACATGTCTAGTTAGATATTTATCTAGTATAAATAAGCATAGGTGCTTAAAAAACGGGTTTTTTTAAACACCGTCCCAAGCATCTTGTATTGTACATACTCTAAGATAGGCAACGGGTTGGGCACCGAACCGAGCAACACGACAATATGCGGTCAAAATTTATAAAGTTTCATTAATAATGAATATTTAACATATATAATACCAAATGCATATAATATGAAAATATACTTCATAATTATTCTAATACCATAGATTTTATATTATAGATATTGATATTTATAAGTAAATATTTGGTTGGTGTAGAGATGATGGACTCTCTCGCTCCCGACCTTCCTCGGGTGATCCTCCCCCTTCCCCCCAACTCCTTGTCGGGGCCTCCTACATCACCGATCCAAGATGTTGTGACTCGCCGGTGAGAGATTATGCCAGTGATCGACTGTGACGAGATCGGGGGCGAGGTGGGAACCCGGATTTGAATTCCGGGGTCATACTTGTCGACAAGGGGGATAGCATGGGTCGTGGATTGGCGACATCTGGCAGGATCCATGGCGGAGGTCCCCGTGAGTCTACAGCAAAAGAAGCTGGTGGAAATAAGCCATCTCCACACCATGGTGGGGATAAGGATACTGTGGTGGAGATTGTTGACGATCAGTCAGGGGTGCCTGAGCGGTGCCTACTTAGGGTTTCCACATCCACCCCATCTGGTATGGATTAGGAAAGACTTATTCGAGGCTAAGAAGTTTACGGTAGCAGATTGTTTCTCGGCGAGGAAGGGTAATAGGCCGGTCTCCTTCTCGAGGGATTTCTGGAGTGCAACAACTGGGAGAGACACCTTCAAGGGGATCCTGATGGCAGGTGCTGGTGGTCAGAGTGATGGAGAAAGGTATGGAGTTGGATGTGGTCGTCAAGGCCACGGAGGATATCCGAGTTCGTCACGGCCGCCGCAGCAACCGACTCAAAGTGGAGGAATCCAGGTGTCGTCGTAGCCCAATTCCTCAGAGGTGGCGAATCAAGGGGGGCAGCAGTAGATGGGAGGATATACGGTGATGAACATACTAAAAATGATGCAATAAGGTAACTAGTTCCCGCAGATGGCACAATTACCTATCAGATGACATTTGCTCCATAACACTAGATGATGTAGAATCTGATGATGGCGATGGAAATGCTGAATCAGTATGTGACTCCACATGTGCAATCTTCATCTAGACAATACAACAGTGTTGGTGTTGATAGATATCATCAAAAGAACAATAGCAAGAATAAGAACCCTGTAAAGGCAGCTAATGCCAGTGGTAAAAAATCAACATGCCAACAGTTGGATAAGAAAGACAAAGGGAAAGATCCAAAGAAGACTAAGGTTGGTTTGGTGTTGGTATATGTCCCAAAATATAGGAATGTTATCTTCTATAACTGCGGGAGCCAGGTCATTTTATTGGCCTATTCCACAAGACAAAATGCTTGTTCATCTATAGCAAGCCAGGGCATCATATGGATGAGTGCCTCGAGTGTTATAAACCAATACTAAGTGCCAAGTATTTGGGTAGTGCAAATGTTGGTTTGGGATTTTTCCATGTGGAGGTTGAAAGCGTGGAAGCTACTAAATGGATAAACTTCAGCAATGTTAGAGTAGTGGAAGTAGTGGAAGAAGAAGAAGCTGATAAGAAGGAACTCGAACAATATCTCACTGAGATGTGGAAGACAAATTAGTTCTAGCAGATCAGGTAGTTGAGTGCTAAAAATTTCTTGATCAAGCTGCCTTCCAAAAAGATAATTGATGAATTGATGAAATACCCATCTATCAACCTAAAAAAACAAGGTGTCTATGTTGCCTTTTCCAAATGGAATGGGGAAGTTGATACTTTTGTGGAGCTCACTGAGGTATGAGTCAAAGCTAAAGGCATCCCTCCAAAGTGGTGCAGTTGAAAAGTTATTAGTAAAATTGTATATTCCCTTGGTGTGTTGGTTAATGTTGATTGGCATATGATCTTCAGGAGTTCCTACAAAACTATCAGGGTGAAGGTTGTTGTTAGAGATATAGACAAGATTCATAAATACAGAATGTTTGAGATGGACCTGGGTTTATACTTGGTCAATTTTGAGGTAGAAGAGGATGGTTTGGATGGCGGAAATGTCAATGATGATGATGGATGTGGTGGGGGAGACAACAGTAATCGAATAGATAAGATCTTGGCGATGAATGTATGGATCAAATATCTAAAGAAAATGCATAGAAGCCTACGGATACTGATATAAAAACTAGTCTCTCCACTCCTGCCCCTAGATCTGTTGCTAATAGGGAGGGGCTAGGACAATGACTGTGGAGAATAGTGCAAGAACTGGGATAGTACTAGCCAGTGTGATGCATAAAATTATTGAGGGTCACAGACCAGCCACTCCCTTACCTAGTAGAGCTTTGTTCCTTGCTCCTGAGGAAACATTGGAGCTCATCTATTGGTTTGAGATGATGAGGATGAACACACTCAGGGGATCCTACATTAGTTAATTAAAGAGCCAATTGTGACAATCGATATCCAGGCCAATGCTCGGAACAAGGAGTGAGGTCATGTAATTCCTACTCGTATGGGTGCCAAAATTTAGAAAACCGGGAAAACTTATTTTGAGAAAGCTCAGGGCCTAAAAAATCAAAGAACCTTAAGGTTCCCGAGAAACTCCGAGCTGCAAAAGGTATTACTAATTCCTTTGGTGTTCTAAATACTACTGTCTTGATGCAGAATACTAGGATTAATCTAGGGGAATCTGATGAAATTATTTATGCTAATATTGACCTTGTTAAGGAGGTAGATGTGAATAGATTTAAACAATTTCACTATGACCATCCTGACATGTTCCTTCTAAGTAGTATTGATATTACTTTGGAGGAACTAGTCGAAGAGCCTGGCCCCATTAGGAGTTATCCTCAGTTGGTTGTTTCTCCTCACATTAGTGATGAGCAACAAGCTGTGTCGCCTTGGATTGAGGTAACCAGCAGCAAAAAAGTAGCAAAAATAAATTAGTTTTTCATGGTAGTAGGATTTATATGGAACGGTAGAGGTATTAATAGACCTGATAAGCTAAGTAGAGTTGGTGATCACTTTAGAGACCACCAACCTTATTTTATTGGTTTCTCAAAAATTAAGAAGGTGGATTTTACACCTTCTTAGTTCCAGGTCTTTGATCCTTATAGTTTTTACTGTTGGAAATGGCTTCAGCCAATGACACTGTTGGTGGTGTTCTGGTTGGAATCAATTCTGACATGTTTGATGTTTTGGTTTGAAATGTCCATACATACTGCTTTTATTTTTTGATTAAGAATAAACAAGATGGTGCGGTTTGGAGGTTCATCTCATTCCATGGGTCCTCCTATGAGGAACATAAACTAGATTTCTCAATGAATTGCATAATGTGCTTGCTAGTTGGTCTGGACCTGCCTTAGTCGGTGGAGATTTTAGTTTAGTGAGGGAGAGCAAAGATAAAAGATCTAGCATTATCAATCATAAGTGGGCAAACCTATTTAATGAATAGATTTATAAATTTTGTCTCATGGAATTAAAGATTTCTGTTAGGAGATTCACTTGGGCCAATAATAAAGAGAATTTGATCATGGATACTATTGGTAGGGTTTTCATTGCTACTTGTTGGGATAAGTTATACCCTACTAGTTTGGTGAAATCTCTGCCTAGTTTGGGAAGTGATCATACTCCCCTTGTTGTGAATACTCATTCCTTCATAATCCCAAAAATCAAACAATATAGGTTTGAGAAATGGTGGTTAGAGCAAGAGGGCTTTAATCAGGTTGTGGAGAAAATTCCGTAATGCTTCATGCAACTAGACAAAAGCTATAGATATTTGGCAGTTTAAGATTATAAATATCAAGAGAGGTGTTAGGGGTGGTATGCAAAAGTTGAATCTGCTCAACATAACCTTAACACAACAACTTATTGCTGAATATGACCTCCTGGACATTTTATCTGAAACTTATAATATATCACATGTGTCTAAATTTAAAATGAAAAGCATTTCTTCTGATTTGATAGATATGTGGAAGAAAGATGAGATTAAGGCTAGAAAGATATCAAGGGCGAGGTAGATCTTGGAGGCGTGGTAGGAATACTGCCTATTTTCACTCTATGGCAAACCAGAGGAGGAGGAAGAAGCAAATCACTCTTTCGTAGGGCCCCCATGGTGATGTTGAGGACATGAAGGAATCCTTAAGATTGTTTACTATAAGAAACAGTTTGGATTTAAGCATAAACCTAATATTGATATTGCTGATGACTTTTGGAATATCACTTAAAATTCACTAATGCTCAAATTGATTTCTTACCTGCTCCCTTCACTATACTTGAAATTAAGGAAGATATCTTTGGCTCTTATGTTGAAGGTTCTCGTGGCCCAGATGGATTTTCTTTCTTGTTTTACCAAAACTTTTGGGATCTAAGTAAAGTAGATCTGCTTGCCATGTTTAATGACTAGAACAATATGGATCTAGATTTTATTTAGATTGAATTTTTCCCTTCTTACTTTTATCCCTAAGAACCCGAGTTCTATCACTATCCAAAAAGTATATACCTATTGATCTAACTAACTACAACTTCAAAATTTTCTCCAAATGTGTTACTAATAGACTAGGTGTGGTGTGCGGGGAACTTATTTCTCCACACCAATATATATTAATTATAGGCGGATATATTTTTGAAAGTGTGGTGTCAGCCATGAAAATATTCATGAGGTTGCACACAATGATCAATGTGGTTTTATTTTCATAATCATCTGGTTTCAT
This sequence comes from Avena longiglumis, assembly GCA_030063025.1. Classification (NCBI taxonomy): domain Eukaryota; kingdom Viridiplantae; phylum Streptophyta; class Magnoliopsida; order Poales; family Poaceae; genus Avena; species Avena longiglumis. The sequence continues at coordinate 15,128,719 of CP125976.1, forward strand.
TTTCATAATTATCTGGTTGCTTTTTTCAAAATTAGATTATGAAAAAGCATATGATATGGTTAGTAGAGGGTTTCTTCTTAAGATGTTGGCATCTAGAATTTTTAGCCCAAAATGTCTTTACCTTTTTGGTTCTTTACTTTATAAAGGATATATTGGGGTAAGGGTTAATGATGTGAATAGTGATTTTTTCTTGGCTGGCAGGGGTGTCAGACAAGGAGATCTAGCATCTCCCTTGTTCTTTAATTTAGTGGCTAATGTGTTCAGTAGAATGCTCATAAAAGCTATTGGTAATGGCCAAATTATTGGCTTGTTGCATAATTTTAATCAAACTGGTGTATGTAGTATGCTGAGGACACCTTACTTTTCCTCCATAAAGAATTGACCCAGATTTTGAATCTTAAATGGATTCTGTCATGTTTTGAATAAGCTTGTGGGCTTAGGATTAATTTTCATAATGTGACTTGGTTCCAATCAACATCGTAGTTGATGAGGCCTAGGTGTTTGCTCAAGCATTAATATGTAGGCTTGGGTATTTTCCCTTAAAGTATTTAGGGTTTCCCTTGCATCATAGTAAGATTAGGAGAGAAGATTTATAACCTACTGCGGATAAACTCCTTAAAAGGATGCTGGGTGGAGAGGGAGGATACTTTCTCATGTAGCCAAGTTGGAACTAGTGAGAACTGTGCTAGCTAGTATTCCTCTTTACCTACTTAGTGTCATCGAATTTCCCAAATGGGCCATTAAGATGATTAAATATCAAATGACTCATTGTTTATGTGATAATTATGATGGGCACTTTTAGTATCATCTAGCTAATTGAAATTTAGTTTCTCAGAAAATAGAGTTTGGGGGCTAGGAGTACCCAACTTAGTTGAAATGAATACGTGTTTGCTTGCATCCTTGCATCCTGGGTGAAGAGATACCATTTGGATGACAATAAGCTCCGGAAGCAGATTATTGATCACAAGTATAGGGTGAATACTCCAAATATTTTTGCTTCCTCTGATATAGGTGTCTCCTCTTTTTCGAAAGGTGTTAGTTGGGCAGAAAATGATGCTAAAGTGGGATACCAACAGAAAGTAGGAATGGAAAAAAGGCTAAGTTATGGGAGGATCATTGGTTTGGTTCTTCCAGCCTTGCAATTCAATATTGGGAGATTTATGTCGCCCCTAATGAGAAATTTGCCACTATTGTTGAACTTTGGGATGGGGAACAACTAAAAGTTACTTTTTGTAGATGTTTTAGTTATGATATCTTGATCAAGTGGTATGAGATCTTGTAAATAGCCCATACTCTTCACCTTAGTGATGAGGACGATGTTGTAATTTGGATGTTTGAGGCTAAAGGTATGTATAGTGTGAGCTCCTTTTATGTTATTATAAATTTCAGAGGAGTGATGCCTATATATACTCATGTTGTGTGGAAGATTAAAACTCCACCGAAGATTCATTTTTTTCTTTGGTCATTTTAACATAACAAACTTCTCACGAGGTATAATCTTGTTAAGAGACAATCAGTAGACGATCTTACATGTTTTGGTCTGAACCCGAAACATGCTTGCATTTGTTCTTTGAGTGTACAATTGCAAATGTGGTATGGAAATAAATAGGGAATTTAACTGGCATGTGTTTAATCCTGCTACTTTTGAATCCATGATGGTCTGACAAAATGGCTGAAAAAAACTCTCTCAGGCTAGTGGAGGACGGTTCATGTTGAAGGTTGCGAATGAGGATTGATGCCTGTCGTGGGAATGACCACGGCAGATGCTGCAATCGGCAGCGAGTAGTAGAACGAGGGGCAAGGGCGGCCAGCCATCTGCGGTGCGAGATGAGGGCAAAGACACAGGGTTTTACCCAGGTTCGGCCCCCCGGAGGGTAAAGACCTACTCCTGCTAGATTGTATTATGGAGGTGTTTACAATGGGCGAACTCGGCGACTAGGCGGCGAGTTGCTTGGGTGTATGAGGGAACGTGTCTCTACTCACCCCGTAGGGAGGTTTATATAGGCTCACCTCCCCTAGGGTTTACATATCTCAACCGATTTGGTTACAGCTTGAATCGCTTAACCTAGACCGACTGGGCCTATTCGCCAGGCCTTCAACTTCGATGCTGATACCTTCTTGGGCTTTGATCCACTCGCCGTTTCGCAGCCCACTCGCCAGCCCTTGGGCCATTGAACGCCCCGAGCATACCCCAAAGAGGCGATCCCCATCGAGTCCCCGAGGCCGTCGTTGATTAGGCATGAGTGGCTGCCGGGCCGGAGTATACGGCTTCAAGTTGGCATCCAGTCGAATCGTTGGCGGGCTCCTGTATAAAGGAAAAAATCCGGTGAACCGAGTCGCGTCTTGGGCGAATCGAGCCAACGAGACGCGGTCTCGGCGAGTGACTTAACGAGCCGAGTGGCTGGAGTTGGACCGTCTGGCGTGGTCAAACTAGCCGTTAAGGTAACTCAACGGTAACTTCTGGCGTAATCATCGCGCGGTAACGGCCCCCTGATTTGGCGGGCAACTCCCGCTATATAAGAAGAATGGTAGGCTATTGCAAAGCCAACCGCCCACCATCTCTTCCGAGTACACACATCTTCCTTCCTTTGATTCCGCGATCCGATCGACCCGCAATCCTCCGACCTCCAAACAAATCCTCAGCCATGGCCCTCTCCACCGAACCTTGGGGTAGATCCAAGTGCACCAGGGCGCAATGGCCTCCTTCGAGGAGGCCGAATCCCTGGGTCACATCGGGCGTATCCTCGCAGCCGAGAAACGACCCCAAACCCGCGAGAGAGAGTTTGTCTGCTTCACCACCACCTCGAGCGGGGTTAGGGTTTCACATCTTTGTTCTTCCGGCGTTTACGCTTACTACGGATCCAGCCTCGATCTGGGTCCCCATAGCATCGAGCAGCTCGCCATCTTCGTATGCTCATGAAAGTGCTACTTGGGCCGCCCTACTTTCCTTGTGGAAAGATCTGCTCCAGACGGATCAGCCGCGAGGAGGCGGGGCCCAATGCTAGCCGCGGCGGCTTAACCTTCCAACTCAAATCCAAAGCTTCCTTCTTCGACCGATGCTGCCGCCAAAGCAGCAGCGATCGGAAAAGTCGTGGTTCTACGTGACCGAGTCGACTCCGAGGACGAGGCGGCGATCCCGGTACTCGCCAATCGCTCCGAGCCACGCCATCTCCAGGTCGGCAAGCTTCCCGACGACCAGCGGATGGTCGTCGACGAGATGCTCCACCATCCGTGGTCCAAGAAGAAGGCTCCAGACGGTAAACTTGTACAATTGTTGGCTTGGGCGGCTCGCTCCGCCTAACGCGACCATTACATGTACCAAGACACGGCCGGGAGACTCGACGAAAGCCTGCCTCGACGAGTGGAAGCGGAGGACTACCTCTCAGTGAAGAAGATCACCCAAGCGACATACGCGGATGCGCAGCCGGGTCCTCCCTACACCGCTAAGCGTCCGCCCGACGGTAATCCTTTATCTTGTTCGCAGTCAGCGCAGTGCAGGTAACTCTAACTCGCTTCGTGTTTAACGCATTGTTCCAAGTGGTGGAAGGTGGTTACCACCCGCCGACGACGAGAACCCCGCCATCCGCCCAGATACAAGCGAAGTCGCCACCCGCCAAGGGTAACGAGGACGACGAGGACGAGTCCGAAGAGGAGATTGCCCCATGGTCCGAAGACCCGCGCAACGCCGCCACGAGATCGGCAAGCAGAGCCTCGAGCGCCATGACGACGACGACGAACTCCCCGAGACCACCTCGCGCCCGCCAGCCACTCGCGAAGAAGAAGAAGAAGGAGAAGGAGGCGAGGCCCCCCGAGAAGGAAGACGGCCGGAAGGCGCCTCACCGCCGCACTCAACGAGCAGCTGATGCTCACAGCTCGCCGGTGACGGCGCAGCCCCGCGACAACCGCGCTTAGATGCGCCATCTACGAGCGCCTGGCCTCAATGCCTCCGCCATTCGCGCCGATTTCGGGCTAGGAAGGCTGCCAGGCGACTTCGCCGCAAGGAGGTCCCGGCGTGGTGGCCTCGCCGCAAGGAGGTTCCGCCATGTAGCCCCACCGAGGAGGCCTCAAGGCGCCGAGGCGCCAACCGCTACCTCAACGCCAAAGAAGCCGTCCATATCCCGGGCGCCTGACGCCCCGAACTGGGCTTAGCCGATTAGGCCCCGAGCTGAAAAACCGCCGCCTTCAGACAGGCTGCGTTTCATTCCCGCCAAGTGAGCGATTCGCCTTCTACTTTCCTTTAGTACTTTGATTGTCTTTTATTGATTTGATTCGATGTGCAGGACCGAGTGAAAAAGATGGGTCACCCGACCGTGGGCTAAGGTATCTCTCACGCTGGCGAGGAAGACCTTCCCGCAAGAGGAAAAGTGACGAGGTCGCCTCAGCGGAAGGCAGCAGAAGGCCAAGGCGGCATCGTCGCCGCCTCTCGACGACGCGACGGCGCCTACCGGACCCAGATGGAAGCAACCGCGTCACGAAGGAGGGCGTTTCGTTTAGACCGGAGGAAGCGACTTCCTTTGGGCGGGCGCCGATTGCTACCTTCCCCGCTTCATGACCAAGGCGGCCACGGCGAGTGGGCTGCGACCCGAGCCCCGCCTGTGGACCACCGACGCTGAAATCGACCAACGTCGGGCACACGCCGCGCTATGCCGTGGACGCGTACAACTTCACGGCATGCTTGGTGCGGCCATCCGGTACCTCCAGTCCCCGAGGATCAGGTCGGTGCTTAGCAGCGCTTGATTCTTATAATTACTTGTTTTGTACTTTCAATCCCCCGAAAAGTGCGTATCGCTAAATTTGGCGGTATGCACCGAGGAATTTTCGTGGTCGCCAGTCTCGAGGCGCGCACCGCTAAATTTTAGCGGTGGGCACCGAGGAATTTTCGTGGTCGCTATCTCGAGTGCGCACCGCTAAATTTTAGCGGTGGGCACCGAGGAATTTTCGTGATCGCCAGTCTCGAGTGCGCACCCGCTAAATTTTAGCGGTGGGCACCGAGTAATTTTCATGTGCTGACTTTGAAGATGTACGTGGTCCGCACCGAGTCGGCAGAGCGATTGGCTGCGGCGTCGTTGAGAAGGAGCTGGCTATCCAAGAAGCAAACAAGGAGCTTGTGCCGTTGCAAGAAGCGAGGTGGCTCGCCAGAGCTTGTCCTCGCTGGTGAACTGTGGCGGCGGTTCGCGTTAGGCACCGCCGGCGTAGGATCGCCGACCTCGAGCTCGAATCGGGAGGCAAAGAAGAAGCAAGCTCTCGGGACGGCGGCGAAGACCGCCATTGCGGCCGCGGAGGAAGACCGAAGGCGCCGGAAGCCCTCATTGTTGGGCTTCGTGACGATCATACATCGCTCGAGTTTCATCACGGACTCGCCCGCTGCTTGGTGAGTGCGTCTTTCGCCTTTCGGTTGTATTGTTTGTGGTTTCCATGGTACTCATAATTGTCTCCTTCAAGCAGGTCATGTTATTGGTAGCCAAGAAGAAGCGAGCTCTCTTGACGCAAGGGAGTGCGTACGCTTGTCGACTCGGCGACACCGCCGGCGACGTGCATCCGCGCCTACCTTCAAGAGATGTCGCCACGGAGGTTATTCCCAGTGACCTCGTTGAGGTGTGGGAGTACTTGGAGAAGGCGCCCGGTCCTAGAGTTCATGACGCGTCGTTGCCGGGCGCCGAGCCGACCTGAGCCTTGACTCGCCCACTTCCGAGGACTTCGACCTCGACGATGTGACGAGTGGGTATCCTTCGCCGATCGGGCGCGTGGATCTGTCCGAGGTTCTCAAGCTGCAGAACGCGTCGCCGCTGCATCGGAGCGTGCTCGGGCGATGGGCGACCTCCTTCCCTACCAGGAAACGGTCGTCGCGCCAAACGACCCCGAGCCGCCGCATCGTGACTTCAAGGTTGAGCAACCTTTCCGCTCGGCGATGGCGGGTACGCTGACGACGTATCCGTCAAACCCGTACACCGCGTTCATCCGTAGGCGCCGGGATGCTGGCGCGTCGTCGTCGAAGCCTGCAGAATAGGGTAGTTTGCCTAGATGTGTTAGCAGCAGTTCTGCCAAGCGGGCATATTTTGTAATGTAAGACAATGCGATATGCGATTGAATGGAACGTTGTGTTCATTTTGCTATTTGTTTGTGTGTTTTGGATTGATTTTGGATGAGTCCCCGAGCGCGTCCGCCCTTTTGTGGGGTTCACCTCATATATGATGTTTTGTTGTTATCATGTGTGTTAGTTTAGTCGACTACCGAAGCTCGGAGAGCTACCGCAAGGCGACTCCCTTGAGTGCTCAGATTTACCGCTTTTCCGTGACGAGAACGGGCCGGTGGCCGAGTCCCCGAGCGTGGTACTTGCTAGTTCAAGGCGCGACTCGAGGGTGGTTGAGGACCGAGCGTTGGTGTGAGCGTCACTCCTGCCCGCCGGTGGGTCACCGCGTACAGTCCTGGGCATGATTTCTTACTTGGCGTTTTCCCTGACCGATCGCGACGAACTGGTATTCAGTCCCCGAGCGTGGTACTTAGCCGTTCGAGTCGCTACGCCGAGGATGCGGAGGACCAAGGTCGCTGTGGGAAGCGAGGATGATTGTCTTGGTTCAGAAACCAGTCGAGCTAGGCGACTCAATGGGGCTCCGGATTGGCGTTTTTGTGGACGATGCAAGACCTGAATGACTCGGTTTTACATCGCACTACTTAGCCGCGTCGCTGTACCAAAGGTTGACTTCAGATTGTAGCATGACGCTGTTTATTACGAAAAGTAGTGGCACAAGGCATGGAGAGTAGACGAATTTTGCCGTAACCGCTTTTTATTCATAGCGATCGGAGAGTACATATGTGGGGTTCTAGGAATAGAACTTCCGGAGGAGATTTACATTCCATGGCCGCTGACGTCGAGTTCGCCGTCCCCGCGACGCCGATGAGGTAGTAGGCGCTGCTGTTTAGCACGCTCGATGGCGAACGGCCTTCCCACGGAGGGGAGAGCTTGTGCATGCCCTTCTTGTCCCGGATGAGGCGTAACACCGTGTCGCCTTTCGAAGGTGCGGGTTTTCACCGTCGGGTGTGGTAGCGGAGCCCTTGCCGATAAATGGCGCGCGATCGAGCGAGGTCGCGTGCTTCGTCGAGTTGGTCGAGCCCATCTTGGCGGGCCAGCCTGCTGCCTCCAGATAGTGGACGACCATGAGAGTCGTGTTCGAGGTCGGTGGGCATGACTTCGCCGTGAGACCATGAAGAAGGGAGGAATCCGACCTGTTGACCGAGGTGCGGATTCCCGGATGACGGAGGGGAGCTCTTGACCCAAAGATCCAGTGCGCGCCGAGTGGTACTTTGGAGTCGCGCTTCAGCCGTGGAGGATGCTTTGCTGGCTCTGCCCGCTGGCCATTGATTCCGGTGTGCGATCGACGCGAGGTCGAGCCGATGTGGTGCTCTTCGCAAAATTCGCCATTGCTCCTTGGCGAAGTTTGTGCCGTTGTCCGTGATGATGCTGTTGGGGAACCCGTGGCGGTATATGAGCGCGAGGAACTTAGTGGCGGTCTTCCGCATTTCCGGACTTTGGCCTCCACCCACTTTGTGAATTTGTCGACGACTAGCAAGTGGGTGTAGCCAGGGGCCTTCTTGAAGGGGCCTACCATGTCCATGCCCCACACGGCGAATGGCCAGTGATGGGGATTGTTTTGAGCGCAACTTGAACGTGCGTCCGTTGGCGATTTCGCACCCGGCGCATCGCTGGACGATATCGGCCGGGCGTGTGCGGTGGGCCAAGAGAAGCCGTGTCGCATAGCCTTGGCGACGGAGCGCGGCAGCGTGGTGGCCGCAATACCGAGTGGATGTCGTGTAGGATTTTGCGTCCTTCAGCCGGTTGGACGCAACGTTGGAACACTCCGGTGACGCTGCGCTTGTGTAGCTCGCCGTCGATGATGGTGTAGGACTTACATCGGCGAGCGATCATTCGAGCGCTTGTCTCGTCTGCGGGCAGGGTGCCGGTCTCCAGGTAGGCGATGTAGGGCTTGGTCCAGTCGTCTGGCTCGGTGATGAGTGCGACCAAGGCTGCCTCTGGCTGGAGAGGGACTCCGATGTCGATCTCCCTCGGGGGAGAGACTGATGGTTTGGAGATTGTGTCGAGGAACACGCCGGCGGGTGGTGCGAGTCGAGCCGACCCGATGCGAGAGAGGGCGTCGGCCTCTTCGTTTTTCCGCCTGTCGATCCACTCGACAGAGTAGCCGGTGAAGTGGCCGCCCAACTTGTCCACCTCTTGGCGATACGCCGCCATGGTAGGGGAGATGGCGTCGCAGGTGCCGGCGACTTGTCCCGCAACGAGGTCGGAGTCTCCGTAGCATCGAAGGCGATTGACGCTCATCTCCTTTGCGGCTCGCATGCCGTGGAGTAGGGCCTCGTATTCAGCCATGTTATTGGTGCAGGGCGTGAATTCGAGGCGGAGGATGTAGCGGAGCTTGTCGCCCTTTGGTGAAGTCAAGATTATCCCGCCTGCACTGCCCGCGTTCTTGGACCCGTCGGGCGAGTTCCAGAATGGAGGTACGGGCGCTTCTCCGTCCGGGCTCCTCCCCGGGCGATGAAGTCGGCTGCTCGACTTAACCGCCTTCGTGGCTCGTATTTAATGTTGTGGACGCCGATCTCGACGGCCCACTTGGCGACTCCGTCGCCTCGCTTTCGATGCGGATGATGTCTTGTAGTGGTGCTGAGGAGACGACCGTGATCGGGTGCTCGAAGTAGTGCGCAGCGCCATTGAGCCCTCAAGACCACGTATACCAGCTTCTGGTATTGTGGGTATCGCTGGCGTGACTCGGTGAGGACCTCGCTGATGTAGTACACCGGCCGCTGGACTGGGCGCTCCTTTCCTTCCTCTGGTCGTTCGACAACCATTACAGACCGACGACGCTTCCGGACGCGACGTAAACCAGCATGGGCTCTTTGTCGACGGGTGCGCGAGTAGTGGTGCGGCGAAGTAGCACCTTTTTGAGGTCGCGAGCGCGTCCGCCTCCTTGTCCCAATCGAAGGTGGGATTCGCGCATCAGCGGTATAGGGCATCGCTTTTCGCCAGCGGGGGATGAAGCGATCGAGAGCCGCCACACGCCAGCCAGCTTCGACATCGCGCAGCACTGGTTTGCCGAGCCGCGATCGTGTCGATCTGGGTTTGCCTCGATCCTCGCTTGGAGACGACGTACTTAGTAATTGCCGCGGTACACGAAGGTGCACTTGCTGGGTTGAGCTTTATCTTGTACCTCCGCAGTTGGGCGGTCTCCGCTAGGTCGGCGAGTAGGTCTCCTTGGCGAGCGGATTTCACGACCACGCCGCCGATGTATACATGGATGTTGCGCCAATTTGGCTCGCGAGGCATTCTTGCATGCACCGCTGGTAGGTCGCCCGGCGCTCTTGAGGCCGAAGGTCATGACGGTGTAGCGAATTCAATGGCGTGATGAACGCCGCCTTCTCCTCATCCTCGACAGCCATTTTGATCTGGTTGTACCCGAGTAGGCGCCGAGGAAACACAGCGACCCGAGCCCGCGGTTGAATCGATTATCGATCGATCCATGGAGGACGAATCGCCTTTGGGCAAAGGCGCTCAGTTTGTGTAGTCGATACACATTCTCCAGGTCCCGTTTTTCTTCTCGACCAGGACTGGGTTTGCCAGCCACTTGGAGTATTTGATTGGCCGGATGAAGCCGGCAGCGAGCAGGCGCTGCACTTCCTCGGCGATTGCTCGACGGCGCTCTTCATTGAAGGGTCGTAGCGACTGCTTGATTGGTCGCACTTTGGGGTCGGCGTTTAGTTTGTGCTCAGCGAGCTCCCTAGGGACACCGTGCATGTCGGAGGGTTTCCATGCGAAGATGTCCCTATTCTCACGGCAACTCGATGAGCGCCTTCCTATGCCGGGCTCATGCATGTCCCGATCGCCACCGTCTGGCCGGGTCGCCGGGACCAGCTCGACGGCGAAAAGTGTGCGTCGGCCTCAAAGGTTGAGGTGCTTGTGCCTCCGAGTTGGGCTTCTTGAGTATTGTGGGTCGTTGTTGACCCCGCCGCGTATTTGGCGAGCTCGTCGGCGTGATTAGCTTCGCCGCGATGACGGCGTCGGCGAAGTTCGCCCTTTGGCCTCGTGATTCGCGGCCATGTCGGGTCGCCGCTGATGGTGATGATGCCGCACGCCGGAGCTTCATCGCGTTATGCAGAGTGGGCGCCGCCATGAATTTGGCGAACGCCGCGCCCGTGACGCAGCTTGTAAGGGTCGAAGGGCACCAGTCAAGACGATCCGCCGGTGCGGAAGTTTGCCGGAGTACCAAGGTGACGGGTAGCGTGACTTTGCCGATCGGGTACGCCTTCCGACCGGGACGGCGCCGTGGAACGTGGTGGGTTGTCTCGATCATCGCGGGAGCCGCAACGCTGAAGGTGTCGAGGTAGAGGATGTTGATGGAGCTGCCGCCCATCGTGTCTTGGGAGCGAGTCGCCAACCTTGGGCTTGACCACCAAGGCGACTCGCCCCGGTACTGGCGTGGCGAGTGGTCTTGCCGGCCTGTGATGGCTGTTCACCAGTTGAGGAACCGGGGACGCCTGTTTGGGCCACGCATTGACGGCGACGGCGCTGGCGATGACCTTCTTCTCGCGCTCGTGTTGAAGCCTGTGAAGGTGTGGAGCGACCCGCCATTTTGCAATTTTCCGCCACTTGGCGGGTCGTTGTCGGTGTCTTCCTGCCGTGCCTTCTCGATTTCCGAGGGTGTGGCGCCGGCGGTGTGCGTGGCGGGTTTTCCTTCCCGCCGTGAAACGCACATGGTTGGTTAAGGAGGGCCGCGGATCGAACCTTGTCTTGTTCTTGTAGTTCCCGCCATCGCCGCTGCCCTCCGTCGCGCGGTAGCTCTTGGGCTCGCGTTAGCGTGCCAGCGTTGGCGAAAGTCGACTCGCCCGTCGTTGCGGCGCGCTGCCTGAGGCGGTGTGCCAGAGCGTAGGTCGGTTCGGCGTCCGTTGCCGCCTGCGGCGCGTTCTCCGGACTCGCTGCCGACGTCTTGGTTGGGATCCTCCTCGGCGCACTGCTTGGCGATCTCGAGGAGGTCGGGATGTTGTCGAGTGTGCGGGCGTGTCGCTTGAGCTTGGCGACTAGAGGCTCAGAGGCACGAGGTCTTGAAGCAATGGATCGGTGTCCGGGTGGATGCCGACCGCGTTGTACCAGAGCTCTTGCCACCGTTGGACCCAGCTATGGTCGACTACGGGGTCCCCGGACGATCGCCCGTGTCCTCGATGGTGGTGGCGCGAGTGTAGGAGCACTCAAGTGCTCGACGGCGTCTCGCATTTCCTCCGTGAGTCGATATCGTCCCGGGGAGCGTGTTGATCCATTGCCCGCACGCCCTCCATCATCGCGGGAGGTAACGGGCGGCGAGTAGATCAGTGTGACCCGCGATCCCCATTGCCATGAGGTATGTGTCAATCGCTGGGTCGCACGAGGAGTCATATTTTTCATCTCCTTTGGCGCCTTGAAGTTTGGCGGTACTTTTCGCCGGATCATTGGTCCGAAGCACTTAGGCCCTAGTCGATCGAGCGACCCATAGGCTCGCCATCGCGCGAGTAGTTAGGTGTGCCGCAGTCGCCGGGCCGTCGGGCGCCAGTTTTGGTTGTTGATGATATGAGTGCGGGCGCCGATGGGTTCTCCGTTAGCGCACGGTTGGTCGCCGCCCGGGATCATTGGAGAGTGCCGTCATGGGTCGGCGTTGGAGCTGCAGTGGCTCGTGGCGGGCAATTGAGGGTGTTTGCCGCCGCTGGCGGCCGCTTGAGGCCGCTTCCCGAGGAGCGAGTATACCGCCTTGCGAGTCGGCGCCCGCTTGCTGCTCCACGGCTTTTGCGAGCAGGGCCTTGACGCATCGATGTAAGGCGCCGCCGCCGGTGGCCGGCGTTATCGGCCGCTGCTCGCCTGCCACGAGGTTGTCCATCGGGTGGAGAACATGGAGGCCGCTGCCTCGCTCCCGTGAGGAGACGACTATCCGCGCTGGTCTCGGGAGGTGCGGTTGGGTGGTGGTGGGGCACCCATCGCCGCTGATCTGGCGGGGCCGAGCGCTTCTCCCGTGGCGCTGCTCGCAGATCGCGCCGCTATGCGAGCTGGTCGTTGCCGGTTCAGGCGCTACCAACGGTGGGGTTCGGCGTGACTGATCCGCTGCTGGTGGTAGCGTGATGCCTCACTTCACTTGCTCGAGGCGAAATTTCGCCAAGATGCTCTTTATGCGTCGCCCGCCAATTTCAGGCGGAGTTCTCGACCTCCGCTGCCGTGGCGTTAGGAGGGATGGAGAAAGGATCCTCCGGCGGATCGGCGCCGGTGGCCATGTAGGTCGGCATGGCGACCGTCCGCTGTGGAAGTCGGCGGAGTTTTCCGACCGAGTCGAACTCAAGATCCCGAGGATGGAGGGGTCTCAAATCTCCCGCTGGAGACCTGGCGATGGAGCCCGCGACGAGGCCATGGTGATGGATCCGGCAGACGCCGGGTCGCCGAGTCGGCGTTGCCGGTGAGGGCCGATCTTCTGGCGCTGAGTTCCCGCCACGTTGTGGGCCGAGTTGTACTCGGAGGCGAGGCGGTGGATCGTATAACCTGGCTCTCGAGAGCCGATCGCGGTGGCGACTTCGCGATGCGAGCCGAGTCCTCCGAGGTGATGACGCCGGTGAGGCCGACGAAGAGACTGATCGTGCCGATCGGCAAGATCACGCCAGGCGTGACGGTCGCGCCGCCGGACGTAGCTGCTGGGCAAGATCCGGAGCATCTCGCCGATCGCTATCATACGGCCGGTGGCACCGCCTCGTTGATGGGCAGATTGATCTCGCCGTAACACCGCCAGACCGCCAGCCCCACGGTGGCCATCGCCGTGGGAATGACCACGGCAGATGCCGCAATCGGCAGGTAGTAGAACGAGGGGCAGGGCGGCCAGCCATCTCAAGTGCGAGATGAGGGCAAAGACAGGTTTTACCCAGTTCGCCCCGAGGGTAAAGACCTACTCGCTAGATTGTATTATGGAGGTGTTTACAATGGGCGAACTCGCGACTAGGCGGCGAGTTGCTTGGGTGTATGAGGGAACGTGTCTACTCACCCCGTAGGGAGGTTTATATAGGCTCACCTCCCTAGGGTTTACATATCGCAACCGATTTGGTTACAGCCTTCGTAATCGCTTAACCTAGACCGACCGGGCCTATCTCGCCGCCTGGCCTTCAACTTCCATGCTCGATACCTTGCTGGGCTTTGATCCACTCGCCGTTCTGCAGGCCCACTCGCCAGCCCTTGGGCCAGTCGGAAACGTCCCGCTGAGCATACCCCAGTAGGCGTATCCCCATCAATGCCTAGTGTCGGAGTCGTTCAGAAGATCTTTAGCCTATAGGGTAGTTGTAATAGCCTGTTCTTTTTGGTAGTGTTGATGACTGAAAGACTTGTTCTTTTTTTGGAATAAATACAGTAGGGAAATCCCCTATAATGATTTTGTTTTTTATATGATAAGAACCCAAATCTGCGTCTAATGAGGATTTGAACCTGAGTGGTTGTGTTATACATCCACTTTCATAACCAAGTGAGTTAGGCTCACTTCTTAAGAGAGCTACACCTGTTCCTTTGCGGGTTAGAATCCGGGCTTGACATTATGTCACCTCCCCAAATGCTGTAATAACTTTGTGATGTCGGTTTCTTTAATGAAACCGGCGCGTGCACCCTTTTTCCTCTAGAAAAAGTAAATATTTGGTCAACTTTATTTTTTTAATCTGACTAAACCTAGAATGCCAAGTAATTGTGTGAGTATGTATTAAGCCAAAAAATAGTATATCAATAAGTTTCCAAATAATATTATTTCAAACAATTTCTGCAAAATGTTTTGACAATTTTTCTAGAAATTGAAATTAGCATTTATTAATTATTCAATTAATTTTAGCGACATACAGTTGTTATAAAATTAATTATATTTCATAAATATTCATATGTTTTATAATCATTTCATAAACATTCTACGTATTTGGATTATTTTAGATATATTTCAATCAATTATAGTTTAGTCTCGGTTCACAAAAAAAAAGGTTTACAACTTCTCTCATTGGGTTATATCTAGTACCGAATAGACTTTAAAGACGTATGTTCAAAATGTGATGAAAGTCTTTACATGTGTGAAACAATATGAAATATATGTGTTATTACAAGAAACCAATATGTTATTAACATTAAAACCTCGGCTGCACTTAACCATATGTCTTATCATTGTGAAACAAGTCTAATATGATAAATTAGTTTCATTAAAGTTTTATAGTTAAAGAGCGGCAAGCTGCGGGTCTCGGCTCTCTACAAAGCCTGTTTCTCTGGCAGTGCAGCCGTGTAACTCCCTTTCTTCCCCTCCTTCCTGTAAAATTTGCTAGCTTTTGAGCTTTCTGGAATGAAATTTGCTAGCTTTTGAGCTTTCTGTATCAAACGATTCATAGCCTCATAGTGCTTGCTACCACTTATAGTCAAGATTGGTTTCACCACATCTTGTACTACTACTCTAAATAATGTATGACTCGATCGAAGACAATAAAACTCTTCATTTGCGGAAAGTAGAATAAGAAGGTCACTAAGAACACGATTAGCTAGCTATTGGCATGCAGAGCATCAATGGAGAGCATGCGCCTTGCATGGAGGAAATCGGTCGATCCATGCAAATGCAAAGTGTTCCCAACCAGTAGGCAAGATTATCTCAAGAACCATTCAAAGCGCGCTGCTGAACCGAGACCCAGGCCAAACCAGGGCAGTCCAAGAATAACCGCTGCTCTTGTCCGCACGCTGCACTTACATAAACGAGACCACGCCGGGCCACCGGCCAAGCTCACTACGTACGTACGTACCCGTGCGGCGAGGAGCCCCGGCCGGCTCCGGCGAAGAAACTACCAATAACACTCGCGCACAATGACCAACAAGGCCGCCACCGCCAGCATCATCGCCGCCGTGGGCGTCGTGGCCGTCGTCGGCATGATCGCCGCCGTCATGACCGTCAAGACGGCCGAAGACGAGAACGCGCCCCCCATGGCCACCAGCATCAAGCTCGCCGAGATCTGCAACTCCACGCTGTACCCGGACAAGTGCGAGAAGAGCCTCACCCCCTTGGTGAACGACACCTCGGGGCCGGAGGAGGTGTTCCGGGCCGCGGTCCAGGTGGCCCTGGACGAGGTCGGCGCCGTGTTCGTCCGCTACACGGACGTCGGCAAGGGCGCTGACAGCGTGACCCAGAGCGCCATCGCTGAGTGCAAGAAGCTCCTGGACGACGCCATCTCGGACCTCAAGGACATGACCGGCCTCAGAGCCGACCAGGTGCTCAAGCACATGAACGACCTCAGGTACTGGCTCTCGGGAGCCATGACTTACATCTACACCTGCGCCGATGGCTTCGACCAGCCGGAGCTTAAGGAGGCCATGGACAAGCTGCTCCAGAACTCCACCGAGCTCAGCAGCAACGCGCTGGCCATCGTCACCAAGGTCAGCGAGTTCGTGGTGCAGATCCAGGAGAAGAAGCCCGGCCCTGGAGGGAGCCGCCGGCTTCTCGGGTGGAACAATTTCGGCGACGTCACAACAGAGGAAAGCAGGCGCCGCCTTCTGGCCGTCGATGGTAGGCTGGACGAGATCGCCGACGTGAGAGACGCGACCCGGCGGCTGTCTGAGACGCTGGACGAGATCAGCGAGATGACCACGACGGAGGCCGCCGCCTCCAGAGCTTTATGTTGACCGACGACGACGAGTCCTCGTCCAGCGAGAGCAGCGGCCCCGACTTCGACGTGGTTGGCGCCGGCGGCTGATGATGAGCATGGATTCCCCGATGTTGAGCGGCATCTCCAACCTGAGCAAGGAAACGGACATGGTGAGGCGGCGGCTGCTGAGCATGTCCGCCAACACCGGCACGGAGGTAATTAAGTTTCGTTTCGTTTCGTTTGTGTGAAATAATGGAACTTGCATTGGTCTAAAAAAAAGGCGGGCGGGCACTCGTGCATATCGATCGCAGGCAAGTTACGAGCAGGACGGGAACAGGCGAAGGCTTCTGTCCGCGCAGATCGAGAGCATCGCCGACATGTCGGGCCAGATGAACCGCCGGCTCCTGGCGACGGAGGTCCCCGAGGATCTCGCCGGCAAGCGGCAGCTCCTGTCCAACACGCTGATAATGGTCCACGACGTGGCGAACGAGGCCAACTGCCAGCTGGTGGCGATCGACGACAACAAGCAGCAGCAGGGCGAGGAGGATGAGCGGAGGGTGCTGGCGACGGACGTGGTCGGCACGATCGAAGACCTGGGCGAAGGAAAGCACAGCAGGTCGCTGCTGTCCGCCGCCGGCGCGTTCCCGGAGTGGGTGTCGTCGCACGCCCGCAGGCTCCTGCAGGTTCCGGGGCTCCAGAAGCCCAACGCCGTGGTGGCCGCGGACGGGAGCGGCAACTTCAAGACCATCACGGAGGCCCTGGCGGCGGCGCCCAAGAAGTCGACCGCCCGGTTCGTCATCTACGTGAAGGCCGGCGACTACAAGGAGTACGTGACGGTGAGCAAGGACTTGACCAACATCTTCATGTACGGCGACGGGCCGACCAAGACCCGAGTCATCGGCGACAAGAGCAACAAGGGGGGTGTTGCCACCATCGCCACCCGCACATTCTGTAAGCACGATTAAGTTCACAATTAAGTTCACAATTAATCTAGCATGGATGCATCATGCATGGTTGTTGCAGCGGCCGAGGGGAACGGGTTCGTCTGCAAGTCTATGGGGTTCGTGAACACGGCGGGGCCTGACGGTCACCAAGCGGTTGCGCTGCACGTGCAGGGCGACTTCTCGGTGTTCTTCAACTGCAGGTTCGAGGGGTACCAGGACACGCTGTACGTGCACGCCAACCGTCAGTTCTTCCGCAACTGCGAGGTGCTGGGCACCATCGACTTCATCTTCGGCAACTCGGCGGCGCTGTTCCAGAACTGCCTCATGACGGTGCGGAAGCCCATGGAGAGCCAGGGCAACATGATCACCGCGCACGGCCGCACGGACAAGAACATGCCCACCGGCATCGTGCTCCAGGGCTGCAAGATCGTGCCGGAGCAGGCGCTGTTCCCCGTCAGGATGGACTTCCCCAGCTACCTCGGCCGCCCCTGGAAGGAGTTCGCCAGGACGGTGGTCATGGAGAGCACCATCGGGGACTTCATCAAGCCGGAGGGGTGGTCGGTGTGGATGGGTGACATCGGCCTCAGTACGCTCTACTACGCCGAGTACGCCAACACCGGCCCCGGCGCCGGCACCAGCAAGAGGGTCACCTGGCCCGGATACCGCGTCATCGGACAGGCAGAGGCCACACAGTTCACGGCCGCCGTCTTCATCGACGGACACAATAGCAGCTGGCTCCAGAACTCCGGCGCGCCCAACGTCATGGGTTTCATCAAGTGATCCACGCCCATATAGCCGGCCGCTTGCCACCAGCGTCGTCCTGTGCATGCATGCATGCATATATATATGCATGTCATGCTCTCGTCAGCCATCCATATGCTCCGGCCGTGTGGATGGTATATGTGTACGTGTGTATTATTTGTACAGAAGTACAAAAAAGAGAACAAAAAATGAGCGAAACGAAACTACGTAGTTCACGTTTGCAATATTTATGTGTAATGTATATGTACTAATTGATTAGACCATTTCTACATGCATGATCTTGTCTATCTTTTTCCTTTATCTGTAAGAAATGTAATGTCTAACGAAATTGATGACAATTACTATCCATCAAATATGAAAACTATATATATATACGTGAAATATTACCTGATGTATGTTTCTTTTATCGGATTTGCTAGTTCTCAGTCACCTGAGAACTTTTTAAGTTTCAGTCGCCTCTTTCACCGTTCGATTTACCTCGTGATGTGTGCAAAATAGAAGTTACATATGAGTTGCAACTTGGGTGTAACTGAGAATTTAATGAGTTGCAACTAGGTTATAACTAAGAATTAGTATAAATCTTATGAGTTGCAACTAGATTACAACTGAGAATTAATACAAATATTAGGATGACATCAGCGACTTAAACATAACTAGTTCGCATACGCCTGAGATCTAGGCACTCCCTTCTTTTATGTGTCAAGACATGTAATGTCTAACGAAATTGATGACAATTAGCATTGGAGAACACAACTTTTTTTTCCATAGGAACTACATGCATGTTAATCTTTTCTTTGGGCCAACTACCGTACACTCGTGCAATGCACATTTTATCCAACAGCTAACACGGTGTTTGTGCACAAACATTTCTATTAATCGAGAATTCCTATAATTCTAGATGGACCGGTCACCCACAGTTTTGTTGTTGTAAATCCACTTTTCCTTTTTAATGGGCTTTTTCAATCAGGCTTTTTAAGTGAGGAAAAAGGCATGTGTGACAACCATAATCACAAATAGATGAGAAAAATGCACTTAGTCAAAAATTAAAATTGCACATACACATGCAATAACACGTGTGTAATTGTGCGTCTGCGAGCAAAAAAGTACAAAGACTTTTCTGTCCAATAAAATTACATATACATGTGCAAATACATTCAAATTGCACGCATATATTCAATTGCACATATAAGTACAATTTCACAAAAAAAACAAAATTGCACATACATATGCAATTACACACCCCATGTGCAATTATGCATTGACGAGAAAAAAATGCAATGATTTTTTTGATGCATAAAATTATACGTATATGTAAAGAAATTGCACAGATATATGCAATTGCGCACATAGATCCACACCCAATTGCATGTGAAAAAACATTGAGTTTTAGTTACATATACTCCCTCTGTCCAGAAATAATTGACTTGATTTTGTCTAGATTCAAATGTATCTAGATGCATTTTAGTGTATAGGTACATTCGAATCTAGACAAACTCAAGTCAAGGGAGTATATGTAATTGGCTAATGTTCTTCTTCATGGAATTTCTATATTGGTTATGACCAAGTTTATATCCATTATCAGGACCATTCACATTGTTACTACCACTTCCATTATTGTTGTGGTGATTCTTGTGATGATGGTGATTATGTCCATTTCCTTCCTTTTGATGTGATCCAGAGTCTCCATTGACCTTTTTGAAGAAACACATCTTCTATGATGATCATGAATGATGCTTGTCAAAGCAATGCTTCTTCTTCCTATTCTCAACTTGCTTCATCTTGCTATTGTAGCTTTGTCACATAGTGATTGATAAGTTGGAACATAATTAAGCAAGTGATAACTACATGGACATTTCATAATTTACTCCATCTAGGAACTTTTCCTTTCTCTTAGTATCAGTGTCAGTGTCATATGGATCATAACGTAATAGATTATTGAATTTCTCAATATATTCGGCGATGCTTCGGTGACATTGTCGGAGGTTATGAAATTCCTTCTTCTTCAGACGCATCATGCTTGAAGAAATATGATTGATGCGGAAACCATCTTCAAATACTTCCCAAGTCACTTCTTCAATGGGGTGAGTAACTTGGCAGTTGTCCCACCATGTAGCCGCAGGGCCTTCGAGCAAGTATGCTGTGAATCAGCATCAAACCATCCAACAGTCACTAGATCCATGTTCACTGAACGCAACCATTTATCGTCTACCATTGGATCATTTGTATTAGAGAACTTTGTAGGTCTCAACCTCAAAAATCTGGTGAGCATATCAAGAGCTGGTGGATTGTTGTTGTTCTGGTTGTTATTGTTGTTGTTTTGATTCGTATTGTTGATGGTTGCCATGAACTAAATCATCATATGCATAAACTGAGTCTGTGTAGCCATCATATATTGCATCTCATTGCCATTGTTGTTGTTGGTACGTCTGAGAGGCATCTGTTAGTTTATTAGGGATAAGTAATGATATATATATATATATCTAAATAAGTTCTATCACACACAATACAACATAACAAGTTCAATCAACCAATAAAAAAGCAACCATTCACTTATTAACAATCTCTGAGTATAACTCAATAGTTGAAAAACAACAAGTTTCTTTGAAATAAGCAACCTAGTATAGCCATACCACATAGTTTGGCATGATCAATACGCTAACAGGATATCGATGAATTGAACATGATAGTTGGTAGGCAATCTAATGGATCTTGGGATCACACTATGAAAACATCTATGGGAGCTCTCTTTTTAGTTAGACAATCGTCGGTGAAGTGTCATGTCTTTCGGCAGCGATAGCAAAACACTTTTGTCATGTCGCGGGTACTTTTCCTTGAAGTGTTGTTATTGTTGTTGTCGTTGTTTTGAAGTTCTTTATCTAGGCATTCATTTATATTGTGTCCTTCCTTCTTGTATTTGACACAAGTGATATGGCTAAGGTTTTCTTCTGGCTTCTTGAGAGCCTGATACATTCCATCCCTGACTTATTCGTTCACTTGTTGCACTATGAAGTCGAGATGGCATTTAGCAAGAATGTGGTTGGTTCCTTCATATAGGAAGCAAGTGACTTGATATGTAGGACATTCTTCAACTGGATGGTTGGAATCACAATAGGGACATTGTTCTTAATGTTCCTTAGAGTCCATTGTGTCCTACTTCTCCACATACTTTGCAAGCCCGAGGTTTTTTTGCGACTTCTATCTTGAACTTCTTGTTGACATGATCCATCTTGAAGGTCCTTAGAAGAAAAAAAAGGCTGGTCCTCTACATGTTTGAAGGAGAAGAGATCCAGTAAAGAATGATCAAGGTTTATGAGAAAATCTACTAAGTACAAAACTATAAGTTCATTCCTAACAAGGGTCTTTGTCAAAATCCTTGGGTTACGTATCTATGGGAAACATAGTGCTCTGATACCATTTGTAAAGATCTGAAACCGTCTTGGTTCAAAATCCATATGATTACAGTGCTAGTCCCTGGATTGGATAGCTAGCACCGGCGGTTTATGATGTAATGTCAAGATACAAAGGTCATATTACGTTGCATGATCCATACTATAAGTTTATTACGATCTCATATCCAAAGGCTATCTTATTACAAAGCAATAGAATAAAAGAGTAAAGCATGGAGTCCTTCATATTCATGTGCCACATGTAAGCATGTAGAGTGCAGAATCGTAACCCCTATCATCGCTCCTCACTCATCAGTATAATATACCCGCAACATGATAGGTTGCATCCACAAAGGGTAAATACATCGAATGTATTGGCAAGTGTCACTAGTATGTGGATATAAGTTGGACCTATCACTACATGCATATTTGGCTAAGTAGAGCTTAGGCTTATTTGTAGAAAGCAGTATGGTTTTATCCTATGTTTGAAAAATAGTTTTAAACTTCCAACAAATCTTTCTAAAATTCTTGGTAAACTCTAAGTGCGTCTATTCCCTTGTTGACACCATCAAGTTTTACTTCAAGAAATTGGAATGTCGAGATCTTCCATATCTTCAAGCCTTAGTTGCGTAGTATTGTATGTAACCGGAGCACGACTAAGTACTTAAAATTTGATATTGTGCAGAAGTTGTACACTTTATCCACATGGCACAATATCGTCTTGACGCCACTGGTGGCCACTAGATTAGTATACACCAAATTGGAGTATCAGCGGATCGATAATGTGATGAAGTATTTCCATATAAGTCCTCTCTGTACATAGTGCTAGCACATCTAACAGGTACCAATGCAAGGACTAACTTCCAATACATAATGCCAGCCCCTAAGTTAGAGGTACCAATGCACGGATATGTGTCTTGGGTGTTATTCTTCTAGTGCACACACAAGATAGATAACCATGGATATGTGTCTCTTCGTTGCCACTTATTCATAGTTGAGTATCTACATTCCACCCAGGTGGTTCATTGAGTACTTGTTTTATTATATAAAACCTATCTTTTCCAATACTTTATATAATCATAACATGATATTACACCCTGAAACTATAGCATACTAAAGCTACAATGTTTCAACTAAGAAAGTTAGAAATGATATCCTAAATAGGACATAACATAGCATAGTATATAGTAAAATATTTTCCTACACATGCATTTCTACCAAAAACTATAGTAGGTATAGATAATAATACGACATCATGAAATAGTGTCACTTTCCTTAGTAGTTGGTGGTGGTGGTCCACTCTTCGCATCTACACGCTTGATAGTCAACACAATCTATTAAAAACATACAAAACACAAGGCACTAGATCAAAACTAAAAACAATACAAAAATCTTGTAAAGTGTGTATGCATGCATGTGACATGGTGGCGAGAAAAAGTTGTAACTCCAATTCACAAATTGATTTGATAAGTTACTTGTAGTTTCTTGGAGGTTCATGGTGAGTGAAGGGTTTCGCAGCATAGTAAATCAAAAAAATCTACGGATGCGAACGGGAAAGCCAAGATCTAATCTAGGAGATGCAAACAGCGAGAGGGAATAGATGAGATCTTCATACCCTTGAAGATTCGCACAGCGGAACGTTCGACGGAACGTGGGTGATGTAGTCGTACTCGCTTCTCCTCCTCGCGATCCGATCTGATCTAACACTGCAAGTGGCGATGCCTCCGATAGATGCACACGTGCGGCACCTCGACGTCTCCTCCTTCCTTGGTCTAGCAAGTATGGTGGAGAGATGGATTGGATCTACAACACGACGGCGCGGTGCAAGTGGTGGAGAGTTTCTGCGAGGCTTCGCACACGCAATGGGAGGGAGAGAGGAGGCGGCAGGCGACTAGGGATTGAGGAGGAGGTGTGAGAGGTGGTGCGCCCCCAGCCCTCTTTATATAGAGGGGTGAGCGGCCAGCCCTTGCCCTCCCCCAAGCCCGAGGACCGGCGGCCAAGGAGGGAGGAGTGGGGGGCAAGTTCCCCCCCTTCTAGAAGCTCCCCTAGGGTTTGGCCGGCTAGGCCTTTGGGACCTTGTGCCCCTGGCCCAATGTGGCCAGGGAACTCCCTCATAGGCCCATGCCCCCTCCCGGAAGGTGGGGCCATGTTGGTCCCCCTCCAGAAGGTTCTAGAAGCTTCCGGTACAATACCGATTAACCCAAAACAATTCCGAGCTCCAAAAACTGCATTGCCTTATATGAATCTTATTCTTCGGACCATTCCGTAACCTCTCGTGATGTCCCGGATCCCATCCGAGACTCCGAACAAAAACTCATAAACCAATCATCCAATCTATCCTAGCGTCGAGACACGTTAAGTGTGTGACCCTTCGGGTTCGAGAATATGTAGACATGATCTTATATCAATAATCAACAGCGAGGTCTGGAAACCCATATTGACTCCCACACATTCATCGATGATCATATCGGATGAACCACGATGCTAGGATTCAATCAATCCCATATATATATTCCCTTCGTCTCGCGATATTTTACTTGCCCGAGATTTGATCGTCTTGCATCATACCTAGTTCAATCTCGTTCACAGCAAGTACTTTACTCGTTCCGTAATCCGATATCACTTTGTGATTAACTCCTTAACCACATGCTTGCAAGCGGCGTTGATATCGATTACCGAGTGGGCCTGAAGTATATCTCTCCGACTTGGGAGGGACAAATCCCATCTCGATACATACAACCCAACAGGTACTTTCCGATCACCTGAGAGACACCTTTATGATCACCCTCTCATAGGATGACGTTTAATGACCTCAAAGCTCTCTTCCGATACCAGGGAGTTGTATTATCTCATGGTCTAAGGAATACAATATTTGACATAAGAAAAGCTTCGCAAAGATGAACACGATGACATGATCTAATTGCTCCACTTAGTTTGGATCTGTCCATCATACCATTCTCCCAATGATATGATCTCATTATTAATCGACAACTCATGTCTATGGTTAGGAAACCTTAACCATCATTAATCAATGAGCTAGTCCATAAAGGCATACTAGGGACATGGTGTTGTTCACAAACCACACAAGTATTAAAGTTTCCGCTTAATACAATTCTAGCATGGAATATAAACTTTATCATGAACAAGAATTATAATAACATCTTTATTATTGCCTCTAGGTCATAATTCCAACAGTCTCCCACTTGCACTAGAGTCAATAATCTAGTTTACATCTGGCAACAATCTAACACCCATGGCACTAAGGTGCTGATCATGTTTTGCACGTGGAAGAGGTTTAGTCAATGGATCTGCGACATTCAGATTTGTATGTACTTTGCTAATCTTCAGATCTCCATCTGATATATAATCTCGGATTATATGAAAATTGCGGTTGATATGCTTGGTCTTTGGATGATATCTTGGTTCCTTAGCGAGTGCTATGGCGCCAGTGTTGTCACACAATATCTCTAGTGGGTCCAATGCACTTGGAACCACGTCAAGCTCAGTGACGAAGTTCCTGATCCAAACTCCTTCACTTGACGCTTCTGCAGCATCCATGTATTCCGCTTCTACTGTAGATCCCGTGATCACGCTTTTCTTGCAGCTTCTCCAGCTCATAGCTCTTCCATTCAAAATATAAACGTATCCTGTCTGAGATTTAGAATCATCCTTGCCGGTGTCGAAACTAGCGTCGACGTAACCTTTTACGACTAGCTGTTCATCACCCCCATAGACTAAGAACATTTATTTAATCCTATTTAGGTACTTTAGGATGTTCTTCACGGCTGTCGATGTTCCTCTGGATCACTTTGGTATCCGTCAAACTAAGAGCATTGGACACATCCGTCTAGTACACAACATGGCATACATGATAGAACCTATGGCGAGGCATAAGGCACTTTGCTCATAGCTTCTCTATCATTTACCGTCGGACCGAGCCTTGCTCAATATCTTACACGACAACATAGGCCTGAACCTTTCTTTGCCTTATCCATTCTGAACCTTTTAGAACTTTGTCTAGGTATGTACTCCGCTTAAAGCTATCGTGAGTCTTTGTCTATCTCTATAGATTTTGATGCCCAATATATAAGCAGCTTCACCTAGGTCTTTCATTGAAAAACATTTGTTCAAATAACTCTTCACATCGTTAAGCATGTTAATGTCATTTCCAATAATCAATATGTCATCCACATATAGTACCAGAAATATCACTGAGCTCCCACTCACTTTCTTGTAGATACAAGCTTCGTA
The DNA here is from genome assembly GCA_030063025.1 of Avena longiglumis. Classification (NCBI taxonomy): domain Eukaryota; kingdom Viridiplantae; phylum Streptophyta; class Magnoliopsida; order Poales; family Poaceae; genus Avena; species Avena longiglumis. Next base: position 15,153,713 of record CP125976.1, read on the forward strand.
GCAATTTGGAACAAATCCAAAGCTCTTGATCACTTGATCAAAACGAAGGTTCCAACTCCGAGATGCTTGCTTCAGTCCATAAATGGAACGCTGAAGTTTGCACACTTTATCAGCATCCTTAGGATCGACAAAACCTTCGGGTTGCATCATATACAACTCTTCATCAATGTTGCCATTGAGGAACGCAGTCTTGACATCCATCTACCATATTTCATAATCATGAAATGCAGCAATTGCTAATAAAATCCGAATGGACTTAAACATCGCTACGGGAGAGAAAGTCTCATCGTAGTCAACACCTTGAACTTGTCGAAAACCTTTCGCGACAACTCGTGCTTTATAGACGGTAACATTACCATTCGCTTCCGTTTTCCTCTTGAAGATCCATTTGCACTCAACGGCCTTTCGGTCGCTAGGAGGGTCCACCAAAGTGCATACTTGGTTTTCGCTCATGGATCCCAATTCGGATTTCATGGCCTCTAGCCATTTTTCAGAGTCTGGACTCATCATCGCTTCCTCATAGTTCGCAGGTTCACTGTCGTCTACTAACAAGACATTTAAGACAGGGTTGCCGTACCACTCAGGAGGGGCACGCGACCTTGTCGACCTGCGACGTTCAGTAGTAGCATCGTCCGAAGCTTCATGATCCTTATCATTAGCTTTCTCTATTGTTGGTGCAGGCGGCACTGGAACAATTTCAGGTGCTGTGCTACTCTCCAATTCAAGAGAAGGTTCAACAACCTCGTCTAGCTCTACTTTCCTCCCACTCACTTCTTTCGAGAGAAACTCCTTCTCAAGAAAGGATCCGTTCTTTGCGACAAACACTTTGCCTTCGGTTCTGTGATAGAAGGTATACCCAATAGTTTCCTTAGGGTATCCTATGAAGACGCATTTCTCCGCTTTGGGTTCGAGCTTGTCCGGCATCAACTTCTTGACGTAAGTTTCGCATCCCCAAACTTTAAGAAACGACAACTTAGGTTTAGCACCAAACCACAGTTCATACGGTGTCGTCTCAACGGATTTAGATGGTGTCCTATTTAAAGTGAATGCAGCGGTTTCTAATGCATAACCCCAAAATGATAAAGGCAAATCAGTAAGAGACATCATTGATCGGACCATATCTAATAGAGTTCGATTCCGACGTTCAGACACACCATTGCGCTGTGGTGTTCCGGGTGGCGTGATTTGCGAAACGATTCCGCTTGCTTTAAGATGCGTGAGAAAATCATAACTCAAATATTCACCTCCATGATCGGATCGTAGAAACTTAATTTTTCTGTTATGATGGTTCTCCACTTCATTCTGAAATTCCTTGAACTTTTCAAATGTTTCAGATTTATGTTTCATCAAATATATATACCCATATCAACTTAAGTCATCGATAAAAGTGAGAAAGTAGCGATATCCACCGCGCGTCGAAACACTCATCGGTCCGCATACATCGGTATGTATGATTTCCAACAAGTCCGTTGCTCGCTCCATCATTCCAGAGAACGGGGTTTTGATCATCTTGCCCATGAGGCATGGTTCACATGTGTCAAATGATTCAAAATCAAGAGACTCCAAAAGTCCATCAGAATGGAGTTTCTTCATGTGTTTTACACCAATATGACCTAGACGACAGTGCCACAAATAAGTAGTATTATCACTATCTACTTTGCATATCTTAGCCTCAATGTTATGGATGTGTGTTTCATCCCTTTCGAGATTCAGAAGAAATAAACCATTCACAGCAGGTGCATGACCATAAAAGATGTTACTCATATAAATAGAACAACCATTATTCTCAGATTTAAATGAATAACCGTCTTGCAATAAACACGATCCAGATATGATGTTCATGCTCAACGCAGGCACATAATTACACTTATTGAGGTTTAAAACTAATTCCGAAGGTCAAACTAAGGAGAGTGTGCCGACGGCCATCACATCAACTCTTGATCCGTTGCCAACGCGCATCGTCACCTCATCCCTCGCAAGCCGCCGTCTATTCCGTAGCTCCTATTTCGAGTTACAAATATTAGCAACTAAACCAGTATCAAATACCCATGCACTACAACGAGGGCTAGTAAGGAAAACATCAATAACATGTATATCAAATATAACTTTGATGGTGCCAGCCTTCTTGTCCGCTAAGTACTTTGGATTCTTGCTTCGAGGACCCTTGTCCTTGCAATAGAAGCACTCGATGTCGGCTTAGGTCCGCACTTGAGCTTCTTCTCGGCGAGGCAACACGCTTGCCGCCGCCTTTCTTGAAGGGCTTCTTTGCACCCTTACCTTTATTAAAGGTGGGGGGCTTGTTGACCATCAACACATGATTATCCTTTTTGATGTCCACCTCCGCAGCCTTTAGCTTAGCGAAGAGCTCGTTGATCGTATCAGTGGAACCAATCTGATTATGAGTCACTACAAAACTTTTGTAGCTGGGAGGGAGTGATTGCGAGAACCTGTCAATCTTGAGCTCCTCGAATCTTCGATCCGATTGCTCAAGGCGTTGAGTGTAGACCGACATCTTTATGGCGTGCTCACTAACGGAACTCCCTTCCTCCATCTTGCAGTTAAAGAATTTCTCAGAGATCTCATATCTCTCAGAACGGGCCTGAGTCTGAAACATAGTTTTCAGCTCCTCAAGAATATCAAAGGGCCCGGGATAGTCTTCAAAACGATTTTAAAGGTCCGATTCCATAGCAAACAACATGGTGCTCTTAATCACACAATAATCATCTTTGCGCGACTCATAAACAACTTTCTCATCGGTAGCATCTACAAAGGGCGTCACCTAGCGCATTCTCAAGGACATAGTCCTTTTGTCCGCCAGAGAGAATGATTCTTAGATTGCGGAACCAGTTGGTGAAGTTAGACCCATTGTTCTTAAGCTTTTCTTTCTCAGCAAAAACGTTGAAGTTGAAGTTGGACTTAGCCATTTGATCTACAATATTTGCAAGTACAATTTAGACTATGTTCATGATAACTTGTTCAACTTAATCAAATTACTAGATGAACTCCCACTAAATTAAACATCCCTCAAGTTGTTAGACATGATCCAAATTCACCACACCTAATCCGATCTTCACGAGAAGAGATGTGGTTTCAATGGTGGAAAACGAAGTGTCGATCATATCATTCATATGACTCATGCTTAACCTTTCGGTTCATGTGTTCCGAGGCCATGTCTGTACATGCTAGGCTTGTCAAGTCAAACCCAAGTATTTCCGCGTGTGCAAAACTGGCTTGCACCCGTTGTATGTGAACGTAGAGTTTATAGCACCCGATCATCACGTGATGCTTGAACACGACGAACTTTCGCAACGGTGCATACATGGGGAGAACACAGTTTTATCTTGATCTTTAAGTGAGGAATCATCTTATAATGCTATCGTCGTGATCTAAGCATAATAAGATACACTAAAGGATAAACATCACATGCATATAACTTTATGTGACATGGTATAGCCAATCTTCGCGCAATGATCTCCATCTTGTGCGTGCCGGCATGATCTCCATCACTCCACCATGATTGCCTCCACCACGAATAGAAACTATAACTATTGCTAACTACTTAGCGATAAAGTAAAGCTATTACATGGCGTATAAGAAGTTGACACACCGGTCATACACAATTATAAAGACAACCATATGGCTCCTGCCGGTTGTGTACTCATCTACATGCAAGTCATGAAACATTACAAAACATGATCATTGCATACAACATACACATCACATCTTGGGCCATACCATATCACAGAAAACACTCCCTGCAAAAACAAGTTAGACACCTCTACTTTGTTGTTGCATGTTTTACGTGGCTTATGGGAGTAGCAAGCTAAGAATGATTCTTACCTATGGAAAGCCACAACGGTGATATTATGGTTGCCAAACTCCGGTGTAAATCCCATGACAACTATAGTGAGGGAAACTGGCATCCACCAGCCGCATGTGTGGAACAAGCCACACGTCAAGTGCGGAGCCGGTCTCATGACGGTCGTAAGGTTGGCCTGGACCGCTTGATCTCACTATCCCGTCATAAGAAGTACACAAACAAGAGGCTTGCAACAGAAAACATCAACGCCATAGCGACCATGTTGCGTTCTACTTGAAACACATCTACGCATAGATCTAGCTCGATACCACTCAAGGGTTTCGCATAGTAAATCAAAAACTTCTACGGATGCGAGCGGAAAGCCAAGATCTAATCTAGGAGATGCAAACAACGAGGGGAATATATGAGATCTTCATACCCTTGAAGATTACCGCAATGAACGTTCGACGGAACGTGGGTGATGTAGTCGTACTCGCTTCTCCTCCTCGCGATCCGATCCGATCTAACACCGCAAGTGGCGATGCCTCCAAGAGATGCACACGTGCGGCACCTTGACGTCTCCTCCTTCCTTGGTCCTGTTGGAATTATGCCCTAGAGGCAATAATAAAGATGTTATTATTATAATTCTTGTTCATGATAAAGTTTATATTCCATGCTAGAATTGTATTAAGCGGAAACTTTAATGCTTGTGTGGTTTGTAAACAACACCGTGTCCCTAGTACGCCTCTATGGACTAGCTCATTGATCAATGATGGTTAAGGTTTCCTAACCATAGACATGAGTTGTCAATTGATAATGAGATCATATCATTGGGAGAATGATATGATGGATGGAGACCAAACTAAGCGAAGCAATTAGATCGTTTCATCGTGTTCATCTTTGCGAAGCTTTTCCTATGTCAAATATTGTATTCCTTAGACCATGAGATAATGCAACTCCTGGTACGGAAGAAAGCTCGAGGTCATCAACGTCATCCTATGAGAGGGTGATCATAAAGGTGTCTCTCGGTGATAGGAAAGTATCATTGGGTTGTATGTATCGAGATGGAATTTGTCCCTCCCAAGTCGGAGATATACTTGGGCCCACTCGTAATCGATATCAACGCTTGCAATCATGTGGTTAAGGAGTTAGTCACAAAGTGATATCGGATTACGGAACGAGTAAAGTACTTTGCGTGAACGAGATTGAACTAGGTATGACTTGCATCGACGATCGAATCTCGAGCAAGTAAAATACCGCGAGAAGGGAATATATATATGGGATTGATTGAATCCGGCGTGGTTCATCCGATATGATCATCGATGAATGTGTGGAGTCAATATGGGTGCAGACCCGCTGTTGATTATTGATAGAAGATCATGTCCGCATATTCTCGAACCGCGGTCACACACTTAACGTGTCTTGACGCTAGGATAGATTGGATAATTGGTTTATGAATTTTTGTTCGAGTCTCGGATGGGATCCGGATATCACGAGAGGTTCGGAATGGTCCGAGAATAAGATTCATATAAAGGCTGCAGTTTTGGAGTTCGAATTGTTCGGTTAATCGGTATTGTACCGAAGCTTCTAGAACCTTCGGAAGGGGACCAACGTGGCCCCACCTTCCGGGAGGGCATGGGCCTATGAGGGAGTGTCCTGGCGCATTGGGCCAGGGCACAAGGCCCCATAGGGCCCAGCCGATCTGGATAAGTTTAAACTCGTTTAAACTAGAGATAGGATTTCTAGATAAGGAGAGTTTAAATCGTTTAAACTAGAGATAGGATTTCTAGATAAGGAGAGTTTAAATTGTTTAAACTAGAGATAGGCTTGGAGGAGGGCAGGGCTGGCCCCCCTCTATATATAGAGGGTGGTGCGCCCCCATACACACCTTCCTCCAAGCCCTAGCAGCCTTGCTACCTTCCTCTCCCTCCCGATTGTGCTTGTAGGTGAAGCCTGCAGAGAAATTCTCCACCATATACACCACGCCGTCGTGTTGTAGATCCAATCTATCTCCACCATACTCGCTGGTCCGAGGAAGGAGGAGACGTCGAGTCTTGCGTGTGCATCTCACGTAGGCACCGTCACTTGTGGTGCTAGATCGGATCGGATCGCGAGGAGGAGAAGCGAGTACGACTACATCACTCACGTTCTGACAAACGTTCCGCTGTGCGAATCTTCAAGGGTATGAATATCTAATCCAATCTCTCTCGTTGTTTGCATCTCCTAGATTAGATCTTGGCTTTCCTGTTACGCCTCGTAGAAAATTTTGATTTACTATGCCGAAACCTTCAAAGGGTATCGAGCTAGATCTATGCGTAGATGTGTTTCACAGTAGAACACAACATGGTTGTTGCGGGCGTTGATGTTTTCTGCAAACCTCTTGTTTGTGTTCTTCTTATGACGCGGATAGTGAGATTGAAGCGGTCTAGGCCAACCTTTACGCGACGTCGTTCGAGACCGCTCCGCACTTGACGTGTGGCTTGTTCCACACATGCGGCTGGTGGATGTTTCTCTCACTATAGTTGTCATGGGATTAACACGGAGTTTGGCAACCATAATATCACCGCTTTGGCTTTCCGTAGGTAAGAATCGTTCTTAGCATCTACTCCCACAAGCCACGTAAAACATGCAACAACAAAGTAGAGGCTTCTAACTTGTTTTTGCGGAGTGTTTTCTGATATGGTATGGCCCAAGATGTGATGTGTATATTGTATGCGATGGTCATGTTTTGTAATGTTGCGACTTGCATGTCGATGAGTACACAACCGGCAGGAGTCATATGGTTGTCTTTATAATTGTGTATGACCTGTGCGTCAATTTCTTATACGCCATGTAATAGCTTTACTTTATCGCTAAGTAGTTAGCAATAGTTGTAGTTGCTATTCGTGGTGGAGGCAATCATGGTGGAGTGATGGAGATCATGCGGAACGCACAAGATGGAGATCATTCTTGCGATTGGCTATACCATGTCACATAAAGTTATATGCATGTGATGTTTATCCCTTTATGTATCTTATTATGCTTAGATCGCGAGGTAGCATTATAAGATGATTCCTCACTTAAAGATCAAGATAAAATGTGTTCTCCCCAAGTATGCACCGTTATAAAGTTAAATCGTGTCCAAGCATCACGTGATGATCGGGTGCTATAGACTCTCGCTCACATACAACGGGTGCAATCCAGTTTTACACGCGAAATACTTGGGTCTAACTTGACGATCCTAGCATGTATACGGACATGGCCTCAGAACACAAGAACCGAAAGGTTAAGCATGAGTCATATGAATGATATGATCGACACTTTGTTGTCCACCATTGAAACCACATCTCTTCTCGTGATGATCGGATTAGGTGTGGTGAATTTGGATCGTGTTCACTAAACAACTTGAGGGATGTTGAATTTAGTGGGAGTTCATCTAGTAATTTGATTAAGTTGAACTATTTATCATGAACATAGTCTAAATTGTACTTGCAAATACTATAGATCACATGGCCAAATCCAACTTCAACTTCAACGTTTTCTTGAGAAGGAAAAGCTTAGAAACAATGGGTCTAACTTCACCAATTGGTTCCGCAATCTAAGAATCATTCTGCTGCGGATGAAGGACTATGTCCTTGGTAAAGCGTTAGGTGACCCCTGCTAACAGCTACGGTGATGAGAAAGTCTGTCGATCGCCATAAGGATGATTATGATTTGATTAAGATCGTCATGTTGTATGCTATGGAATCGAATCTTCAAAATCGTTTTGAGGAGTTCTCCGGGCCCTTTGAGATTCTCGAGGAGCTGAAAAACATGTTTCAGACTCAAGCCCGTTCTGAGAGATATGAGATCTCTAAGAAATTCTTTAACTACAAGATGGAGGAAGGGAGTTCCGTTAGTGAGCACGCCATTAAGATGTCGGGCTACACTCAACGCCTTGAGCAACTGGACTGCATGATTCCAGAGGAGCTCAAGATTGACACTCCTAGCTACAAAAGTTTTGTAGTTGATCACAATCATATTGGTTCCACTGATATGATCACTAAGATCTTTGCTAAGATGAAAGTAGCAGCGAGAACATCAAAAGAATAATCATGTGTTGATGGTCAACAAGCCCTCCTTTAAGAAAGGTAAGGAGCAAGAAGCCCTTCAAGAAGGGCGTGACAAGCGCAATGCCTTGAGAAGAAGCTCGTCTGGTCCTAAGCGGACCGAGTGCTTCTATTGCAAGGACAGGGTCATTGGGCGCAATCGTCAAGTACTTAGCGGACAAGAAGGCTGGCACCATCAAAGGTATATTTGATATACATGTTATTGATGTTTTCCTTACTAGCCCTCGTTTAGTGCCCGGTATTTGATACGGTTCGGTTGCTAATATTTGTAACTCGAAGCAGAGCTACGGAATACGGCGGCTTCGAGGGATGAGGTGACGATCTTGGCGTTAGCGGATCAAGAGTTGATGTGATGGCCGTCGCACGCTCTCCTTAGTTTTACCTTCGATTAGTTTTAAACCTTAATAAATGTTATTATGTGCGTTGAGCATGAACATCATTTCGGATCGTGTTTATTGCAAGACGGTTATTCATTTAAATCGGAGAATAATGGTTGTTCTATTTATATGAGTAACATCTTTTATGGTCATGCACCTTTGTGAATGGTTTATTTCTTCTAAATCTCGAAGGGATGAAACACATCCATAACATTGAGGCTAAGAGATGCAAAGTAGATAGTGATAATACTACTTATTTGTGGCATCGTCTAGGTCATATTGGTGTAAAGCATGAAGAAACTCCATTCGATGGACTTTTGGAGTCTCTTGATTTTGAATCATTTGACACATGCGAACCATGCCTCATGGGCAAGATGATCAAAACCCGTTCTCGGTATGATGGAGCGAGCAACGGACTTGTTGGAAATCATACATACCGATGTATGCGGACCGATGAGTGTTTCGGCCGGTGGATATCGCTATTTTCTCACTTTTACCGATGACTTAAGTAGATATGGGTATATCTATTTAATGAAACATAAATCAAAAGCGTTTGAAAAGTTCAAAGAATTTCGAATGAAGTGGAGAACCATCGTAATGAAGATTAAGTTTCTACGATCCGATCGTGGAGGTGAATATTTGAGTTATGATTTTCTCACATCTTAAAGCAAGTGGAATCGTTTCACAACTCACGCCATACGGAACACCACAGCAATGGTGTGTCGAGCACGTAATCGAACCCTATTAGATATGGTCCGATCAATGATGTCTCTTCTTGATTTGTTATCATTTTGGGGTTATGCATTAGAAACCGCTGCATTCGCTTTAAATAGGGCTCCATCTAAATCCGTTGAGACGACACCGTATGAACTGTGGTTTGGTGCTAAACCTAAGTTGTTGTTTCTTAAAGTTTGGGGATGCAAGCTTCGTCAAGAAGTTGATGCGGACAAGCTCGAACCCAAAGCGGAGAAATGCGTCTTCATAGGATACCCTAAGGAAACTATTGGGTATACCTTCTATCACGTAACAAGGCAAAGTGTTTGTCGAAGAACGGTTCCTTTCTTGAGAAGGAGTTTCTCTCGAAAGAAGTGAGTGGGAGGAAAGTAGAGCTAGACAAGGTTATTGAACCTTCTCTTGAATTGGAGAGTACCGCAGCACCTGAAATTGTTCCAAAGGTCACCGCACCAACAATAGAGGAAGCTAATGACAAGGATCATGAAGGTTCGAGACGATGTCACATTGAACGTCGCAGTCGACAAGGTCGCGTGCCCCTCCCGAGTGGCAACCTGTCTTGACTGTCTTGTTAGAAGACAGTGAGCCTCGAACTATGAGGAAGCGATGATGAGCCCAGACTACGAAATGGCTGGAAGCCATGAAATCCAAATTGGGATCCATGAGCGAAAACCAAGTATGGACTTTGGTGGATCCTCCTAGCGACCAAAGGCCATTGAGTGCAAATGGATATTCAAGAAGAAAAGCGGACGCGGATGGTAATGTTACGTCTATAAAGCACGGCTTGTCACAAAGGTTTTCGACAAGTTCAAGGTGTTGACTACGATGAGACTTTCTCTCCGTAGCGATGTTTAAGTCCATTCGGATTTTATTAGCAATTGCTGCGTTTCATGATTATGAAATATGGCGGATGGATGTCAAGATGCGTTCCTCAATGGCAACATTGATGAAGATTTGTATATGATGCAACCCGAAGGTTTATCGATCCTAAGGATGCTAGTAAAGTATGCAAACTTCACGTTCCATTTATGGGAAGCAAGCATCTCGGAGTTGGAACCTTCGTTTTGATCAAGTGATCAAGAGCTTTGGATTTGTTCCAAATTGCTCTGCTTGTATCTACAAGAAACCGAGTGGGAGCTCGGTCGTTTCGGTACTATATGTGGATGACATATTGATTATTGGAAATAACATAAACATGCTTAACGATGTGAAGAATTATTTGAACAAGTGTTTTTCAATGAAAGACCTAGGTGAAGCTGCTTATATATTGGGCATCAAAATCTATAGAGATAGACAAAGGCTCGATAGCTTTAAGCCGTAGTACATACCTAGACAAAGTTCGAAAAGGTTCGTAATGGATAAGGCAAAGAAAGGTTCATGCTATGTTGTCGTAAGATATTGAGCAAGGCTCGATGTCCGACTACGGTAAATGATAGGGAAGCTATGAGCAAAGTGCCTTATGCCTCGGCCATAGGTTCCATCATGTATGCCATCTTGTGTACTAGATCGGATGTGTCCAATGCTCTTAGTTTGTGACGAGATATCAAAGTGATCCGGTGGAACATCGACACCGTGAAGAACATCCTAAAGTACCTAAATAGAACTAAAGAAATGTTCTTATTCTATGGGGTGATGAACACTTGTCATAAAGGTTACGTCGATGCTAGTTTCGACAATCGACAAGGATGATTCCAAATCTCGAGACGGATACGTTTATATTTTGAATGGAGGAGCTGGAGAAGAAGCAAGCAAAGCATGATCGCGGGATCTACAGAGAAGCGGAATACATGGCTGCTGCGAGCGTCAAGTGAAGGAGTTTGGATCGAAACTTCATCATGAGCTTGGCGTGGTTCCAAGTGCATTGGACCCTTGGAGATATTGTGTGACAACATGGCGCCATAGCACTCGCTAAGGAGCCAAGATATCATCCAAAGACCAAGCATATCAACCGCAAGTTTCATATAATCCGGATTATATAGCGGATGGAGATCGAAGATTAGCAAAGTACATACGGATCGAATGTCGAGATCCACCGACTAAACCTCTTCCACGTGTAAAACATGATCAACACCTCGGTGCCATGGGTGTGAGATTGTTGCCGATGTAAACTAGATTATTGACTCTAGTGCAAGTGGGAGACTATTGGAATTATGCCTAGTGGCAATAATAAAGATGTTATTATTATAATTCTTGTTCATGATAAAGTTTATATTCCATGCTAGAATTGTATTAGCGGAAACTTTAATACTTGTGTGGTTTGTAAACAACACCGTGTCCCTAATGCGCCTCTATGGACTAGCTCATTGATTAATGATGGTTAAGGTTTCCTAACCATAGACATGAGTTGTCAATTGATAATGAGATCATATCATTGGGAGAATGATATGATGGATGTAACAAACTAAGCGAAGCAATTAGATCGTTTCATCGTGTTCATCTTTGCGAAGCTTTTCCTATGTCAAATATTGTATTCCTTAGACCATGAGATAATGCAACTCCTGGTACGGAAGAAAGCTTTGAGGTCATCAAACGTCATCCTATGAGAGGGTGATCATAAAGGTGTCTCGGTGATCGGAAAGTATCATTGGGTTGTATGTATCGAGATGGAATTTGTCCCTCCCAAGTCGGAGAGATATACTTGCCCACTCGGTAATCGATACCAACACGCTTGCAAGCATGTGGTTAAGGAGTTAATCACAAAGTGATATCGGATTACGACGGACGAGTAAAGTACTTGCTGTGAACGAGATTGAACTAGGTATGACCACCGACGATCGAATCTCGAGCAAGTAAAATATCGCGAGACGAAGGGAATATATATATGGGATTGATTGAATCCTTGCATCGTGGTTCATCCGATATGATCATCGATGAATGTGGGAGTCAATATGGGTGCCTGCACTCCGTTGATTATTGATAGAAGATCATGTCGCATATTATCGAACCCAGGGTCACACACTTAACGTGTCTTGACGCTAGGATAGATTGGATAATTGGTTTATGAATTTTGTTCGAGTCTCGGATGGGATCCGGATATCACGAGGTTACGGAATGGTCCGGAGAATAAGATTCATATAAGGCAAAGGCAGTTTTTGGAGTTCGAATTGTTCCGGGTTAATCGGTATTGTACCGGAAGCTTCTAGAACCTTGCGGAAGGGGACCAACGTGGCCCCACCTTCCGGGAGGGGGCATGGGCCTATGAGGGAGTGTCCTGGCCGCATTGGTCCAGGGGCACAAGGCCCCATAGGGCCCAGCCGATCCTGGATAAGTTTAAACTCGTTTAAACTAGAGATAGGATTTCTAGATAAGGGAGAGTTTAAATCGTTTAAACTAGAGATAGGATTTCTAGATAAGGGAGAGTTTAAATTGTTTAAACTAGAGATAGGCTTGGAGGAGGGCAGGCTGGCCCCCTCTATATATAGAGGGGTGGCGCCTCCCCATACACACCTTCCTCCAAGCCCTAGCAGCCTTGCTACCTTCCTCTCCCTCCCGATCGCTTGTAGGCGAAGCCCTGCAGAAATTCTCCACCATATACACCACTGTCGTGTTGTAGATCCAATATATAACTCCACCATACTCGCTGGCCCGAGGAAGGAGGAGACGTCGAGGTGCTGCACGTGTGCATCTCACGGAGGCACCGCCACTTGTGGTGCTAGATCGGATCGGATCGCGAGGAGGAGAAGCGAGTACTACATCACCCACGCCCGAACGTTCCACTGTGCGAATCTTCAAGGGTATGAAGATCTAATCCAATCTCTCTCGTTGTTTGCATCTCCTAGATTAGATCTTGGCTTTCCCTCTGTTCGCTCCGTAGAAAATTTTGATTTACTATGCCGCGAAACCCTTCAGGTCCATTAAGTATGGTGGAGAGACGGATTGGATCTACAACGCGACAGCGCGGTGCAAGTGGTGGAGAGTTTCTGCAGCAGGGCTTCGCCTACACGCAGTCGGGAGGGAGAGAGAGAGGAGGGCAGCAAGGCGACTAGGGCTTGAGGAGGAGGTGTGGGAGGAGGTGCACCCCCAGCCCTCTTTATATATAGGGGTGGTCAGCCAGCCCTTGCCCTCCCCCAAGCCTTAGGGCCGGCGGCCAAGGAGGGAGGAGTGGGGGGCAAGTTTCCCCCCTTCTAGAATCTCCCCTAGGGTTTGCCCTAGGTTTGGCCGGCTGGGCCCTATGGGGCCTTGTGCCCCTGGCCCAATGCGGCCAGGGCACTCCCTCATAGGCCCATGCCCTCCCCAGGTGGGGCCACGTTGGTCCCCTCCGTAAGGTTCTAGAAGCTTCCGTACAATACCGATTAACCCAAAACAATTCGAACTCCAAAACTGCATTGCCTTATATGAATCTTATTCTTGGACCATTCTAACCTCTCGTGATGTCCGGATCCCATCCGAGACTCAACAAAAACTCATAAACCAATCATCCAATCTATCCTAGCGTCGAGACACGTTAAGTGTGTGACCTTTCGTTCGAGAATATGCGTACATGATCTTATATCAATAATCAACAGCGGGGTTTGGAAACCCATATTGACTCCCACACATTCATCGATGATCATATCAGATGAACCACGATGCCAGGATTCAATCAATCCCATATATATATTCCCTTCGTCTCGCGATATTTTACTTGCCCGAGATTTGATCGCTTGACTCATACCTAGTTCAATCTTGTTCATGAAGTACTTTACTGCTCGTAATCCGATATCACTTTGTGATTAACTACTTAACCACATGCTTGTAAGTGGTGTTGATATCGATTACCGAGTGGGCCCGAAGTATATCTCTCCGACTTGGGAGGGACAAATCCCATCTCGATACATACAACCCAACAGGTACTTTCCGATCACCTGAGAGACACCTTTATGAACACCCTCTCATAGGATGACGTTTGATGACCTCAAAGCGCTCTTCCGATACCAGGGAGTTGTATTATCTCATGGTCTAAGGAATACAATATTTTACATAAGAAAATCTTCGCAAAGATGAACACGATGACACGATCTAATTGCTCCACTTAGTTTGGGCCTGTCCATCATACCATTCTCCCAATGATATGATCTCATTATTAATCTACAACTCATGTCTATGGTTAGGAAACCTTAACCATCATTAATCAATGAGCTAATCCATAGAGGCATACTAGGGACACGGTGTTGTTCACAAACCACACAAGTATTAAAGTTTCCGCTTAATACAATTCTAGCATGGAATATAAACTTTATCATGAACAAGAATTATAATAACATCTTTATTATTGCCTCTAGGGCATATTCCAACAGTGAGATTATGCATCCCCTCCATAGTTCCTCCAAGTTCTTGGAAGTCTTGATATGTAGCGAACCGGTTTGGTGGTTGCTCCTCTTCTTGGTCCTCATACTCATCCGGAATCTCCTCCTCGGGTTGGTGTTGTTCAACATGCACATCATATAGCAATCGTCCTTCCTCGATAGAGAAAAGACCATTAAGTAAAGGAGCGGGATAGAGACGCCCAGATCCTGCAATATGCAAGTGAAACCACCACCTCTCCCAGTGAGAATTCCACAAGCTTTTGAAGTAGAGAAACCAACATGCCGCTCACCTAGCAATGGTTGCAACTCACCTAGGTTGATGCCCAGGGAAATGGCGAGCACGATGATGATGCATCCACCTGTGATTAGTCCTTGGATTTGGGAGAATTGGTGCTCCAGGTAGCGCACAAGAATTGCGCCCAAGTTGAGTGACAAGTCGATTTTGTTGAAAGCATCTTTTGTGAGGACTAAGATGTCCTCCTCATTGAGTCTTGTAAACTCATTTCGTGCCTTCAAGGTGTTAGCAATAATATAGAACAAATAGCGAATAGCAGGATGCTGAATATTCTTCCCCTTATTGACTCTAAAAGTGAAACTCATTTTATTATAATAATGGTCTAGGGAAGGATCTATGCCAGTAAAAGATGCGCATAAAGCATTAGCATAATTGTTTGGTAAACTAAGACAATTGCACCATTCATCAAGTGTTAATGTATAGTTGTTGTTCATAAGTCAGAAAGAAATCATGTCCTCTCTAGGCCATGTTTTAACAGTGCTTTGCAAAGAACTTAAAATTTCAAGAGTTAAATGGTGATAAGTAGACGCATCACGTAATACAAAATTTTGCGGGCCAACTCTATTGCAAAGTAAATTGAAGTCATGAGAAACACCGAGTTGATTCAATATAACAGGACAATCCCACTTGGTTGTCTTTAATTCTCGGTTCTTGATCCTATTGAACCGATCATGTTGGAGCTCATTCCTAAACCATATACCCATGCGATCCTAAGCTGTAGTAGCAACCTAGGAAGAACTCGTAGCGGCATGAGCACGAGTTTGGCTCCTTGTGTTCATCTTCTAAAATAATAAGATATACAAAATAAAACTTTTTGATTCAACAGTAATAAGAATAACATATTCCTCATAGCACACTAAAGAATCTCCTCAAAATAATAATCTAGGTAAGAGAAACATGGCAATTAGTTCATAGTAGGTCTCACCCTAGATTTATAACGACAATAGATCAAAGATGAATTTGCAAAATGTTATTGTAGGATCGGAGGAGAGACATACCATATATCACTTGTGTGCGAGGAAATCGAACGAAATTGGGTATAGATGAAGATCCCTTGAGGTTTTAAGAGAGTTTGGAGGTAGAAGAGGGAAAAAAGCATTGAATTTTTGGTGTTGGGGTACCTTTCCCTTGGCGTTTTTATGGTCGGACGAAACAATACAGCCAAACTATACGGCCGAAACATTTTGTTCCCGCCGTAGTTGGTCTAACGTCAAAAATTAGGGTTTCTTAGGGTTTTCCTCCTGACAGCGCAACTATACGGCCAGAACTATAGGGTCGGGATTTTTATCCCCGTCGTATAGTTGGTCGTTAAACCTTCTGTACGTGGAAAACAAAATTTGTCGATCGCATAGATATCTCTACGGCCGGAACTATATGGCTGGAATTTTATTTGTGATGTATAGTTGGTCGTTAAACCTTCTATGCTCGCCAAACAATTTATGTGTCTTCAATAATTCTTTCTTAAACTGAAACTTAGTGAAACACCATGTTTTTGACAGAAAAATAACAGTCTAAATTGTCGACCAACATCAGCATGTATAAAACATGATTTTTAGTACCACTGAACTTCTTCTCCTCAATTGTAGTTATCTAGCACTCTTTATTCAACATGAAACTTAAACTAAAATATTAAAACTTTACTCAAACCTTAATTACACATGGCTGTCCAAAGCGCTCTTTTATGGTCAATAGCTTGACCTTGATGTTGCTCACTTAGGCCAGATGAGTGGAACACCCACTCCAAAATAGTTGGCCTTCAAAGTGATGGCCTCCTTCTCATCATGCTTGGCTTTCTTCTTCCTGGGGAAATGAATAACAGAAGAATACCGCGAAGGCAAATGAAGCTTCATGTTCCCTTCATGCAGATTAATCAAAGTCTTAATAGTTCTTAAGAATGGACGGCCTAATATGATAGGAGCAGTAGCATCTTCAGGCATGTCAATAATAACAAAATCAATAAGAGCAGGAAAGCCATTAATGTACACTAAAGTAGTCTCCTTAATTCCTACAGCTTGTATATAGGTAGAATCTTCTAGATGTAATTTTAACTCGGTGATTTCAAAAGATCCAAGGTTTAACTTATTAAAAATACTTTTTGTAATTGTTGAAACACTTGCACCTAAATCACAAAGTGCAGCTATCTCATTAGTCCCAATTTTAATTTTAATAGTAGGCTCAAATATATCATCAATCGTAACATGTAATTTTTCAGCAATTTTCTTATATTATTCCTCAAGCTCACATACCTTTATTGCCATCTGCTTAACGAAGTGTTGATACATAGCTTCCTCATTTCGTTCACTTACTGGAATCTTGATATTGATCATTTTCATAAGATCTTCAACCGTGTAATTTGGTGAAGGAGCATTGCTATAGTCAAGTTCTTCAGGCTCCTCCCTCTGGATTCTTATCATCTTGAGGTCTTTAAACGGATTGGGCTCAGATTTACCTGCAAATTTAGCTAGAATGAGAGTTTGACTCTCGGTTATCTTACCTAGTTGTGCCTCAACAATCCTTGTTCTTTCTTGGAGGGCCTGCAAATCATTCCTCAAACTCACAGCTTGGTTAGATAATTTACCAAGCATAGTATCATGGTTCTCCGTTATCTTAACTAGGATATTGTTTTGGTCATTTTGCGAATCCATAAAGGACTTAAGTGTTTCTTGGAGACTATCATTACTTGATCCTATATTATTATTATTAGAATTACCTGCAGGACTAGAATAATATTTCTGAAAATTAGGATTATAGTTCTTCTTCCAAGCAGGTTTATAATCATTACTAGCTATGAATTCTATTTATTCAATATTAGATTCTGGGATAGCTCTTACCTGGGTTTCATTACCTTTTACGGTTAATATGTGCTCATCCAGCTTAGCATTGAGTTGTTCATTTTCCTGAGGTGTGACAGAGTTCACCTTTTTTTGTGTTTTATCTATCCACGTGTCATTGGTCATGGTTGTCTTGCATATTGTCTAGCAGCTGCTTTGCTTCGGTAATTTGTTTGCCCATAAATGTTCCTCCAGATGCAGTATCAAATATAGACTTAAACACAGGGTTAAGAGCATTATAAAATAAATGGAGAATTAACCAATCTTCCATCCCATGGATGGGACTTTTTTCATGTATTCTTTCATCCTCTCCCATGCAAGCGCTAGTGTCTCATGCTCTTCCTATCTAAAACCAGTAATATTAGATCTTAGTTGCATAGTCTTTGCATGTGGGAAAAATTTAGTCTTAAATAAATAAGTACAGTTCACCCATGATGCAATAGTATTTATAGGCAAGGATAGAAACCATTCTTTTGCTCTTCCTCTAAGAGAGAAAGGAAATAAGCGCAACTTGACCGCATTGGGGTCCACATCTTTAATGCACATCATATCACATATTTTAGTAAAAATATTCAAGTGCATACTTGCGTCCTCAACAGCAGAGCCTCCAAATTGATTCTGTTGAACCAAACTTAAATAGTGGGGCTTAATTTCATAGTTTTCAGCAGTAATTGCTCGCTGGGTAATAGGAGTATGCAAATAATCATTGTTGGGAGTTGAAAACTCCCCAAGCTTCTTTTCAGCCATATTTCCTATGTTTTTGGGTTTTCTTTTAAACAAAGACTTATAATAGTAAAAACAAGAATTTAAAGACTAACATATTTTTTTGGTTTTTCAAATAAAGACTGAAAGCAAACTTACAAAATTAAAAACAAGAATTAAAACTAGCAAGGTTTCTACTAACCTTACCAGGGTAGCTATTGCTTCCCCTGCAACGGCGCTAGAAAAAGGACTAATACCTTCGATCCGGATTACAGATGTAGTATAGCTCTTTTTCCCTAGTAGACCTAGGTTATAGAATCCTTGGGAAGCAGAAAGCATAGTAAAGTTACTTTAACGGACCTTCAGGAGTTTTAGAATTCTTTTTGTGTTTTACCGGACCAAGAGTTTGTTGTCTTTTGTTATTGTCGATGATGGTGAGAGAAGGCATGGGCCTTACGGTTTCACCTGTAGCTGTGCAAAACATCTGATGGGAATAAAATATAATAATAAAATATGCATGTAATTGTTAGAGCAATATAATAATATGTGGTAAGTGCATCCATAACTGCTATTGCCTCCGCAACCACTTATAGCAATAACCTACTAGTCTCATCCATAGAAGAAAGAGAACTAATGATATGCATAGTGACATCACCGTTAATCCCAAGAAAATACCTCACATACAGTCGTACTACCCTTTCTGTCGCTGGGGTTCCCATCCTGCAGATTAGTCATTACTTACACTTCCTATACTTGGATCAATCCTTGGGGTCTTGGGTACCTGACAAGTCCTTAGATTGAGGAAAGAGAGGGTACAATAATCATCATGTCATACAAACTAATACATGATCCCATCTATGATAAATAACATGCACAACGCTACATTGCTAGGCCGAAGCCCTTATCCCAAGGAGAATTACTCACACATAGAGATGAAATCAATAATCATAAACATTGTAATGGAAATCATGATATTGATAGAAAATAGTCTTATAGTGTCACCAATTGGAGATGAGATCTACTATTACAAGTGGTGGAATATGGCTATGGTGGAGGAGAAAGGTTTGGAGATTAGATCTAGATCTATTTCTCCGATGGCTCTTCGGTGTTGTGTTCTCTAGGGTGCGGCTCTTGTTTCTCTTTGCGCAAGGCCTCTTTATATAGGGTTTCCTTCACGAAAGTTATTTTGTTTGACCTAGCGGTGTCGATGGCAACTATACGGCCGGAACTATACAGCCAGAATTTTATTCCCGTCGTATAGTTGGTCGTTAAATCTTCTGCGTCCTCTCTCCGGCTCCTAGTTTCTTTGGGTTGTTGGAAATATCGTATCTTTGACTTTAGTATTGTGATTGCCATCATCAAACGTTATTATCTGTGCAGGGAAAAATAGAAATAAAGGATTGCATACCCGTTTGATCATTAGGCATTAGTGACAGGGTTTAGAGAGATATTTCATAAAATATGAATAATATCCATTTTAAATGTGGATGTGGATGGCTATATTTCACAGCCATAAAACTCCCCAAGCTTAAACTTGATCGTCGTCGAGCAAGAAAACAAAAATCAAAAAGGAACTTGGCATTTAAACTGAAATAACGATATGATGATCTGACTCATGATTGGTAGTCTCATGTTTCCTCCACTTTATTAATATGAAAAACTTTAGCATAGATAAAGTAATGGCAAGCATATCATACGGGTTTTAATGAATCCTTATAGCGCAGCAAGATTATTGTTAGCATGGATGATTCAAATGAGTAAACTCTATTCCATCTCATGTAATCAAATAGGCTTGCCTTTGAACAATAAATTATAATCATGTAAAATTGAGAGTGTGAGAGTTTGTCATGAAAAGCATATATACTAAAGTATTTCAATTCTCCCACATCAATAAGTCAATACTTTTCAAACACTACTTTTCTATTCATTGTCCTTCAAGAATTTCAGTTCTTAAGTAACTGAGAGCATGCCAAAAAATTTAATTACTTTATCGGGTTGTGATGGACACTCGTGGCATCACAAGGTTTTTGTTCCTTTTGCATAATGATTACTCATATTAGCCAGAGGAGTGATTCCATCATAAACACAGCTACCCGAGAATGCCAAGAATCTTACCCATTATAGCATTGCTGCTACATATGTTTAATCAACTCATAGCTAAAATCTAGGAGTTTTCTCCATGAAGATCGTTCGTAGGATAGCGGAGTTGTTGGCATCCCATGAAGTTTGAAACGCATAAAGATATATCATTCTTATGATTCACAAGTCAAACTTTGGCATGCTCACAAAAACGCTAAAAATTAATTCAAATGAACAAATCTTTTCAAAAAGATCTATCAAGTCAATCATTATTTTCTTTGGTGTTGAGTGTCTCTAAGAATAAGCTTTCAAGACTAAACACTACACAACCTAAGCCTTCAATTGTGAGACTTTTTCTTATTACAATTGTTTAGCAAATTTTTAGGCAAGAGTTGGTTAACTACAAGAGCTGGAACAAAACATACTCAACTAAATACCCATGCAAATAAAATTTTACTTCCAATATAAAGACTCACTACACCAATATAATATCTTAACATTTACTACTAACTAGCATGGGTTTCTCAAACTTCAAAAGTGGGGAGTCATAAGGCATACCTCTCATGATTGGTTCTACTTCTCTCTTCCCTTTTGATTCGTTTCTTACAAACTCGAAGTCAATCACTCTCGTGCAAATATGTGAAAGCCACAAGGAAAATAGAAAGAAGGAAGATGGAAAATAAAGATAAATGGACAAATCTTTTTGTTGTTTTTAAGAGAGGGAATTAAGAATAGAAAATTAGCGGCAAAGATTGGCTTGAAAATCTCGAAAACAAATAAAAATAAATAAATATAAAATCTTGGGGAAACCAACACGAGTGCTTATAAACTCAAATAAAAAGCATAACCTTGAAATAAATAAAAGCAAATGAACGCAAAATAAAGATAATGAGGAAACTTCCCCAAGCTTAGGCTTTTGCAAGCCCTTCAAATCATTGTGGTGGCGGGAAAAAGTTGTAACTCCAGTTCGCAAATTGAGTTGATAAGTTACTTGTGGTTTCTTGGAGGTTCAGGGCGAGATTATGCATCCCCTCCACAGTTCCTCCAAGTTCTTAGAAGTCTTGATATGTAGCGAACCGGTTTGGTGGCTGCTCCTCTTCTTGGTCCTCATCCTCATCTGAAATCTCCTCCTCGGGTTGGTGTTGTTTAAACTGCACATCATATGGCAAACGTCCTTCCTCGATAGATAAAATACCATTAGGCAAAGGAGCAGGATAGAGACGTCCAGCTCCTGCAATATGCAAGTAAAAACCACCACCTCTCCTAGTGAGCATTCCACAAGCTTTTAAAGTAGAGAAACCAACACGTCGCTCACCTAGCAATGGTTGCAACTCACCTAGATAGATTCCTAGGGAAATGGCGAGCATGGTGATGACTCCTCCACCTGTGATTGGTCCTTGGATTTGGAAGGATTGGTGCTCCAGGTAGCGCACAAGAATTGCGCCCAAGTTGAGTGACAAGTCGATGTTGTTGAAAGCTTTTGAGGACTAAGATGTCCTCTTCATTGAGTATTGTAAACTAATTTTGTGCCTTCAAGGTGTTAGCAATAACATAGAACAAATAGCGAATAGCAGGATGCTGAATATTCTTCCCCTTATTGAGTCTAGAAGTGAATCTTATTCTATTATAATAATGATCTGGGGAAGGATGTATGCCAATAAAAGATGCGCGTTAAGCATTAGCATCATTGGTTGGTAAACTAAGACAATTGCGCCATTCATCAAGTGTTAATGTATAGTTGTTGTTCATAAGTCAGAAAAAAATCATGTCCTCTCCGTGCCATGTTTTAACAGTGCTTTGCAAAGAACTTAAAAGTTCAAGAGTTAAATGGTGATAAGTAGACGCATCACGTAATACAAAATTTTGCGGGCCAACTCTATTGCAAAGTAAATTGAAGTCATGAGAAACACCGAGTTGATTCAATATAACAGGACAATCCCACTTGGTTGTCTTCAATTCTCGGTTCTTGATCCTATTGAACCGATCATGTTGGAGCTCATTCCTAAACCATATACCCATGCGATCCTAAGCTGTAGTAGCAACCTAGGAAGAACTCGTAGCGGCATGAGCACGAGTTTGGCTCCTTGTGTTCATCTTCTAAAATAATAAGAGAGACAAAAATAGAACTTTTTGATCCAACAGTAATAAGAATAACATATTCCTCATCATAGCACACTAAAGAATCTCCTCAAAATAATAATCTAGGTAAGAGAAACATGTCAATTAGTTCATAGTAGGTCTCACCCTAGATTGATAATGACAACAGATTAGAGATGTTGCAAAAAGTAATTGGAGGATCAGAGGAGAAACATACCATAGATCACTTGTGTGCGAGGAAATCGAACGAAATTGGGTAGAGATGAAGATCCCTTGAGGTTTAGTGAGAGTTTGGAGGTAGAAGAGAGAAAATGATTGAATTTTTGGTATTGGGGTACCTTTACCGTGGCATTTTTGTGTCTGGGAGAAACTATACAGCCAAACTATATGGCCGGAACATTTTGTTCTCACCGTATAGTTGGTCTAACATCAAAAATTAGGGTTTCTTAGGGTTTTTCTCCTCGCGGCGCAACCATACGGTCGAGATGTTTATCCCCGCCGTATAGTTGGTCGTTAAACCTTCTGTACCTGTGAAACAAAATTTGTCGATGGCATAGATATCTATACGATACGGCTAGAATTTTTATTCCCGCCGTTTAGTTGGTCGTTAAACCTTCTGTGCTCGCCAAAAAAATTATGTTTCTTCGAGAATTCTTTCTTAAACTAAAACTTAGCGAAACACCATGTTTTTGACAGAAAAATGATAGTCTAAATTGTCGACCAACATCAACATGTATAAAACATGATTTTTAGTACCACTGAACTTCTCCTCCTCAACTAGAGTTTTCTAGAACTCTTTATTCAACATGAAACTTAAACTAAAACTTTAAAACTTTACTCAAACCTTAATTTCACATGGGTTGCCTCCCATGAAGCACTCTTTTATGGTCAATACTTGACCTTGATGTTGCTCACTTAGGCCAGATGAGTGGAACACTCACTCCAAAATAGTTGTCCTTCAAAGTGGTGGCCTCCTTCTCATCATGCTTGGCTTTCTTATTCCTAGGGAAATGAATAACAAAAGGATCCCGCGAAGGCAATTGAAGTTTCACGTTCCGGTCATGCAGATTAATCAAAGCCTTAATAGTTCTTAAGAATGGACGGCCTAATATGATAGGATCAGTAGCATCTTCAGGCATGTCAACTATAACAAAATCAATAAGAGCAGGACAACCATTAATTTACACTAAAGTATTCTCCTTAATTACTATAGCTTGTTTATAGGTAGAATCTTCTAGATGTAATTTTAACTCGGTGGTTTCAAAAGAGCCAAGGTTTAACTTATTAAGAATACTTTTTAGAATTGTTGAAACACTTGCACCTAAATCACAAAGTGCAGCTATCTCATTAGTCACAATTTTAATTTTATAGTAGGCTCAAATATATCATCAAGCTTAACATGTAATTTTTCAGCAATTTTCTTATATTCTTCCTCAAGATCACGTACCTTTATTGCTACCTGCTTAACGAAGTGTTGATACGTAGCTTCCTCATTTCGTTCACTTACTAGAATCTTGATATTGATCCTTTTCATAAGATCTTCAACCGTGTAATTTGGTGAAGGAGAATTGCTATAGTCAAGTTCTTCAGGCTCCTCCCTCTGGATTCTTATCATATTGAGGTCTTCAACCGGATTGGGATCAGCTTTACCTGCAAATTTAGCTACAATGAGGGTTTGACTCTCGGTTATCTTACCTAGCTGTGACTCAACAATCCTTGTTCCTTCTTGGAGAGCCTGCAAATCATTCCTGAAACTCACAGCTTGGTTAGATAATTTATCAAACAAAGTATCATGGTTCTCTGATATCTTAACTAGGATATTGGTTTGCTCATTTTGCGAATCCATAAAGGACTTAAGTGTTTCTTGGGGACTACCATTACTTGATCCTATATTATTATTATTATTAGAATTACTGCGGGACTAGAATAATATTTCGAAAATTAGGATTATAGTTCTTCTTCCAAGCAGGGTTATAATCATTACGATCTATCAAGTATATTTCTTCAATATTTGATTCTAGGATAGCTCTTACGTGGGTTTCCTTACCTTTGACGGCTAATATGAGCTCATCCAGCTTAGCATTGAGTTCTTCATTTTCCTGAGGTGTGAAGGAGTTCACCTTCTTTCTGTTTGATCTATCCACGTGCCATTGGGCATGGTTGTCTATCATATTGTCTAGCAGATGCTTTGCTTCGGTAATTTGTTTGCCCATAAATGTTCCTCCAGTTGCAGTATCAAACATAGACTTAGACACAGGGTTAAGAGCATTATAAAATAAATGGAGAATTAACCAATCTTCCATCACATGGTTGGAATAGTTTCTCATGCATTCTTTCATCCTTTCCCATGCAAGCGCTAGTGTCTCATGCTCTTCCTGTCTAAAACCAGTAATATTAGATCTTAGCTGCATACTCTTTGCATGTGGGAAAATTTAGTCATAAATAAAAAAAGTATACTCCACCCATGATGCAATAGTATTTTTAGGCAAAGATAGCAACCATTCTTTTGCTCTTCCTCTAAGAGAGAAAGGAAATAAGTGCAACTTGACCGCACTGGGGTTAACATCTTTAATGCACATCATATCACATATTTCAGTAAAAGTATTCAAGTGAATACGTGCGTCCTCAACAACAGAGCCTCCAAATTGATTTTGTTGAACCAAACTTAAATAGTTGAGCTTAATTTCATAGTCTTCAACAGTAATTGTTGGCTGGGTAATAGGAGTACGCAAATAATCATTATTGGGAGTCGCAGACTCCCCAAGCTTCTTGTTAGCCATATTTCCTATGTTTTTGGGTTTTCTTTTAAACAAAGACTTATAATAGTAAAAACAAGAATTTAAAGACTAACATATTTTTTGGTTTTTCAAATAAAGACTAAAAGCAAACTAACAAAATTAAAAACAAGAATTAAAACTAGCAAGGTTCGTACTTACCTTACCAGGGTAGCTATTGCTTCCCCGACAACGACACTAGAAAAAAGGTTGATACCTTCGATCCGGATTACGGATGTAATATAGCTCTTTTCCCTAGTAGACCTAGGTTATCGAATTCTCGGGAAGCATAAAGCGTAGTAAATTTAATTTAATGGACCTTTGGGAGTTTTAGAATTCTCTTTGTGTTTTACCGTACCAAGAGTTTGTTGTCTTTTGTTATTGTCGATGATGGAGAGAGAGGGCCTGGGGCTTTCGGTTTTACCTGTAGTTGTGCAAAATATCTGAAGGAAATAAAAGATAATAATAAAGTATGCATGCAATTGTTAGAGAAATATAATTATATGTCGGCAGTGCATCCATAATTGCTATTGCCTCCGCAACCACTTATAGCAATAACCTACTAGTCTCATCCATAGAAGAAAGAGAACTAATGATATGCATAGTGACGTCACCGTTAATCCCAAGTAAACCCCTCACATACAGCCGTACTACCCTTTCTATTACTGGGGTTCCCATCCTCCAGATTAGTCATTACTCACACTTCCTATACCGTGATCAATACCTGGGGTCTTGGGTACCTGACAAGTCCTTAGATTGAGGCAAGGGAGGGTACAATAATAATCATGTCTCACAAACTAATACATGATCCCATCTATGATAAATAACATGCACAAAGCTACATGGCTAGACCAAGGCCCTTATCTCAAGAAGAATTACTCACACATAGAGATGAAATCAACAATCATAAATATTGTAATTGAAATCATGAGATTGATAGCAAATAGTCTTACAATGTCACCAACTGGATATGAGATCGACTATTACAAGTGGTGGAATATGGCTATGATGGAGGAGAAGGGTTTGGAGATTAGATCAAGATATATTCCTCCAGCGGCTCTTCGGTGTTGTGTTCTCTAGGGTGCGACTCTCGTTTCTCGTCGCCCGAGGCCTCTTTATATAGGGGTCATTTCTCGAAAGTTGTTATGTTTGATCTAGCGGTGTCGGTGGTGAAGGGTTTCGCGGCATAGTAAATCAAAATTTTCTACGGAAGCGAACAGAGGGAAAGCCAAGATCTAATCTAGGAGATGCAATCAACGAGAGAGATTGGATTAGATCTTCATACCCTTGAAGATTCGCACTGAACGCGTTAAATCGGAACATGGGTGATGTAGTCATACTCGCTTCTCCTCCGCGATCCGATCCAATCTAGCACCACAAGTGGCGGTGCCTCCGTGAGATGCACACGCAGCACCTCGACGCCTCCTCCTTCCTCGGACCAGCAAGTATGGTGGAGAGATAGATTGGATCTACAACACGACGTGGTGTATATGGTGGAGAATTGCAGCAGGCTTCGCCACAAACAGTCGGGAGGGAGAGAGGAAGGGCAGCATGGCAACTAGGGTTTGGAGGCAAGGTTTAGGGGGGAGGGGGCGCCCCAGCCCTCTTTATATAGAGGCGGCCAGCCTGCCCTCCTCCAAGCCTTGGGCGGCCAAGGGAGGAGGAGTGGGGGCATGGACTCTCCTCCTAGAAACCCTATCCGAGTTTAAACTCTACAGGGCCGCTGGGCCCTATGGGGCCTTGTGCCCCTGGCCCAATGCGGCCAGGACACTCCCTCATAGGCCCATGCCCCCTCCCGGAAGGTGGGGCCACGTTGGTCCCCTTCCGGAAGGTTCTAGAAGCTTCCGGTACAATACCGATTAACCCGGAACAATTCCGAACTCCAAAAACCGCACTGCCTTATATGAATCTTAATCTTCGGACCACTCCGGAACCTCTCATGATGTCCCGGATCCCATCCGAGACTCCGAACAAAAATTCATAAACCAATTATCCAATCTATCCTAGCGTCGAGACACGTTAAGTGTGTGACCCTGCGGGTTCAAGAATATGCAGACATGATCTTCTATCAATAATCAACAGCGGGGTCTGGGCACCCATATTGACTCCCACACATTCATCGATGATCATATCGGATGAACCACGATGCCAGGATTCAAACAATCCCATATATATATTCCCTTCGTCTCGCGATATTTTACTTGCCCGAGATTCGATCGTCGGTACCGCTCATACCTAGTTCAATCTCGTTCACGGCAAGTACTTTACTCGTTCGTAATCCGATATCACTTTGTGATTAACTCCTTAACCACATGCTTGCAAGCGGTGTTGATATCGATTCACGAGGGCCCAAGTATATCTCTCCGACTTGGGAGGGACAAATCCCATCTCGATACATACAACCCAATGATACTTTCCGATTACACGAGAGACACCTTTATGATCACCCTCTCATAGGATGACGTTTGATGACCAAAGCTTTCTTCCGATACCGAGGAGTTGTATTATCTCATGGTCTAAGGAATACAATATTTGACATAAGAAAAGCTTAAAAGACGAACACGATGACACGATCTAATTGCTTCGCTTAGTTTGGGTTCATCACCATATCATTCTCCAATGATATGATCTCATTATCAATTGACAACTCATGTCTATGGTTAGGAAACCTTAACCATCATTGATCAATGAGCTAGTCCATAGAGGCGTACTAGGGACACGGTGTTGTTCACAAACCACACAAGTATTAAAGTTTCCGCTTAATACAATTCTAGCATGGAATATAAACTTTATCATGAACAAGAATTATAATAATAACATCTTTATTATTGCCTCTAGGGCATAATTCCAACAGGTGGCAACTATACGGCCGGAATTTTATTCCCGCCATATAGTTGGTCGGTAAAGCTTCTGCCTCCTCTCCACTACTCCTGGTTTCTTTGGGTTGTTGGAAATCTTGTATCTTTGAGTTTAATGTTGTGATTCCCATCATCAAACGTCATTATCTGATCAGGGGAAAATAGAAAGAAAGGATTGCATACCCTTTGATCATTAGGCATTAGTGGCAGGGTTTAGAGAGATATTTCATAAAAAATATGAATAATAGCTTGTTTAAATGTGGATGGCTATATTTCACAGCCATCAGTTAACCATTTTGACAGGGTAAGAATTTGTCCAACGCGGAGAGGTAAAGAACCAATCGAGTTTCTCAAGTAGGGGATTTTCTTGCATGTTTGACCTTGTGTACTTCCTACCTTTGATAGGAAATTCTGTCAAATTTTGGGATCTAATACAATCATTAAAAATTAACATATCACTGGTATCTCCACCTCCCCTGTTCATGTTGCTTGGTGATCTAATGAAATTAAAATCACCCATAATTAGCCAATCTTCAGAGTCAGGATATTTAAATTATATAACCACTGTATGAAACCATCTCTTGCAGCACCTTGACAAGGTCCATAAACATTAAATAAAACCCATTCTTAAGCATACTAGGTTGAATTAAAGTGTACAAACAAACAATATGATTCACAATGCATTACAAGACCAGAGAAAATTGCACTTTGCCAAATAATAATTATACCACCAGAAGCCCTCATAGAAGGCACATAAGAAAATTCATGAAAAGAAGGAGGACAACATTCTTTAATAAAAGCCACATCAAAATGTTCTTTCTTAGTCTCTTGGATAAAAACCACTACACATCCACTGCTGCGAATTTCATTCTTTAAGTCTAGTTGTTTGGATCTAGCATTTAAACCGCTAATGTTCCAACATAAAACAAACCACTTTTTTAAGGCTAACATTAATTATTCTTGGAATCCTTATCCATCTCTTCTTCCTGTAGGTCCTGAAGAAGCTTCTTAGGAGAGAGCTTTGAGGGGTGGACACCATAGAGGTTCACATCTATAGCCTGTATAGTGGCAATTGGATTTGGGGGAGGGCAAGGATCCACCACATGTCCATCTCCAGAGTCTTCATCTTCCTTAACATCCATCACAACAGGAACCACCATGGGTTTAACTTTAGACTTATAAGGCTTAGAATCAGAAACCCCTTTCACCCTGAATCCATTATATTTATTCTTTCTAGATCTCCTTCTAACCTAGTTATCCACAGTTGGAGTTTCCCACTTTCTCTTCTATCCAACATCAACATCCACAGAAGAATCAAGCACCTCATCTTAGTCAAGTATTTCAGAGAGATGAACACTAGAAGTAGTTGATTTAAACTAACTGCCCAATTTCCTAATCTTCCTTTCCTACACTAGAATAAAACTTTCCCCAACCACCTCATGGAAGATTGCATGTGACATCTTTAGATCAGGGAGCATAGTTGCACTGAAATGCAGTTTTGGCACAAAATAATTAAACATCACTGCCTTGACCACAGAGAACCTAGCCAGAAGTTCATATCAATGTT
Organism: Avena longiglumis; assembly: GCA_030063025.1. NCBI lineage: Eukaryota > Viridiplantae > Streptophyta > Magnoliopsida > Poales > Poaceae > Avena > Avena longiglumis. Next base: position 15,183,197 of record CP125976.1, read on the forward strand.
GATAACAGAGTGATCATGAACCATCATGTTTAAATTGAGAGTGGTAGAAACATAATGCATAATATGGTCATTATTAGCATTAGAGGATCCTGAAAATTCAGAGATACTGTCATTCCGAGCTGAGCAGAGTTGTCCACAATATTGGTGACATGGGGATGCACACCAGTAGTGAAATGCACTCCTTTTTCTGCCAGAATTTCCTAGAAGTTAATCAAGGGGGGATCCACCATCATACCATCTTGTGCATTAGCTGCATTTTTCATCTTCTGATTACGCCCATAGTTATGTCCATTGTTCACCTGTTGTGCCCCATTCTGCTATAACCAAATAGCAACCTGCTGCTGAATACCATACAAAGGATGAGGTTTACCATACTCATGCTCTATGTCCTCAGGAGGAGGGGGACATTGTGAACATGTGCATTCCAATCATCAGACATTAACATAATAATGGGGACAGTCCAGCTACGCCTAGCACCATGCAGTTGCATCATCACAAAATTTTAGGAACAAACTTAGGATCAACAATCCAAACTTTTGCAAGCACATACTTATTGTTTGATCTAGGCAGATGCCATTCAGATAGTAAACCAAAATCATCACAAGCTCTGTTAATATAAAAATTCGTCTGGTAGTCCAAAGGGAATCCCAGAAACATCACCCAAATTCTCTGCCAAACTCTGCAAGTCTCATATTTCTAGTCGCATCATGTTTGACAAAAGTAACTGTGGTCTCATCATCTAGTTCAAAGGTAAGACCAATAACAGTATCAGTCGCTAGTGCATCATGAAGGGTGAAAGTGCCAATACCAAGAGGATGATCATCAAGGCGACGAGGTGGGTATCCAGCTTCCATAAGTTCATTGGTGATGTCGAGGCGAGTCTGGTCTCATAACTGAATTGGTATGAACCCATTCGTTTCTGCAATGACAACATTGTCATGTTGTAGAGTGGGCACATGATTCACCACCAGGTAAGAGTGAACTCGGCAGTCTGCAGGTCCAGGATCCACCGTCATGCCATCTGGGATGAAGGCAAGCAGATTGATGGAGAAGTTGGCCATGGCTGAGAAGTCGACGGCGGCGGCGATTGCAGATGGCAGGGGTTGCACAATAGAACTCGACGGAGGCGAAGCGGACAGAGTAATAGATGAGGGCGAAACACCCGTACGATTTGTTACCTTTAATTCAGGTTGTTTTCCTTTAACCATCCAGATTTTTTGACAGCTTAAATTTATCTGATTAAAATGTCGTTTGGACGCCATATCTTAACTGTACGCCGAAGAGAACAATTTGTTGCCCAATGTCCAATCTCTTTACAATTCTTGCATCGCAGCCCAATATCACACTCTTTAGCAACATGGCCAGGGCCCAGACATTTGGTACATCCGACATGGTCGAAAATTTCGACACGGCCCACATACCAAGCCCATAGACCTGCAACGCAAACACATCCTGGGACATAAAGCAGCCAGATGATCATGCATGCCGCATATGCTACAATGGCCTAGGTATTTAAAAATAATATGTCTGGGCGGGATAAACGGGATTTTAAAGTGATCCTTAATCTAACATTTCGAATAATCAGCATCAATCAGATCCACAATTTCCTCAAGTTCATCAATAGGATAAGAGGCAAAAAAAAAGACGAGTGGGAAAACCTTCTTCACAATAGACTGCTCTAACCGATCAGTAGATAGCGGTATTTGAAAACTTCTGAAGAATAGATCATCTGGAGTAGTCTCACTAGAAGACACATTATTCTTTCGAGGGATTGAAACCTTATGAAAACCAAATTTTAATAATTCTAAAGCCGATGAAGAGGGATGATCTTGGGTAGCATTGTCCTCAAGAAATGTGAAAATAGGCCTGACTCTAGTTGCACTTCTTTCAGAAACCTCTTATAATTCCTCATTAGCATTGTTGAGGCACACTAAATCGTGAAATAAACCAGAAGTGGCAGGATGAACACCCCGAAATAAACTGAAGTGACAAACAAAGTCAGGCCAGACTCTATCCCTTAATCCATAAATGAAATGCCCAACTTTATTAGATGCCACTGAAAATCTGAAGTGCCTATCACTCAGTTTGAATACGCGATAACCAGAACGAATACCACCAATGCATCATTGCAGGGCTAAACCCACTAATTCCTCAGACAAGGAAAAGGCGACAGAAGAGAAGGAAACCACCAGAAAAAATTCCCGAGAAGACTTAGAAGGAGAAAAGTGCACTGTAGATCCAAAATGACGTCGTACCTGGGCTTCTAAGGCCAGCCCTAGGGAAAAAATCCTTGGGATCAAGGCAATCACCAGTAGGATGGGCAGGTAGCTGCGAGAGAGAGGCGAGAAAACTGGTTGGAGTGGATCAGAGAGGTGGACACCAACGAGGGAGATCGCCGATGTTAAGGGCTAGAGGCGGCGGGGGCTAAGAGGGAGAAGGGGAGGGAGCCATCTCTCTTCCCATAATTATACTACTATCACTACGAGACTTTGTTGGCACATGTATGAAACCGTTGTATTTTTGTTTCTTGTATAATACTGACTTGGATCTTAACCATTTTGGTCAGAAACTTGTATGAATCATGTATTTCTCCTAAGAATATGGATTGGAATTGGTTTGGAAATGCGCAAACTATTTGAAGTATCAATATTTCGGGATTTAAGTTTTAGTCATACAAGGAAGGAAAAAGAAAATAATTTGGATAAAGAATCTGAGGGGAACGTTGTCGATTTGTTTGTTCTATAAAACATGCAATTTCTTCTTTTCAGATGGTCATGTATATGGAACTTATATAAATCTTGTATGTATGGTAAAAAAAAGTTATGGATCTTGTAAGAATTTGTTGTAAAACTTCACCGAAACATATAGGATTTGATGGTCTTCAAAAATAATATGCATTATGTACATTTCCTTGCAGAAACGTGAGCTAATTTTTTTTTAAATAATACATTTTTTATTCAATTTCACAAATAATACACAAAATCTAAAAATTACAAATCTAACGGACCGTCGTCCGTTGAAAAGACGAAGGTGGTGGTTCGTCTTTTGAAAAGACGAAGGGGTGGGTCGTCCGTTTAAAAGACGAACGTACGTGTGAATGAACCTGTCCCAATCACCACGTTCGTTTTTTGAACGGACGAACCACCCCGAACCGTCCCTCTCAATTTTTTTTTGGTTCGAGTGATTCGTCACCCAGAAAGTGACGGAGAGGAACTCGATGAACGAGCCAATAATCTCAGCCTTCACATCGTTCCTTAACAAAGCAATAGAGAGACAGCTACATCCTGGCACACGTACTATACAAGGTGAGTCCGAAAGAACAACATACACACAACTACAGGAGCACGAAATCCCCCAAATCCACAACAACGGATGGGATCGGATCGGAAGAACGAGCCTACGCGCCTCAGAACCCTACGGTGTCACTACTAGACCATCTGCTATTAGTGGACGCCGATGACGCCGTGCTCCCCCGGTACGCTGAGGACCCCGCCGTCGACGCCCGATGGTTAGCGCTGCCCGCGTACTGGCGCATCGGGTCTCCGCCGCCGGCCGGTATGGGCACGGCGGCCACGGGCGCCGGGGCCATCACGTACTGCTGCACCACCAGCACCGACACCGTCATGGAGAAGTCCGACGACACGAGCATGTCGCCGATAGGCCCCAGCTCCGGCGACTCCATCCAGTCCTGTAGCGCCGATGTCATCGGCGACCCTTCCTCGCCGGGTCGGTGCCCCACTATGTACAGATCCTGCGTGCTGTTGTCCATGCCACGGATGGCGGCCACCGTCTCCTCGCTGTTGGACACCATCTTGTCGGTGTACGTGATGGCGGGATTGCCGTGGTTCTTGGCGCGGAACTCGCCCAGGTACTCCTCGTCCATCTGCAGCTCGGATTTTCCCTCCGTGCTGCTGCCCGTCGCGGCCTGGGCGCGCGGGTCCATGCCCGACCGGTACGAGGCGTCGGAGAAGGACCGCACCGCCGCCCGGTACTCCGGAGGGAGGAAGCGTACGATGTTCAGGGACACGCCGGGGTGCTCCACCATCCTCCACGCGTACGCGAGTGCCTCCCGGTCGTCGGGCCCGCCGAAGAATAAGAGCGCCATGCGGTGCTCGCCGGACATGCGTGCCGCGGCGGCGCTGAGCCCACGGTCGACGAGGATGGCGACGGAGCACGGGGAGGTGGACAGGAGGCTCTCGTTGAAGCCCTTGATGGACGGGTTTATGGGCTCCATGCCGCCGTCCACCGTCTGCTGCTTGTGGAATGGGATCACGATGAGCGACACGTGCTTGTCCTCGCCCAGCACGGACACGTCGTCGTGCATGCTCTGGTACGGCGACACCGCCGCCAGCGTCTGGATCGACACGCCGCCTATTTATACATACATGACATGTCAGCAGTTTCCTACTACTATATTAGTAGAGAAATTAATTAATGGAGTCCGTCCATGTGTGCACTGACCAGTGCACCTCTCGTAGTTCTCGAAGGCGTTAAAGATATGCTCTGTGGCGGCGGGCAAGGAGGAGGCCGAGGTTTCCCGGCTGGAGGCCGAGGCGGCGGCGGCGGCGAGCATGTTGGAGGCTCGGCCGGTGAGCTCGACGAGGTGGAGCGCGTAGACGAAGATGGGGGAGCGCTTGGACGGGTTGGAGAGCTCCAGCAGCGACAGCACGGACGGCACGTTGCGGGTGGTGTGCACGCAGGCCAGCATTCGGAGCTCGCTGTCGTGCCTGATGCGCTGCAGGTTCCGCCGCTTGTACCCAACAAGCCGCCGAGGCGGCCGGCGCACGCCGAGCACAATCGGCGTCACCAGCGCCGTCATCAGCACCGACACCAGCACCAGCACCGCGAACGACTCGTCGTCAAGAACCTCCTTGTCTCTCCCGATGTTGAGCACGATCATCTCCACGAGCCCCCTTGTGTTCATGAGGAACCCGAGCGCGATGCCCTCGCGGAACGGCATGGTGTAGAGCGCGGCGATGATGAATGTGCCCATGATCTTGGCGAAGCTAGCCATGACGAACACGAGCACGAGCAGCCCGACGGTGACGGGATCGCGCACCTTGTGGACGTTGGTGCGGAGGCCGCTGATGGCGAAGAAGAGCGGCAGGAGGAGGCCCGTGACGAAGTCCTCGAGCTTTTCGATCAGTGTCACGCCGAGCGGCCCGCTAGGGATGACAAGCCCGTAGACGAAGGCGCCGAAGACAGAGTGGATGCCGATGGCGTCGGTGCACGCGCCGGCGAGCATGACACCGGTGAGGATGAGTGTGACCTGCAAGCCGCTGACGGAGTCGCCCTCGGGGATGCGGCGGATGAGCCACCACATCATGGGGCGCACGGCGAAGAAGCAGAAGAGCACGAATGTGACCCCGGATAGGAGCACCCATAGGGACGACCACGGCGTGCTGTGCTCCTCCGAGATGGAGATGGCGAGCGCGAGCAGGATCCATGCGCACATGTCGTTGACAATGGCGGCGGACATGGCGGTGCGGCCGAGGTCCGTGTTGAGCAGCTTGATCTCGGCGAGGATTCGGGCGAGCACGGGGAAGGCCGTGACGGAGAGCGCGACGCCGAGGAAGAGCAGGAAGGATGTCTGGTGCACGTTCCGGGACACCTGGTGCCGGAAGATGAATGAGGTGGCGATGCCCATGCAGAAGGGCAGCGCCATGCCGGCGATGGCGACGAACACGGCCTTCTGGCCGGACTGGCGGAGCACGTCGGTGTCCATCTCCAGCCCGACGAGGAAGAGGAAGTAGAGGAGGCCCAAGTGCGCCACGGTCTCGAGCGTGAGCAGGCTGCGCAGAGGGAACACCATGTTGGCCCACACCTCATTCTGCCCCAGCAACGATGGGCCCAGCAGCACGCCGGCGAGGATCTCAGCGATGACGCGTGGCTGGCGGAAGGGCCTGAGGAGGACGACGAGGATGCGGGTGGTGGCGACGATGACGGTCACCTGGACGATGAAGAGCGGTAGGGAGAACTCGAGCGGGTTCACGCCTTTGCCCTGCCACATACCGTTGGTTGTCATCATCATGTTGGAGTAGCACACCACCGGGACGGACGCCTTGGTCGCCGTCCCATTGCCGATCTGCGACGTTGCGTTGACCGGCGCGTCGATGTCGGCGTTCAGCGGCGCGACGGTGGAGGCCATCTTGGCGCATGGCACGGCCGCACGGAGCAGCCGTCGCGGTGACCACCCGCTCCCTCTGCTTTCTTGCTGAATCGATCTGCCTACCGTGCGTGCGAGTTTGGCTTTGGGGAACTTGGGGAAGATGGCAACGAGGCAGCAGGGGGACTCTGATTTTCACCGGTCACACTAGTTTCTAAATCTGTCACGAATTGGGAGGTTCTCAATGAGGGTCGGGCCGCCCGTCTTCCACTCCACATGCACGCAGCAGCCTTCGTGCGTCTAACTAAAAGTCACATGGTACGAGTTCCACCAGAGCTAAGTATACATCTCCTTCAATTCAATACACTAGTAGTGTCAACGAATTTTAAGATTTAAACCCAATATATCTACACGTTTATACTCCTATACTAAAATGCACGACTTGAGTAGAATGAAATAAAGGTGTTCCTATCACGTTTGCCATCTCATAATTCTGCATTTGACTTGATTTTTTTCTAACTCAACTACCCACTCGGTTTTCCTGCCCACATAAATTTAACATTTCATGTTATATATATTCAGGAGCTGAAAAATCTCCACATAGTTTGTTTATAACAAATATGGCTTAACTTTAAGCCATTTACCGAACCGGTACCTAGGAGTATAGAGAAGGCAATTGTGGAGGCGGCTTAAAACCCATCTCGTATTTTGTACTCCTACCGGCGACGTCGTCGGTCTGCTCCGCTTCCCGTGGTCTTGGGGTCTCGGAGGTGCGGCGGACCACGGTCTCTTGCCGACGGGAGATTTCTCGTTCTTTGTTTGCGTCTTTTTTTAAGTCTTTCTCGCGATGTTGAGGCGGAGGCTATATCTTAAAGTCAGAATAAGCCCCCCCCCCTTCCCGCCCTATCCTTGCTCTGATGTTTCATCTATTGATGGTAGAGGACATGTGTGGAGTCGTGTGTCAGACGGATCTCCTGGATTCAAGTCCGTTTTCGTGTTCGTTGCTGTGATTTCAGATTAGTCTCTTCTGATTTAAGGATGTCATCATTGGCGACTGGTCCTTTGGGGCCTTAGCACGACGACTTTTCGTCTATCTACTACAGCAAGCTCTACTACGAAAGGTTTTGTCCAGCTCCGGTGATGAAGGCGAGGACGGAGGCGCGCCTTCGGCTCGTGCTAGTGTTTGTAGTCGTCGCTAGGTGGTCTGTGGATCTATTTATAATTTTTATTACTTTTAGGTTTCTTTGTAATGTCGTTGATGATTATTAATAAATTGGCAGAATTTCGCAAAAAATATGGCTTAACTTTTAATGAAGCAAAATTCTCCTTGTCACGTTTGTGGTACACACATACTAGCTCTGTATATGATTTGACTTTCTTTCTTTATAAAGTCATCTACTCACTTCGGTCCAAGTCCCCTTGAAAGTCGTCCCTAGACCCCCGCCGCCGCCCCTCTCCTTCCTTCTCTCTAGAGGCTCTGCTGGCCGGCAATGGGATGGATCAGGTGGCTTCTCCCTCTCTATATAGTTGACATGGATATACCCCACGGATACACGACATTGGTATACCTGGTCCATTCCAAGGAAGGCCCACATCAAGACATACGACCCATGAAGACTTCGGGTGGCCCAAGCCCATGGCGCTTTCGACTCCTTGGAGGACAAGTCTATATCAGATAGAATTTCAAAGGGAACAAACCCTAATTTGCAACCGACTCGACCTAAGCCCGGGACCTGCCTATCTATATAAAGGCCAGGAGGGTACGGCGAGAAGGATCCCCTTCCACCATAGCATCGCACCTCACGCCAGATTGCATCTCGCACCCTCAGAACCTTCGGTTCCGCCAGTAATCAAGAGTAGACAAGCGAGTAGGGTTTTCTCTCGGGGCCTAAACACAGGTAAACCTCGTGTCCCGTGTTGCTTGTCCTAACTGCTCCATGAGCTCCAGCATCCCCATATTCTCCAAAACCCAAGTCCATAACAATGGGCATTGACGAGATCGAACCTCGTCAATACTAGCTGTAGGATTAGAGGTAGGGTTTTCCCTTAGGGTGTTTACCTATATGGAGACTGAGGGTAGGACGAGGATCTCGGCAGCCAGGTCCTTCGTGCCATGAACTTTCTCGTTGCACATCGCTGGTGGCAGTTGGTGGCGCAAGGGAGCATGAGGGGCTCGTGCATCCCTCTAAATAAGGTGTGCATCAGGGAGCAAAGTGAGTCTTTTGGCCAGACTCTGTTCTGTGCAGCGAGCTCCTTCACCGCGACAGAGCTTCCACTGGCTCATGCATCCCTCTAAATAAGGTGCACATCGGGGAGCAAGGTGAGTCTCCTAGCCAGACTCTGCTCTACGCGGCGGAGCTTCCATGGTGGAAGCGAAAGGCAGCGATGAGTTCTTTTGCATATCCTATGTACAAGGGCTCTGGCAATGTCTTGGACTGCCATTGCTGCAGTATGCTACTCTGCTTTCTCTGTCTATGAGGTTCATAGGGAGAGAATGGAGCTACTTCTGTACATGGTGGGTCTGGGAGATCACGGGGAAGATGGAGAACTGGCATCTGACGACCGTGTTCATTATTCTTCTGTTGCATCAACCTCAGTTCACTGCTAGAGCTTCGGTCCCCTCAAACAACTTTCTCCAGCATTCTCTTGGGTGTTTAGGGTGGTACTCTGACCTATGTTGGCTTTGTCGGAAATTTCTGACGCCCCCTCCTTCAACCTCTGGCGGGAGGCCATTTCTACCTTGCCTGATGGCAAGGACATGGATGGTCATGGTGGCAATTGCATCGCCGGCGAGGTCGAAGCTTGCTCAAGGACCCAATCGCTTTTCTTTGTATTCTTCCAGGGTCCCTTTTGCAAACTAGGAGGAGACAGTTGTAATTTTATGTTTCTTTTAGGTGCTTTAAGTAGTATCGTGTCACTTTTGTTATATTAATGCCAGTTCTGGGACATTTGGGTTCCTTCCCATGTTCAAAAAATACTCTGGTCCAAGTAAACGTCATGTTTTCGACACACATACATTTAAACGTTGACAACATATTTTATTACACATTATGTATTCTAGTATATTCGATGCTTGAAACCCATATGTATAAACTTGTACTGGAAATTTCTTTTATAATACTTTGTTTTTTTTTGGATTTATCTATACAATGCTTTATAAGTAGTTGGCAAAGACTCAAAGTTTCCATTTTTTGCAGGTGTCAAAACTCAAGAGTACATTTCAATATCTCAACAACGCATATTTATGAACTAAACAAAGCAATGTGTTGAGCCGTGTGCTATAGTGAGGCACCCGCATCCTCCTCCGATTATGTCACGCGGAAACATGCTCTCACTCCGAGATTGGATATTATATGGCATAGAAGGTATTATAGGCTCTGCGAGAGATAACTTGTCATTGCATAGATAGGGTCGTTGCGAGATTGGAGAGTTTTGTGTTCTCCTCTTGTGTTTTTCCTCCCTTATTCCCCCGATGGCTTTTGTAGCTTTGTTGGAATTTGGGAATGAAGGACTTGCCCTTACATTTGTTGCATAGGTTTGAGTTCTCCTTGGAGAATCGGAGAGTTCAAGCTTGTGGGCTTGTTTCTCTTGGGTTTTTGGAACCCTAGACGGTTGTGTGGTTGGATTGTTGACCTTTTGTGGTCTTGTAGCCTTTTGTGGCTTTGTTGGCCTTTTGTGGCGTTGTAGCCTTTTGTGGCTTTGTTGGCCTTTTGTGGCTTTGTTGGACTTTTGTGGCTTTGTTGTTGGGAGCCTACAATTGAGTTGTGGATATAGCCCCAATCTTGTACGGGTTTTGGTGACCGCCCTCAAGTGTCCCTTAGTGGATCGTGAGTAGGCCTTTGTGGCGAGCTCACGGGAGAATAGGGTGAGACTTTTGTGGCGCCGGTGAGTTGTGTGACTTCGCATCCGGGGTGAGGCTTTGTGTGGCGCTGGGTGAGCATCGAGCCACCACACCCCGAGGTGAGCCATTTGTGGCGTTCGGAGAGCATTCCGCCATCGCACCTCTCCAACAGAGACGTAGCTTCTTTGGAAGTGAATTTCGGAATAAAAATCTTCGTTTCCGCGTCCATCGGTTATCTCTCAACCGAGCCCTTTACTTATGCACTTTACTTTGTGATAGCCTTCATGCTTGAAGTATTTCATCTTGCTATCACCTTGTTTATTGTATTGCCTATCATAGATTGTTGGTTTACTTAGATGAACCTAGTGGTTAGGTTTTATGCTCAATAAATTAAACGTTAGTTTTATTCCGCATTTATTTGAGCCTAAATCTTAATAATTTTAAAATCCTATTCACCCCCCCTTTGGGCAACGTCCATTGCATATTCAATTAGCTCTGTGGAACCCCTGTAACTTCTCCTGCATGGGATGGCAAGGCCATGGGAGGTGTCCCCAGGCGGCGGCGGTCCAACACGGCGACGGAACTCCCGGCATTGGCGAGGGTGGTCCAGGTGGCGCAGGTGCTGCTATTGGCGGCGGGGCACGGCTACTCGTTGGTGGAGCTTGTAGTCCCGATCCAGATCTGGGCCCGCTGGGTTTAATCTGGGCCTGGGCAGGCTGCCCGGTGCGGTGGTGGCTCTCTTGGTGGACAGTGAAGGAGGAGCTGGCGCGGGTCTTGGCGGTGTCGATGTCGCCCTTGCTGCAGTGCGGCGGCTGGGGATTTATAGGCCTGTTTGGGATCGGCCGGGCTGGAAGGCCTGGTTTGCCCCTTCTTCTACATCCGATCGGTTGCCGCCCTCCGGCGACTGAGGTAGTTTTCTCCCACGTGCTATTGCCCAACCGACCTTGCAAAGCTTCTTATTTTTGGTCTACCGGCCTCGCAACCAGAGCCATGGTGCGATGATGGCGATGACTACAAGACTATGGTGGCGTGCGTTGATGGGCGGCAAGCTTGGTGCGACGAAGCGGAGTGCCCGGGGGTCTGGTTCTTTGGGGGTCGGGAGAAATCCTTGCCATCTTGGCACCATGTGGCGACGCCTGTGGGTGTCGCCGTCCTTCCTGAAGGGCGTCGGGTGTACCCCCTCCCTACCTCTCTTAGAGTACCGGGGAAACCCTTGGACTAGTTTGGGCATCAACGTCGTCGTCGTCGCTTTCCTTCTTGGAGGTGTTGCTTGGTATGCGACGCTTCGGAGTGCTAGGAGCAAGGTGGAATTTCTCCAGGGGGCACATCGGTGGAGAGTCATCTCCTTTTGCATTGCACCACCGGGCCGGTGTCGGCATTGTTTTTCTCTTCCCTTTTTTCTTTCTTTTGGGCTGGTTGTGTGTTATCTGCCCCAGCAGTGTTATCCCAGTTGTATCGGTTGTTTGCTATATTAATATAGCAGGGAGAAAGCCTGATTCGAGAGAGGTGTTTGGATCACTCTAAACCTCTTGTTATGATCTACCAAATGAAGAATCATCGCAACTTGGTATTTCACAATTGTGTGGATGCATCTACCAGTAAACCACTCTCCAAACATTTTGCACGGGTGGAAAAGTGGGTTGTTCTCATCCCAAGCATGCTAACATCAAATAGATCATAATAGTTTTAGATATTAACAGGTTTGCTTGTCTATTTTGATCTTGTTTGGGTTGTTCTCCAAACATTTTGCACAGAGCATTGAGCCAAACACACTCCTATTTAAATTCACATGATAATAAAATGGCTCGATATTTATTTCTAGTTCTAGTCAAACAATAGCTTAGGTACAAATAGCTATGCATGATCATTGTCGCACCAGTGGCTAGCACTTGAGTGTGTTTTTCATCTTGAGAGCACTCGAATTCATATGCATTCAGTTTTTCTTTTATAAAGTAAGTAGGAGAGAGCACAGTAGAGAGATGGAAGTGCTTAGCATGTGAGTCGGCCAGGCGGCCGACCGATGAATAGGACATAATTGAACTGGTGGAGTGGCAGTAGACGTGAACCTAGGAGAAGAAAGGCGGCGCCTTCGGCGATGGACGGCCACGCACCAGTGAGCCGCCGCAGGTGAGCTTCCGTACCCATCGGAGATCCTCTGCTGTTGTCACCGGGCTTGCGGTTGATGGATCCCTCCTCCCTGGCAGGTTCCCCTCCTGAGTCGCTCCGAGGCAGGCGTTGGGCGGACGTTGCCGACGAGGTCGATGCGGATGAGGATGCGCGGGCGGAGGAAGAAGCTCGATGCCGCACACCGGGTCTGATGACCGGGTCTATGCGGAGGGGGATGTAACACCCTCAGAATCGGCCCTATGCAAGTTTTAGCGAAACTCGCCAAACCCGCATAGAAACGATTCGAAGGTGCCCACCAGGCACTTTCGTGCGGGTGGAAAAACAAAGTAATAACATTACACAACAGTCCTCGATGGGATCCACAGAACAGATATATATAAGCGACTCCATGAGTCAAGAATACAGATATAATATACAAAGATCCAAATCACCTTGAAAACGATAGAGCGTCCAGCTACGGACAAGATGCAAATGGGGCTAAGAGCCACGAAGAATAACCAATGGCGTCCATAACCCCCTGTGCCAAGCGGAAGGGTAACCTTGCTAAACGTCGATCTCAAACCTGCTTAAACAAAGGGGTGCCGAAGGGCAAAGGAAAAAGAAGGAGCGTCGATCTTGAGGCCAAGACACGGCGAGGCTAGAATTGGCGGTCCTCGCCTACATAGGTATGGTGGACTGAGCGGCAGCGGCAGCATGCACTAAACAACCTATAGAGACTCGATACAACTGGCGGATATCAGAGAGGGATGAGAAAGACCTATTCGGATCCAACCTGAGACTATCATCAGACAAACCCATCCTGGCGTTTCCCCCTCGAGACCAAACGAGGAAGTCAACCGAGGAACTCACACAGTTGGCAGTTTTAATTATTCAGTTAGCGTTGCAGCTATTACTAGTCAAATATAGATAATCGTTCTGATAAAGTAAGCAGTGGTCACTTTTAGTTAATCATTCGGTTATAGTGGCAACATTTACTAGTCAGATACAATTATCATGAGATAACCCCAAAACCCAGCAGTTGTTGGTACTTTTATTTAGCCATTCCGTTGTAGTGAAGCTGATTACTAGGCAAATCGAATACAAGTCAATTCATAACAAACTTTAGTTATAGTTGTCTATGATCAAGCACTGTGCTCCAAGTCGTCCATAACCGGACACGGCTTCTCGAAAAGATTTAACCTGCGGTGCACCAAAGTATCCACGAGCACTTGACCCTTTTGCGGATCGTTAACATACACCCATCGGTATGTCGGCGGGGCCTAAGTCACGACGTTCCCGGACAAAGCAAAGCGGGGCCACCCCACTAAGTACACCCATAGCGAAGTCGGCGGTCTCGAGACGGACTTAGGGTTGCGCCAATGGCTATGCGACAGCGATCCCCAAACGGGGACATCGATGCGTAATCACTCCGCTTCCTAAACACGTGCTATCTCATCGCTGAATTTATCTGAAAGTAGCATGGCATAAGTACAGGATCGTAAATAAAACCTCAAACTAGCTGTGGCCCCCAGTACAATACTTTGCAATCAGGTCATTATCAATGGGGGGCCCCTCACTCCCCACCTGTGGTTATCGCGCTCGGGCTCGGAACAGGTGTCAAGAACGCGGGTCCTACGGGACACAAGTGGGCGGTCGGAAACAAAACTTACCTATCACCCACCGATGCCTCGCTTAATTCAATTTTAGTTGTTAAGCAAATTAAAGTGAACAATAAGTAAACCATGATCATCTCCATAAGCAACATGCGGTTCTCCAACAATTGTGGTACTTGACGACAAACAAAACACTTGAGCAAGCGACTACGACACGCGGGTCCAACTATCTACCAAACAACAGGTAATAGGATGTGTCCAAGGCTATATATGGCTGCAAGGAATATCACGGGTACGAAATCTAGAGCAACGCAACACAGATAGCAAAAGATCAACAGGAGGGAAGTAAATACTATAAAAGTAAGATAGGTAGAAAAGGGGGAGATGCTCGCCTGAAAACATGCCGAGGGATCAACCGAAGATCGGGGCGAAGCTCACATCAACTCAACGGCCTTATCCGCGAAGAACCAAAACACTAGAATAAACACCGGATGCAATATTTAATACACGGCAGAAGATCGGCATGATGCATGTATGATGTTTGACATGGCCAAGGCGCGATGCAATTAGGTCATATTAAGCGGAACCGGGGTCCCGACAATTAATTAGATGGTTCAAGTTGTTTAGAACCCCCGCAATTTAAATGTTGTTTCAACAAGGCAAGATAAGATAACGGTTCGCTACACAAGTTTAAATGAGGCCGATATGAGACTAGATTTGCCCGCATATGGGCCCCATATTTAATTATTAGGTGAATCGGCATAAGGCCCCCAAACCACATGAATGGATGCATGCATGAACAATTTATATGCAACCGTTATATATAGGTGTCATTTATAAGTTAGTGTTCTCGGATAAGGGTTCACACATGAGGGTCTCGACGAACTTGAGGTTCCGGGGGTTCGGGGTCGGTCTCAGGGTTCCGGGTCCGGGCTCGGGATCCAGGGTTCGACGGGAGCGTTCTCGGCGGGAACGTTCTCGGACTCCGGGGTCGTTCTCGATATCGGGGCAGATCTTGTCGCCAGGCGCCGGCTTCTTCGGTCGGTGTCGTTCGTCATCGCGAAGGTCTTGCCGGGTCCACGGGTCGGTCTTGCCGTGCGAGGGTCTTGATGGGTCCGCACCATGGAGACGGTCTTAGCGAGGAAGAAGCACTTGGCGTTCATCGGTTCCATGTTGGCGACCTTGGTCTCTCGATGGCGAACTCGGCGCATCCATGGCGTGGTCCTTGACGGGGTCCTCGGCTCCGGGCGCCGGAGTCGGCCTCGGGGTGAAGAACTTGGTGTCTGGGCGGAGTGCTCGGGGTTCGACATCGGGGTCATCTGGGTTCCCTGTCAGAGATCTCGCCGAGGTCTTGGTTCAAAGCGAAGCACTTGTCGGTTCGGGTTCGGTCTTGATTGGAACGGTTCCGGCTCGAAAAACGGTCTTGGTGCTCGGTGGAGAACTTGGGGTGTCAGGTTCCATGTTGTTGTCAGCGTCGAAGATCTTGTCGGTGCGGATCATATGTCCTGGATTGGCGAGCTTGGCGGCGGCCGGAGGCGAGGCATCGACGCATCACGTCAACGACCCGGGAGGAGGCCGGCAGGACACCGGGAAGCAGCGGCCAGCGGCAGCGATTCTCGCCGGGCGGCGGGCAGCCGAGGCCATGGAGGACAGGCCTTGAGCTCGGCCGTGGCCGTGCGGGGCAGACGCGAGCCGCGAGGCCTTGAGCAGGACGCTGAGAGGCAGCCGGAGCCCGTGGCGTGAGGAGCACCAGGCGGCAGGCTTGGCGGCAAGGCGTCTGGCCAGCGGAGCAGGCCGGCTGGAAGGGAGGCGGCGGCAGCGGGGAAGGAGCTTCGCGTGGGGCGACTTCGGCGGAGCCGGAGGGCGAGGCTTCGGGGCAGCCACAGCGAGCGGCCCGGCGTCGAGGGGCCAGCGCTGGATGCCCGAGCAGGCGGGGCACGCGGGGTCCGGGAGGGAGGAGGCGGGCGTAGTGGCGGCAGAGGCTCGGGAGGCGAGGTCGAAGGGGCAGGTCAGCTGTGGCGAAAGAAGCGGGCGGCGCGGAAGAGGCGGGTTGTGGAGGAGGGAGGAGGGGGAAGGAGAGAGAGTGGGGCAGGGTGGGGTCAGGCGTGGGACGGAGAGGTTGGGTGTGGGCGTGGCCTGGGGTCCACAGGAGGGGCCGCAAAGGCGTGCGTGGTGTGCGTTGTGTGCGTGTGTGTGGCAGGGAGTGGGTGGGCTGGTTGGTGGGGATTGGGTGAGAGAGGGAGGGACACGTGGCGGTGTGGGATAGGTAGAGGGAGTGGGGGAGCTGAGGTGGCAACGTGGGAGTGGCCAGGGTGAGGTGGAGGGTTGGGTGAGGGTAGATTTCTGGGTAGACTTAGGATTTAGAAGGGTAGGTGTAGGGTGGACCGATTATATTTTTCCTGGGGTGGTCGATCGGGTCAAATCGGCCCGTTCGACTGCCCCGCTAAAATAAATTAAATATTTTATTGATTCCAAACAAAGTTTTTGCAAACCGATTTCGGCCAAACCAAAATATTCCGGAGACCCGGTTTTGAGGTTTGAATAAAGAGGGGCGTTTAGAAAACAACGGCTTTGCAAACATAGTTTTGGCAAACAATGCATGATGATGACGATGCAATGCACAAATTCAACGCGATTTTCTAGTAGTGGTTTTGCGGGATGCCACAATTCGACACCACTAACAATGGATCTCGCCCTCGAGATCCGCCTCATGGTACCGGAAGGAAGGTCGGCAATCTGCGTCTTCTAAGCCGTGTAGATCTTCGCGACACCACTAACAAGAGGTCGTTGTCCCTGTTCGTCAAGAGAACACTCCGGTAAACAACGGACGAAGTTAAAGGTAAGGCCACCTCTAACTTCCATGGAAGGAGTAAAATTGCATCGATCCTCCATTCAATGCGAAGCGAATGATAAGAGTAGTGGTCGCGACTCCATCCCGCACTCAAATCATTACCTGCTCACGAATAGACAGATTATGCAACCAACTCTCGGATTCAGACTGAAGATCTCGACAAGCGAGGTTCGGAACAAAGGAGGGATGCAGACTCTGCATCGGAGCTGGCGTAGGGATGTCGTCGCGTCAGAAAACACCGGAAGGAACATACAAGGAACAAAGAATGGTACCACAGACAAGGATCACTCAGGCAGCAGGAAGACCGGATGATAGAACACCGTTGACAAAGGAGGAAGCGAAACCCTAAAGGTACGACGGAAACCCAACCACGAGAATTCCTGGACTCGAAGAAAGAGAAGAGAGCGGATTCAAAACACGTCGAGATAAGAGGGGAATAGCAGAGGGGTAAGGAGTAAAATCAGACCTAATCAGAACTATCCGACCGATTTTCAAAAATAGTTTTGACACTCTACTTCGGCCATTAGCTAGGTTATCCTGAGCTGGACTTGTGGTATCATACCGCTGGGCTCGATACCACTGTAACACCCTCAGAATCGGCCCTATGCAAGTTTTAGCGAAACCGCCAAACCCGCATAGAAACGATTCGAAGGTGCCCACCAGGCACTTTCGTGCGGGTGGAAAAACAAAGTAATAACATTACACAACAGTCCTCGATGGGATCCACAGAACAGATATATATAAGCGACTCCATGAGTCAAGAATACAGATATAATATACAAAGATCCAAATCACCTTGAAAACGATAGAGCGTCCAGCTACGGACAAGATGCAAATGGGGCTAAGAGCCCTGAAGAATAACCAATGGCGTCCATAACCCTGTGCCAAGCGGAAGGGTAACCTTGCTAACGACGCCGATCTCAAACCTGCTTAAACAAAGGGGTGCCGACAAAGGGCAAAGGAAAAGAAGGGCGTCAAGATCTTGAGGCGATACAGCGAGGCTAGAATTGCGGTCCTCGCCTACATAGGTATGGTGGATGGCGGCGGCAGCATGCACTAAACAACCTATAGAGACTCGATACAATGGCGGATATCGAGAGGGATGAGAAAGACCTATCGGATCCAACCTGAGACTATCATCAGACAAACCCATCCTGGCGTTTCCCCCCCGAGACCAAACGAGGAAGTCAACCGAGGAACTCACACAGTTGGCAGGTTTAATTATTCAGTTAGCGTTGCAGCTATTACTAGTCAAATATAGATAATCGCTCGATAAAGTAGCGATGGTCACTTTTAGTTAATCATTCGTTATAGTGGCAACATTTACTAGTCGACACAATTATCATGAGATAACCCCAAAACCCAGCGGTTGTTGGTACTTTTACTTAGCCATTCCGTTGTAGTGAAGCTGATTACTAGGCAAATCGAATACAAGTCAATTCATAACAGTAAACTTTAGTTATAGTTGTCTATGATAAGACACTGTGCTCCAAGTCGTCCATAACCGCGGACACGGCTTCTCGAAAAGATTTAACCCTGCAGGGGTGCACCAAAGTATCCACAGGCACTTCGACCCTTTTTGCCAGATCAGTTAACATACACCCATCGGTATGTCGGCGGGGCCTAAGTCACGACGTTCCCAGACCCAAAAAGCACAGGGCCACCCACTAAGTACACCCATAGCAAGTCGGCGGTCTCGAGACGGACTTAGGGTTGCGCCAATGGCTGTAAGCGACAGCAGATCCCCAAACGGGGACTGTCGATACCGCGTAATCACTCCGCTTCCTAAACAGTACACGTGCTATCTGTCGCACAATTTAAATACAGAAAGTAGCATGGCATAAGTACAGGATCGTAAATAAAACCTCAAACTAGTTGTGGCCCCCAGTACAATACTTTGAAATCAGGTAATTATCAATGGGGGGCCCATATCTCCCACACGTGGTTAGCGCCGATCTGGAACAGGTGTCAAGAACTCGGTCCCTGGGACACAAGTGGGCGGTCGGAAACCAAAACTTACCTATCACCCACCGATGCCTCTGCTTAATTCAATTTTAGTTGTTAAACAGAAATTAAAGTGAACAATAAGTAAACCATGATCATCTCCATAAGCAACATGCGGCAGTTCTCCAACAAAGGTGGTACTTGACGACAAACAAAACACTTGAGCAAGCGACTACGACATGGGTCCAACTATCTACCAAACAACAGGTAATAGGATGTGTCCAAGGCTATATATGGCTGCAAGGAATATCACGTACGAAATCTAGAGCAACAGCATAACACGGATAGCAAAAGATCAACAGAGGGAAGTAAATACTATAAAAGTAAGATAGGTAGAAAGGGAGATGCTCGCTTTGAAAACATGCCGGGGATCAATCAAGATCGGTGAAGCTCACATCAACTCAACGGCCTTATCCAAGAACCAAAACACTAGAATAAACACCGGATGCAATATTTAATACACGGCAGAAGATCGGCATGATGCATGTATGATGTTTGACATGGCCAAGGCGCGATGCAATTAGGTCATATTAAGCGGAACCGGGGTCCCGACAATTAATTAGATGGTTCAAGTTATTTAGAACCACCGCAATTTAAATGTTGTTTCAACAAGGCAAGATAAGATAACGGTTCGCTACACAAGTTTAAATGAGGCCGATATGAGACTAGATTTGCCCGCATATGGGCCCCATATTTAATTATTAGGTGAATCGGCATAAGGCCCCCAAACCACATGAATGGATGCATGCATGAACAATTTATATGCAACAGTTATATAGGTGTCATTTATAAGTTAGTGTTCTCGGATAAGGGGTTCACACATGAGGGGTCTCGACGAACTTGAGGTTCCGGGGGTTCGGGGTCGGTCTCAGGGTTCCGGGTCCGGGCTCGGGATCCAGGGTTCGACGGGAGCGTTCTCGGCGGGAACGTTCTCGGACTCCGGGGTCGTTCTCGATATCGGGGCAGATCTTGTCGCATCGGGGCGCATCGGCTTCTTCCGGGTCGGTGTCGTTCTCGTCATCGCGAAGGTCTTGCCGGGTCCCACGGGGTCGGTCTTGCCGTTGCGAGGGTCTTGATGGGTCCGCACCATCGAGACGGTCTTAGCGAGGGAAGAAGCACTTGGCGTTCATCGGTTCCATGTTGACGACCTTGGTCTCCTCGATGGCGAACTCGGCGCATCCATGGCGTGGTCCTTGACGGGGTCCTCGGCTCCGGGCGCCGGAGTCGGCCTCGGGGTGAAGAACTTGGTGTCTGGGCGGAGTGCTCGGGGTTCGACATCGGGGTCATCTGGGTTCCCTGTCAGAGATCTCGTCGAGGTCTTCGGGTTCCAAGGCGAAGCACTTGGCGCGTCGGGTTCGGGTTCGGTCTTCGGATTGGAACTTCGGGGTTCCCGGCTCCGAAAAGACGGTCTTGGTGCTCCGCGGTGGAGAACTTGGGGTGTCGCGGTTCCATGTTGTTGTCCCCTGGCGTCGAAGATCTTGTCGGTGCCGGATCATATGTCCTGGATTGGCGAGCTTGGCGGCGCCGGGTCGAGCGGCTGGAGGCGAGGTCGGCGAGGCATCGACGTCGACGCTGCGGAGGAGGCTGCAGGACACCGGGAAGCAGCCTTGGCGTGGCGGTTCTTGGGCGAGGCGGGCCGCAGGCTCGCCGCGGAGGGCTGAGGCGCGGGCTCGGCCGTGGGCCGTCGGGCAGACTTGAGGCAGGCGGTCGCATGTAGACGCTGGGAGGGGCCAGGAGCCCGTGGCGGCGGAGGAGCCGTGGCGGGGCTTAGCGCAGGCGCGTGGCGGCGAGACGGGCTATTGAGGAGGCGGCGAGGGCGGCTGGGAAGGAGCTACGCGCGGTGGGCGCTCGGCGGAGCGGAGGGCAGGCTCGGGCGGCCACGGCGAAGCGGCGGCGTCGGGACGCGCAGTTCGCTAGACGCGGCGGGGAGGCGGCACGCTGGCGCTGGAGGAGGAGGCCAGGGCAGGGCGGGGGCTTCAGAGGCTGGAGGGGCCGGGCCAGGGGTCGGCGAGGCTGGGCAGCGGCAACATGACGGCAGCGAGGCTGGCGAAGCGGCTAGAAGCGGCTTGGTAGCGGGAGGGCGCGAGGCGCGAGCCCTGCGAGGGGGCTGCTGGCCAAGTGAAGAAGAGGCGAGGAGGCACTGGGACGGGTTGTGGAGGAGAGGCGGGGAAGGAGAGTGCGTGGGGGGGTGGGTCAGGCGTGGGACGAGGGAGGTTGGTGTGGGCGCTGGTGGCGGGGTCCACAGCGGGAGGGGCAAAGGCGTCGTGGTGTGCGTTGTGCGTGTGTGTGGCAGGGGTGGGCTGGTTGGTGGGGATTGGGTGAGAGAGGGGAGAGGACACGTGGCGGTGTGGGATAGGTAGAGGGGTGGGGAGGCGAGTGTGGCGTGGGAGTGGCCAGGGTGAGGTGGAGGGTTGGGTGAGGGTAGATTTCTGGGTAGACTTAGGATTTAGAAGGGTAGGTGTAGGGTGGACCGATTATATTTTTCCTGGGGTGGTCGATCGGGTCAAATCGGCCTGTTCATTCCTTAAAATAAATTAAATATTTTATTGATTCCAAACAAAGTTTTTGCAAACCGATTTCGGCCAAACCAAAATATTCCGGAGACCCGGTTTTGAGGTTTGAATAAAGAGGGGCGTTTAGAAAACAACGCGGGCTTTGCAAACATAGTTTTGGCAAACAATGCATGATGATGACGATGCAATGCACAAATTCAACGCGATTTTCTAGTAGTGGTTTTGCGGGATGCCACAGGGGACTACCTGTGCCGCGCGCGCTCGTGTCCATCGGCAAGGAGGAGGCCTCGTCAGAGAGGCAGAGCCGCACCGGCGGCTCGGCGCCGCAGCGGGTGCAGATGGTGACGAGGGCTGATTTCCTCATGCAGGCGCTGGAAGAGGCTCAGGGTGAGGCTGCGTCGGAGGGGAGGGGCCCTGACGACGGGGAAGCCCTAGGGCCGCCTGCACGCCGGGAGGAGTTAAGGTCGGAGTCGCCTCGGCCGCCGCTGCTCGAGGGTTTCGCGAGGAAGGAGGGAGCGTTCCCCCAATCCCGTGTGGATCCTGGGCCTGGGCCTCCTATGGGGAGGGCCCCCTAGCCGTCATGTGTGCTCGTGGGCCCCTAATGACCCACAAGTGTAGGGTATCGCAACAGTCTTCGCGGGTAGTATTACCCAATTTATTGATTCGACACAAGGGGATACAAAGAATACTTGCAAGCCTTAAGAACTGAGTTGTCAGTTCAGCTGCACCTGGAAATAGTTCTTGCTCACAGAAATTTATCAGTAGCAACGGTTTGGTAGTAGCAACAGTAAAGCAAAAGCAGCAATAATAGCAACAGTGAAACATTATCAATAATATGTGATATGATGTGATGGTATTCGAAAAGGTAGGCATAGGGATGGATGGGTGTTGCATGGACGAGTCTAAACATGTAACTTCAAGATCTAGGGCATTGCAGATAAATAATAACAAGCATCCAAGTACTAAACAATCCTAGGCATGTGCTCCAAATATAGTCATACGTGCTCGTAATGAGAACTTAGGCAACATCTTCTGTCCAGCCAGCCCGTGGCAGTGGGGTCTCTAGGGAACGACTGGCAATTAAGGTGCTCCTTTTAATAGAGAACCGGAGCGAAGCATTAACACTCTGTGAACACATGTGATCCTCACACCACAGCCATCCCCTTCGGTTGTCCCAATTTCTTTCACTTTGGGGCCTTTGGATCCGGACAATGATATGTGTACATAACTTGCTGGTAAAACCATAAACAATACTATCATAATGATTCAATAATAAGTTCAGATCTAAGATCATGGCACTCAGGCCCTAGTGACAAGCATTAAGCACAACAAGTTTCAACAAAGTCAAATAGCACTAATAGAGATACTAGGCACTATGCCCCTAACAGATCGTATTCGATTACATGATAGAACTCATCCAATCCCTACCATCCCCAAGCCTACAACGGGGGATTACTCACTCATGGATGAGGGAAACATCGGTGGTTGATGGAGATGCGTTTGTGATGACATGGCGATGATCCTCTCCAAATTCCCCGTCCCGACAGGGTGCTAGAATGGGGTTTCTGGATCCGAATCTTGGTTTCTGGTGGCGGCAGTGGAGCGGAACTCTTTCTGGAAAACTATCGACCCCCTCTGTTTTTAGGTCAGAAGGCAACTTATAGATGCGGAGGGAGGCCGAGAAGCTGCCTGGGGTGGCCAAACCTCCCCCAAGCGCGGGGTTAGTGAGCCCGCGCTTGGGGTGGGTCTGGGCCCCCCAGGCCTCCCCTCTGTCTCCCCTTCCGTCTCCGTGGATATTCTGGTGAGAAATAGTTTTTGGCATATTTTCCGGGATTTTTCCTGATAGTTTATTTTCTGCATAAAAACAAGACACCAAGGTAATTCTGCTGAAAATAGCGTCAGTCCGTGTTAGTTGTATCCAAATCACACAAGTATAGAGGAAAAACAATAGCAAAGTGTTCGAGAAAGTAGATACGTTTTGGACGTATCAGCCCCATCCTTCCTTGGCGCAGCCAGGACGCACGGGTTGTAGCCTCCAGGGCGGTTCGGGCCCAACCTAGGCCGAACCGGACAGTGGGCTCGTGGTTGTGGATCCACAAGGGGGAAAATGACTTATCGCTAGGGTTCCCTGCCTCGTTGGATCAGATACGTCGCCATGCCACCACCGCCCGCATGGTTTGGGTCAATCCGTCGTTGCCGCTCTCCCTCTCGTTCGCTGCTGTGCTGATGAAGCGCCACATGGATTCCTCTCCCATCCCCTAGCTGTCCCCCCTCCATCACCGTTGTTCTCGTCCTTGTTCCCCAGCCCGTGCCCGGCCCCGACCCCTGCTACTCCATATCGCCCCCCGCTCGTCGCTCGTCGGTAAGGCACCGCTCGCCACTAGGGGTGCGGGGCTTGGTGGGCCGCAGAGAGGACGGGCAGAGCCGCGCCGAGACGGGAGGGACCTCGCCGCTCTCCTGCTTCCAGGAGCCCGACACGGGGAAGGTCCCTCGCGAGGAGGTCTCTGCGTCGCCGGTGTCAGTGGGCCTCGGTTGGAGGCGTTCTTAGGCAGAGGAGAGCGGCCTGGCATGCACGTAGGAGGGTCACCGCGATGCCAGGCAGATGGGTCGGGGTGCACAGGAGGTCGGGCGCCCACAGGGTGCTCGTCAGATTGCCTACCCGGCTCAACCATCAGCGCCGATGCAAAGTGTGCCCAAGAAGAAGAACAAGAAGCGGAAAAGATCAGCGGCTTCAAATGGGGACAACGGTGGTGGCGGAGAGAGGGAGCAAACGCCCATTGCCTAACCTGGGTGTGAAGGGTTTCATGCATAGTAAATCAAAATTTTCTACGGATGCGAAACGGAAAGCCAAGATCTAATCTAGGAGATGCAATCAACGAGAGATTGGATTAGATCTTCATACCCTTGAAGATTCAGACAATGCCTGAACGTTAAACGTGGGTGATGTAGTCGCTAAGCTTCTCCTCCTCGCGATCCGATCCGATCTAGCACCACAAGTGGCGATGCCTCCGTGAGATGCACACGTGCAGCACCTCGACGTCTCCTCCTTCCTCGAACCAGCAAGTAGGGTGGAGATATAGATTGGATCTACAACACGACGGCGTGGTGTATATGGTGGAGAATTTCTGCTGCAGGGCTTCGCCTATAAACAGTCGGGAGTGAGAGAGGAGGGTAGCAAGGCAACTAGGGTTGGATCAAGGTGTAGGGGGGAGGGGCGCCCCAGCCCTCTTTATATAGAGGGGGGCGGCCAGCCCTTGCCCCTCCTCCAAGCCTTGGGCCGACGGCCAAGGGAGGGAGGAGTGGGGGGTGAGGACTCTCCCCCTTCTAGAAACCCTATCTCCAGTTTAAACGAGTTTAAACTCTCTAGGATCGGCTGGGCCCTATGGGGCCTTGTGCCCCTGGCCCAAAGCGGCCAGGACACTCCCTCATAGGCCCATGCCCTCCCGGAAGGTGGGGCCACGTTGGTCCCCTTCGTAAGGTTCTAAAGCTTAGGTACAATACCGATTAACGAACAATTCGAACTCCAAAAACTGCCTTATATGAATCTTATTCTCGGACGATTCCGGAACCTCTCATGATATCCGGATCCCATCCGAGACTCGAACAAAAACTCATAAACCAATTATCCAATCTATCCTAGCGTCGAGATCGTTAAGTGTGTGACCTGCGGGTTCGAGAATATGTAGACATGATCTTCTATCAATAATCAGCGGGGTGCAGGCACCCATATTGACTCCCACACATTCATCGATGATCATATCGGATGAACCACGATGCCGTGATTCAATCAATCCCATATATATTCCCTTCGTCTCGCGATATTTTACTTGCGAGATTCGATCGTCTGCGTCATACCTAGTTCAATCTCGTTCACCAAGTACTTTACTGTTCGTAATCCGATATCACTTTGTGATTAACTCCTTAACCACATGCTTGCAAGCGGTGTTGATATCGATTAAGTGGTCCCAGTATATCTCTTCGACTTGGGAGGGACAAATTCCATCTCGATACATACAACCCATGAGATACTTTCCGATCACGAGAGACACCTTTATGATCACCCTCTCATAGGATGACGTTTGATGACCTCAAAGCTTTCTTCGATACCGAGTTGTATTATCTCATGGTCTAAGGAATACAATATTTGACATAGGAAAAGCTTCGCAAAGATGAACACGATGATATGATCTAATTGCTTTGCTTAGTTTGGGTATGTCCATCATATCATTCTCCAATGATATGATCTCATTATCAATTGACAACTCATGTCTATGGTTAGGAAACCTTAACCATCATTGATCAATGAGCTAGTCCATAGAGGCGTACTAGGGACACGGTGTTGTTCACAAACCACACAAGTATTAAAGTTTCCGCTTAATACAATTCTAGCATGGAATATAAACTTTATCATGAACAAGAATTATAATAATAACATCTTTATTATTGCCTCTAGGGCATAATTCCAGATCTCCCACTTGCACTAGAGTCAATAATCTAGTTTACATCGAAACAATATCACACCCATGACGAGGTGTTGATCATGTTTTACCGTCGAAGAGGTTTAGTCAATGGATGCGACATTCGGATCTGTATGTACTTTGCTAATCTTCAGATCTCCATCTGCAATATAATCTCGGATTATATGAAACTTGCGGTTGATATGCTTGGTCTTTGGATGATATCTTGGTTCCTTAGCAAGTGCTATGGCTCTAGTGTTGTCACACAATATCTCCAGTGAGTCCAATGCACTTGGAACCACGCCAAGCTCAGTGATGAAGTTCCTGATCCAAACTCCTTCACTTGGCTAACCTGCGGCGACCATGTATTCGCTTCCTTTGTAGATCCTGCGATCACGCTTTGCTTAGCTTCTCGACTCACTCCTCCATTCAAAATATAAGCGTATCACAACGAGATTTGGAATCATCCTTGTCGATTGTCAAAACTAGCGTCGACGTAACCTTTTACGACAAGCTGTTCATCACCCCCATAGACTAAGAACATTTCTTTAGTCCTATTTAGGTACTTTAGGATGTTCTTCACGGCTGTCCAGTGTTCCACTCCTGGATCACTTTGATATCTGCTCGTCAAACTAAGAGCATTGGACACATCCGGTCTAGTACACAGCATGGCATACATGATGGAACCTATGGCCGAGGCATAAGGCACTTTGCTCATAGCTTCCCTATCATTTACCGTGGACCGAGCCTTGCTCAATATCTTACGACAACATAGGCTTGAACCTTTCTTTGCCTTATCCATTCTGAACCTTTTCAGAACTTTGTCTAGGTATGTACTCTGGCTTAAAGCTATCAGGCGTCTTTGTCTATCTCTATAGATCTTGATGCCCAATATATAAGCAGCTTCACCTAGTTCTTTCATTGAAAAACACTTGTTCAAATATCTCTTCACATCGTTAAGCATGTTGATGTCATTTCCAATAATCAATATGTCATCCACATATAGTACTAGAAACTTCACCGAGCTCCCACTCATTTTCTTGTAGATGCAAGCTTCGTAGCAATTTGGAACAAATCCAAAGCTCTTGATCACTTGATCAAAACGAAGGTTCCAACTCCGAGATGCTTGCTTCAGTCCATAAATGGAACGCTGAAGTTTGCATACTTTATCAGCATCCTTAGGATCGACAAAACCTTCGGGTTGCATCATATACAACTCTTCATCGATGTTGCCATTGAGGAGCAGTCTTGACATCCATCGCCATATTTCATAATCATGAAATGCAGCAATTGCTAATAAAATCCGAATGGACTTAAACATCGCTACGGAGAGAAAGTCTCATCGTAGTCAACACCTTGAACTTGTCGAAAACCTTTGCGAGAAGGCGTGCTTTATAGACGGTAACATTACCATCGCGTCCGTTTTCTTCTTGAAGATCCATTTGCACTCAACGGCCTTTCGGTCGCTAGGAGGTCCACCAAAGTCCATACTTGGTTTTCGCTCATGGATCCCAATTCGGATTTCATGGCTTCTAGCCATTTCTCGAGTCAGGCTCATCATCGCTTCCTCATAGTTCGTGGGTTCACCGTCTTCTACTAACAAGGCAGTCAAGACAGGAGTTCTTGTACCACTCGGGAGGGGCACGCGACCTTGTCGACTGCGACGTTCGATTTGACATCGTCCAAGCTTCATGATCCTTGTCATTAGCTTCCTCTATTGTTGGTGCGGCGGCCTTTGGAACAATTTCAGGTCTGCGCTACTCTCCAATTCAAGAGAAGGTTCAATAACCTCGCTGGGCTCTACTTTCCTCCCACTCACTTCTTTCGAGAGAAACTCCTTCTCAAGAAAGGAACCGTTCTTCTGACAAACACTTTGCCTTGGTTCTGTGATAGAAGGTATACCCAATAGTTTCCTTAGGGTATCCTATGAAGGCGCATTTCTCCGCTTTGGGTTCGAGCTTGTCCGCATCAATTTCTTGGCGTAAGCTTCGCATCCCCAAACTTTAAAGCGACAACTTAGGTTTAGCACCAAACCACAGTTCATACGGTGTCGTCTCAGCGGATTTAGATGGAGCCCTATTTAAAGTTAATGTAGCAGTTTCTAATGCATAACCCCAAAATGATAACGGCAAATCAGTAAGAGACATCATTGATCGGACCATATCTAATAGGGTTCGATTCCGGCGTTCAGACACACCATTGCGATGTGGTGTTCCAGGTGGCGTGAGTTGTGAAACGATTCCACTTGCTTTAAGATGCGTGAGAAAATCATAACTCAAATATTCACCTCCATGATCAGATCGTAGAAACTTAATTTTTCTGTTACGATGGTTCTCCACTTCATTCTGAAATTCCTTGAACTTTTTAAATGTTTCAGATTTATGTTTCATTAAATAGATATACCCATATCTACTTAAGTCATCGGTGAAAGTGAGGAAATAGCGATATCCACCGCGCGTCGAAACACTCATCAGTCCGCATACATCGGTATGCATGATTTCCAACAAGTCCGTTGCTCGCTCCATCATACCGGAGAATGGGGTTTTGATCATCTTGCCCATGAGGCATGGTTCACATGTGTCAAATGATTCAAAATCAAGAGACTCCAAAAGTCCATCAGAATGGAGTTTCTTCATGCGCTTTACACCAATATGACCTATACGACAGTGCCACAAATAAGTAGTATTATCACTATCTACTTTGCATCTCTTAGCCTCAATGTTATGGATATGTGTTTTCATCCCTTTCAAGATTTAGAAGAAATAAACCATTCACAAGAGGTGCATGACCATAAAAGATGTTACTCATATAAATAGAACAACCATTATTATCCGATTTAAATGAATAACCGTCTTGCAATAAACACGATCCGGAAATAATGTTCATGCTCAACGCAGGCACATAATAACATTTATTAAGGTTTAAAACTAATCCCGAAGGTAAAACTAAGGAGAAGCGTGCCCGACGCCATCACATCAACTCTTGATCCGTTGCCAGCGCATCGTCACCTCATCCCTCGCAAGCCGCCGTCTATTAGTAGCTCTGTTTGACTAACAAATATTAGCAAGCGAACGTATCAAATACCCGGGCACTACAACGAGGGCTAGTAAGGAAAACATCAATAACATGTATATCAAATATACCTTTGATGGTGCCACCTTCTTGTCCGCTAAGTACTTGAGACGATTCTTCCGATGACCCTTGTCCTTGCAATAGAAGCACTCGAAGGTCGGCTTAGGACCAGACTTGAGTTTTCTCGGCGGGAGCATTAAGCTTACGCGCCCTTCTTGAAGGGCTTCTTTGCTCCTTACCTTTCTTAAAGGAGGTCTTGTTGACCATCAACACATGATTATCCTTTTGATGTCCACTTCCATGACCTTCAGCTTTGAAGAGCTCGGTGATCGTATCGATGGAACCAATCTGATTGTGAGTCACTACAAAACTTTTGTAGGCGGGAGGAGTGATTGCGAACCTTGTCAATCTTGAGCTCCTCGGAATCGTGCATTCCAGTTTCTCAAGAAAGCGTTGAGTGTAGCCGACATCTTTATGGCGTGCTCACTAACGTAACTCCTTCCTCCATCTTGCGGTTAAAGAACTTCCGGAGATCTCACATCTCTCGAGCAGGCCTGAGTGAAACATGGTTTTCGGCTCCTCGAGAATCTCAAAGGGCCGGATACTCTTCAAAAGCGATTTTGAAGCTCGGTTCCATAGCAAACAACATGGTGCTCTTAATCACACCATAATCATCTTTCTTGTGATGATAGCTTTCTCATCGGTAGCGATTCTTGACGGGGTCACCTAACGCTTTCCCAAGGACAAAGTCCTTTTGTCCTTGAACAGAATGATTCTTAAATTGCGGAACCAATTGGTGAAGTTAGACCCATTGTTTCTAAGCTTTTCTTTCTCGGAAAAGCGTTGAAGTTGAAGTTGGACTTGGCCATGTGATCTACAGTATTTGCAAGTACAATTTAGACTATGTTCATGATAAATAGTTCAACTTAATCAAATTACTAGATGAACTCCCACTAAATTCAACATCCCTCAAGTTGTTTAGTGAACATGATCCAAATTCACCACACCTAATCCGATCATCACGAGAAGAGATGTGGCTTCAATGGTGGACAACGAAGTGTCGATCATATCATGCATATGACTCATGCTTAACCTTTCGGTTCATGTGTTCGAGGCCATGTCTCATACATTCTAGGCTCGTCAAGCTAGACCCAAGTATTTCGCGTGTGCAAAAGCGGCTTGCACCGTTGTATGTGGCGTGAGAGTCTATAGCACCCGATCATCACGTGATGCTTGGACACGACGAACTTTCGCAATGGTGCATACTTGGGAGAACACAATTTTATCTTGATCTTTAAGTGAGGAATCATCTTATAATGCTACCGTCATGATCTAAGCATAATAAGATACATAAAAGGATAAAATCACATGCATATAACTTTATGTGACATGGTATAGCCAATCTTGGCAATGATCTCCATCTTGTGCGTTCGGCATGATCTCCATCACTCCACCATGATTGCCTCCACCACGAATAGCAACTACAACTATTGCTAACTACTTAGCCATAAAGTAAAGCTATTACATGGCGTATAAGAAGTTGACTCAGGTCATACACAATTATAAAGACAACCATATGGCTCCTGCGGTTGTGTACTCATCGACATGCAAGTCGTGAAACATTACAAAACATGATCGCATACAATATACACATCACATCTTGGACCATACCATATCACGGAAAACACTCCACAAAAACAAGTTAGGCGCCTCTACTTTGTTGTTGCATGTTTCTGATGGCTTTATGGGAGTAGATGCTAAAACGATTCTTACCTCGGAAAGCCACAGCGGTGATATTATGGTTGCCAAACTACGGTGTTAATCCCATGACAACTATAGTGAGAAAGCCTGGCATCCACCCGCATGTGTGGTACAAGCCGCATGTGTGGTACAAGCCACGTCAAGTGCGGAGCCGGTCTCATGACGGCGTCGCGTAGGTTGGCTGGACGCTTCAATCTCACTATCCGTGTCATAAGAAGAACATAAACAAGAGGCTTGCAGCGAGAAAACATCAACACCGCAACAACCATGTTGCGTTCTACTCGTGAAACACATCTACGCATAGATCTAGCTCGATACCAGAAGGGTTTGCGGCATAGTAAATCAAAATTTTCTCACGGATGCGAACATAGGAAAGCCAAGATCTAATCTAGGAGATGCAATCAACGAGAGATTGGATTAGATCTTCATACCCTTGAAGATTCGCACATGGAGCGTTAAATCGGAATGTGGGTGATGTAGTCGTACTCGCTTCTCCTCCTCGCGATCCGATCCGATCTAGCACCACAAGTGGCGGTGCCTCCGTGAGATGCACACGTGCAGCACCTTGACGTATCCTCCTTCCTCGGACCAGCAAGTAGGGTGGAGATATAGATTGTATCTACAACATGACGGCGTGGTGTATATGGTGGAGAATTTCTGCTGCAGGGCTTCGCCTACAAACAGTCGGGAGGGAGAGAGGAGGGTAGCAAGGCAACTAGGGTTGGAGCAAGGTGTAGGGGGGAGGGGGCGCCCCAGCCCTCTTTATATAGAGGGGGGGCGGCCAGCCCTTGCCCCTCCTCCAAGCCTTGGGCCGGCGGCCAAGGGAGGGAGGAGTGGGGGGTGAGGACTCTCCCCCTTCTAGAAACCCTATCTCCAGTTTAAACGAGTTTAAACTCTCTAGGATCGGCTGGGCCCTATGGGGCCTTGTGCCCCTAGCCCAAAGCGGCCAGGACACTCCCTCATAGGCCCATGCCCCCTCCCGGAAGGTGGGGCCACGTTGGTCCCTTTCCAGAAGGTTCTAGAAGCTTCCGGTATAATACCGATTAACCCGGAACAATTCCGAACTCCAAAACTGCGCTTTGCCTTATATGAATCTTATTCTCGGACGATTAGGAACCTCTCGTGATATCCGGATCCCATCGAGACTCAACAAAAACTCATAAACCAATTATCCAATCTATCCTAGCATCGAGATACGTTAAGTGTGTGACCTGCGGGTTCGAGAATATCACGAGACATGATCTTCTATCAATAATCAATAGCGGGTGCGGGCACCCATATTGACTGACTCCACATTCATCGATGATCATATCGGATGAACCACGATGCCGATTCAATCAATCCCATATATATATTCCCTTCGTCTCGCGATATTTTACTTGCGAGATTCGATCGTCGGTGCGTCATACCTAGTTCAATCTCGTTCACGGCAAGTACTTTACCGTTCGTAATCCGATATCACTTTGTGATTAACTCCTTAACCACATGCTTGCAAGCGGTGTTGATATCGATTACCTAGTGGGCCGAGTATATCTCTCCGACTTGGGAGGACAAATTCCATCTCGATACATAACCCAACGGATACTTTCCGATCACACGAGAGACACCTTTATGATCACCCTCTCATAGGATGACGTTTGATGACCTCAAAGCTTTCTTCCGATACCGGGGTTGTATTATCTCATGGTCTAAGGAATACAATATTTGACATAGGAAAAGCTTCGCAAAGATGAACACGATGATACGATCTAATTGCTTTGCTTAGTTTGGGTATGTCCATCATATCATTCTCCAATGATATGATCTCATTATCAATTGACAACTCATGTCTATGGTTAGAAAACCTTAACCATCATTGATCAATGAGCTAGTCCATAGAGGCGTACTAGGGACACGGTGTTGTTCACAAACCACACAAGTATTAAAGTTTCCGCTTAATACAATTCTAGCATGGAATATAAACTTTATCATGAACAAGAATTATAATAATAACATCTTTATTATTGCCTCTAGGGCATAATTCCAACAGGGTGCTCCTACCCCTGGCCGCGGCATGACTCAGGAGGAGTCAGCTGCGGCAGGAGCGGGCGCGACCTGTGCCAAGTCCCCGACTCGCAACAGGTGCTTCAACTGTGGTGAAGTAGGCCACTTCCGCTCGGATTGCACAGAACCGGAACATTTTTTGTTCTGCGGTGACCCATCGCACCGGGTCCTGGACTGCATGGCCCGCTCACCACACCGGGAGCGTGGCATCCTGGAGCTGCTTGGTCACGGGATGGGCCTTGGGTTTTACTACATTGACTTGGGGAAGGTGGAGCTATCAGTATCCCAGAACCTGGCCGAGATCCGCGTTTTGCCAGACTAGGACCCACACCTATCGGTGGAGATCACTGAGGACATTATCCGCATGGAGTTACAGTCATATGACTCTGACTTCGTGTGGAACGTGAGGGAAACTGCCCCCATGGTGTTCTCGGTGATCTTCCCATCCAGGGAGGCGTTGTGTGCCCTGT
The DNA here is from genome assembly GCA_030063025.1 of Avena longiglumis. NCBI lineage: Eukaryota > Viridiplantae > Streptophyta > Magnoliopsida > Poales > Poaceae > Avena > Avena longiglumis. The sequence continues at coordinate 15,216,034 of CP125976.1, forward strand.
CCTAGGGCCAGTCGACGTTCCTCCCCATACACAACATCAAGGTGTCTATCCATGAGTCGTGTGTGCACCCCGATACTACAGCATCTCTCTAGACCGTCTGGGTCCGCATCCACGGCATTCCCGATGAAGCAAGAAAGGAGAAGTACATCAAGCTGATCACCCAGGCCATTGGCAAGTTCGTGAGCTTTGACATGGACTCCCTCCGCGGTCAGGGTCCGGTGCAGGTCCAAGTCAGACACCCGGATCTGGCCAAACTGGATTGCACCCTCCCTCCCTTCTACTTCGGCACTCCGGGCAGGACCCTTACTGTGGATGGAGGGGAGGAGGTGGGATCTCGGTCCCCAACCCCAGACCTCTCCGAGCACCGCCGTGACCCCGGGGATGGGGGCGCTGACCAGTCTAGTGAGGATGACTTGGAGGATGACCTGGATCCTCCTACTCCTGCCCTAACCTCCCCGGGGGAGTCCCTTCCCCCGGTGGCCGCGGGAGGTTCGCCTCCCGGCTGCTACTCTGTCCCTAGGGCCGGTCCTCACTCTCGCCCTCCCCTCGGTGGACGTCCATAGGTGCCACCGTCCAGATCCTATGATTTCGGAGGAGATGGGCGTCACTCCCTATGGGTCGAACCTGGGTGAGGGGCTGGAGTACCTAGGGCTCTCGGGATGGGCAGCGACGCAGCCCGCTCTGCGCTGCAGTCCCACGACGACTCGGTCCTCTCCCAACGAGGGGATGGTGGTGGCTCCGCCGTCTTCGCCTCGCTCCCCCGGGGCGGTGTGCTACACCCTCTCCACGGGCTCTCCTACCGCTTCGCCCGAGAAGCTACCGCTCGAGCCCCCGTCGACTCCGGCCCCACCGGTAAGTGTCGCTCTCGGTCTTCCCCGACACTCCCGAGGCGACGATCAAGGCCCATCCTTCCCGTCGTCCTCGGCCTCCCCCTCTACCTTCCTCCCGCGCTAGCGCCAGGATTGCCACTGCGAGATCCAGGACTGGTGGTGAGGGGAGGGAGCCGACCGTCCTCGAGCAGGCGGAGGCGCTGGCGGCATTCCGTAACCTTGACCTAGGTACGACTTGCTCCCTTTCCTCTCCTCCTGTTATTTCTTCTCCACCTTCCGGGTCCAGGTTCTCGGTTTTGGCAGATGTTCTGGAGGAACGGTTAGATATTGTGGCCAGGGACAGCGGGATCGTGTTCCGTGGAGAACGCGGTCCCCGGGAGAAGATTGTGGCCCTAAAGGCAAAGGAGGTCTATGATGGTGTTCTGGCGGCCTCTCGTGCTCATGCAGAGTAGGAGAAACTGGCTAGACTCCATGCTACTGCTAGCACGGGGCTGCAGGGCCCGGTGACTAGGGAGGCAGCCCTCCTCGTCCGTTGAGTGTGGAGACCTCCCTCATGACCCCCCAGGCGGGAGGGAAGAGAGGGAGGCCTCCCAAACCTATGTCCAGGCCCTCAACTGGTGGTAGGGCCCGATCTATCCCCCGTAAGGGGATCCCCCTGGATAGTATTCCCCAATGAGTCGCCCGATTTTCCTCTTCGATTGGAACATCCGGGGATTTGGGAATGAGGGCCGCAGACAGCAGCTGAGGGACTACTTGAGACAGGAAGATGTTGACATTGTGGGCCTACAGGAGACGATTAGACAAGACTTCTCAATCCCTGAGTTGCAGGGATTGAGCCGCCACAGGTTTATCTGGCATTGGCTGCCGGCTAACGGACACTCTGGAGGCATCCTCATAGGGGCTAAAGAGGATACCTTTGAGGTAGAGGACATGGACAGCGGAGAGTTCTTTGTGAGTATGTCACTCACCCATAGATGATCGAACCTCGGCTGGGAGGTGATCATTGTCTATGGCCCCGCAGACCATCGTCATTCCCCTACTTTCTTGGCTGAATTGTCAGCCAAGGTGGGGAGTTGCGCTAGTCCAGTGGTGGTGGCGGGGGATTTTAACCTGATTCGGTCCCCGGAAGAGAAGAGCTCGGATAATGTAGACCTATCTAGGATGCGTATGTTCAATGACTGCATTGCTGATCTCGCCCTGCGAGAGATCCCCCGAGTGGGGGGTCGGTACACCTGGTCTAACAACCGAGTGGACCCGATCAGGAGTGTGCTGGATCGGGTCCTGGTATCGGTGGAGTGGGAACTGGCCTATCTCTTGTGCTCCCTTCGGGCGGTTACAAGGGTCGGGTCGGACCATTGCCCACTCCTTCTCTCCACGGTTGGGATCGCCGCCGAAGCTTAATCGATTCCACTTCGAGAACTTCTGGCTTCAGCAGCCGAGGTTTGTGGAGATGGTACAGGACAAGTGGAGTGCAGCGACTTTGGCAGTACAGAGGGCACGCACCGCAATGGATGTTTGGCACTTCTGTGCTCTGATGGCCCGCCAGTTCATGTGTGGGTGGGGGGCGAACCTTGGTGTGGCATCCCGCAAAACCACTACTAGAAAATCGCGTTGAATTTGTGCATTGCATCGTCATCATCATATGTTGTTTGTCAAAAACTATTTTCGCAAAGCCCGTTTTGTTTTCTAAAACGCCCCATCTTTAATCAAATATCAACGGTCTCGGATTATTTTGTGTTACGATATCAGGTTGCAAGCGGTGTTTGTAAAACAAATAAAATATTTATTATTTTAGCGGGCGATCGAACGGCGTTTCGACCCGAGACCACCCCAGGATTTCAAGCGGTCCACCTCTAATCCTATTCCTACCAACCTATCTACCCAGCCCTTGCCTCCCACATCACGGCCAATCAACAGATGCCACCTCACCTCCCCTATCCCCCAACCAGCGAGACCCGCCCACATCACTCCCTCTCTCTCTCCCTTCCCACCCCTCAGCCCGCTCACACACACATTACATTTTGCACGCCACCGGTCCACCAACCCCTGCTTTAATCCCAGCTCACAGGCCCCACAGGCCACCCTCCCTGTCCCTCCCCCAACCTTCTCCCACAGCCACATGGCGCCCTCGCGCCTCCCTTGGCTCCTGCAGCACACCCCCCACGGGACCACCTGGACCCCACCTGCCCCTCGTCCCGCTCCCCTCTCTCCTCTCTCCCACTTCCTTCCTTCCGGGGCTCCCTCCGCCCCTCACCATCCTCTCGCCGCAGCCTCTCCCCAGTCCCTCTCCTCCCATCTTGCCCAGCGCCGCTCCCTCTCCATCACTTGTGCCGCCTCCGCTCCTCCTCCCTCCCAGCCCCTCTCCGCTTGGCGTCGCCGCATCTCCAGTTCCGCCTCCAGCGCGCCATCCGCCTCGCCCAGCGCCACCCTCCGGCCAGCCGTCTCCCTCGTCGCTGCGGCCCGGCCCTCATTTCGTCCGCCCAGGCGCCCGCCGCCCTCCTCCTCCCCGTCCCTCAACCTCGGCCTCTCTGCCTCCTCCACGGAAGACCCCACAGGGCACGCCCAAGCGTCGCCCGTCGTCCCGTCGCGGCCCGGCGACCCGAGCCGCGCGCTCAAGCCGCCTCCTCTCGCCCGTGCTCGCCCGCCTGCCTGCGCTCCGCCCCGCCTCGCCCTCGGCTCCGCGCGCAGTCGCCAGCGTCCTCAGCCCTCAGCACTTTGGCCAGCATCGCGGCCTGCCTTGTGGCATCCATAAAACCACTACTAGAAAATCGCGTTGAATTTGTGCATTGCATCGTCATCATCATGTGTTGTTTGTCAAAAACTATTTTATAAAGCGTTTTGTTTTCCAAAGCCCCCATCTTAATTCAGCATAAGCCGGTTCTCGGATTAATTATTTTAGCGCTATCGGTTTGCACCGGCCGTTTAAAACAAATAAAAGTTCAATTGTTTTAGCGGGGGCGATCGAGCGACCAACCCGACGACCACCCCAGTTAAAATCGGTCCAACCTCTAAATCCTATAGCTACCCAGCTAACCTACCCACACACCCCAGCCACATCACCCGGGCCAATCAGCTCTCGCCACCTCACCTCTCCTCTCTCCCCCCACCCAATCCCGTGCTGCCACATCAGCAAATCTCTCTCTCACCCTCTTTTCACCAACCCACACAACTCACACCACCGCACGCCACGACACACACACTCCGCGCACGCCAGTACCACCACTCCACCACCGTTCCTTTGGGCCCCATGACCCCACACTTGCCCGTCTCTCTCCCCACCGCCTTTCTCTTCCCAACCTCCCGACCATGGCCCCCTACTGACCGCGCCATCCCTCATTGCTACCGGCTCTCCGCCTCCATGTAAGCCCCTAACCTCATCCATGCCAACCCGCTCGCCTCGCCCAGGCGCCTCCATGTGCCAGCTGCCTGCGCCATGCCTCCCTGCGACCTCCTTCCCACCGCGTCCCTCAGTTCGCGCCCCTCTTCTCCGCCTGCCCACATGCTTTCCCTCGCTTGCCGCCCCTCTTCTCCTTGCGCCACGGCCTCATGGACCGCTTGCAGGTCGTCCCGCCGCTGGCCAGCACGTCGCCGGAGCCGCCTTGCCTCGAGCTTGCCCACCTGCCTCCAGCGCTCAGCGCCCGCCCGGCCTCCGATGGTGCGCGCATACTTCTTGTTGGGGTCCGTGCCTTGGCGTCCTCCTCCGTCGTAGCAGCGAGCGCCGCCAGCTCGGCTCCCGTCGCCCGTCCGCGGTGTCCGTCCTGCCTGCCATGGGTCCCTCCTCCGTAAGCCCCTTCCGAGACCAGTACTGCGTCGACAACATCTCGGCGTCCTGTGTCTCATCGCCATGGTGGCGTCTCGTCCTCGTTGTTTGAACCTACCGTCGGTGTCTGTCGTCGGCATCTTTGTGGCTGCTCGGTGAAGACAAAGACCAAGTTATCCTAGTGTTGGTTACATGCATGTCTGTTTGTAGAGATCTCGGAGCTACTCGTGTTGTTGGCATGTGTATGTTCTTTGAAGAATCTCGAACCTGATGGTGGGCGACCGCGGGCAAGGGCCTCCACCTCGGGTCCACAAGATCTGCCACGCGGAGCCGAAGACCGGAATCGACATGCCATGTTCTCCCTCCCGGACGCCATGATCTTCGTCACGGACGCGGAGAAACCCTCGGACGCCAAGATCTTCTCTGGACCCCGGAAACATCCCCTGAACGCCAAGGTCGTCGACATGGATACGTTATGGACTTCCCTTGGACGCCAAGGTCTACCTCCCGGAACCGAAGACCGCGATGACGTAGAACCAAGATCCCCATCGGATAAGAACGACATCATCCCGGAAGAATCCGACGCGCCCCGACACCGACCAAGTCCTGCTTCCCGGATGCGACAAGACCTACCTCCAATATCCGAGACCGTTCCGTCGAACCCTGAACCCCAGATCCGGACCCCGAGACCGACCCCGAACCCCGGAACCCCAAGTTCGTCGAGAACCTCTAATGTGTGAACCTCTTCCCGAAAACCCTATTTTATAAATTCCATCTATATAACTTGTTGCATATTTAATTGTCATCTCGCATGAATATCATTGGTTTGGGGGCCTTATGCCGATTCACCTCATAATTAAATATGGGGCCCATATGCGGGCAAATCTAGTCTCATATTGGCCTCATTTAAACTTGTGTAGCGAACCCGTATTATCTTTTGCCTTGTAATACAACATTTAAACGCAGGGTAGCTAAATAACTTGAACCATCTAATAAATTGTCGGGACCCCGGTTCCGTTTAATACTGTCTAATTGCATTGCACCTTGCCATGTCATACATCATACATGCAACATGCCGATCTTCTGCTGTTGTGTTAAATATTGCATCCGGTGTTTATTCTAGTGTTTTGCTTCTTCGCGGATAAGGCCGTTGAGTTGATGTGAGCGTCGCCCCGATCTTCGGTTGAACCCTTCGACAATGTTTTCAGGCGAGCATCTCCCCCTTTCTACCTATCTTACTTTATAGTCTTTATTCCCTCCTGTTGATCTATTGCTATCTGTGTTGCGTTGCTCTAGTTTTCGTACCCGTGATATCCCTTGCAGCCTTATATTGCCTTGGACACATCCTATTACCTGTTGTTTGGTAGATAGTTGGACTTGCGCGTCGTAGTCGCTGGTTCAAGTGTTGTTGCGTGTCGACAAATGCCACAGTTGTTGATGCATTGCTGCATGTTGATGATGGAGATGATTCTAGTTTTACTTACCGTTCATTTTAAATCCCTGTTTAACAACTAAAATTGAAATAAGCAGAGGCATCGGTGGGTGATAGAAAATATTTGGTTTCGAGCATACTTGTGTCCGTAAGACCCAGTACTTGATACTGTTCCTTGATTTATCGCGCTATCCACATCCGGAGGTATATGGGACCCCCACGAGCGAGCTTGATTCGATCTTATTTCTTGGGGCCACAAACTAGTTTGAGGTTTTATTTACGATCTGTACTCATGCCATGCTACTTATGTATTTAAATTGTGCGACGGATAGCTTTGTCTTTGTTAGGATCGGGACACGATTCCATGTGTCGACAAGCCCGGCCACACTTCGGGTTGATCGTTCACGGCCGTATACCCAAACCTTGAGCCCGTCTCGAGTCGGTGGCCGTTGCGGGATCTACTTAAGTGGCCCCTGAAATATTTCTGAATCTGTGATTGTTCGATCGTGAAAGCCTCGTTGGGTTTTGAGTTGGTTTTCGAGGTTGATCGGCGTGTGTTGCTATTGGTGCACCCGTCGGGTAAAACTTTCGAAAGCCGTGTCCGCGGATAGGTCGACTTGGAGCGATATCTCGATCATAGACAAGCATAACTAAAGTTTATTGCTATAAATCGACTTTATAATGACTAGTAATCAGCTTCACTATAATGGAATGGCTAATTAATCGCCCACAATTGCTTGTTTGGTGTAAGCTTGCGACCACCATCGTATCGACTAGTAAGTATTGCAACTCTAGCAATGGCTGAATAAAAGTACCAACAAGCTTTGGGTTTTGGGTATCTCATGCTAATTGTATCTGACTAGTAAGTGTTGCCACTATCACGGAATGGTTAACTAAAAGTGCCCACTGCTTATTTTATCAGGACGATTATCTATACTTGACTAGTAATTGCTGCAACGATAACCAAATAAGTAAAACTGCCAACCGTGTGAGTTCCTCGGTCTACTTCCTCGTTTGGTCTCGAGGGGGGAAACACCAGGATGGGTTTTGTTTGGTGTTAGCTTCAGGTTGGATCCGGATAGGTATATCTTACCCCTCTCTGACCGTCGCCAGTTGTATCGAGTCTCTATAGGTTGTTTAGTGCATGCTGCCGCTGCCGCTTCAGTCCACCATACCTATGTAGGCGAGGGCCTTGGTCTAGCCTCGCCGTGTCTTGGCCTCGATCTTGGCTCCTTCTTTTTCCTTTGCCTTTGTCGGCACCCCTTTTGTTTAAGTAGGTTTGAGATCGACGCCGTTAGAAGGGTTACCCTTCCGGCTTGGCCTGGGCAGGGTTATGGACGCCATTGGTTATTCTTCAGGGCTCTTAGCCCCATTTGCATCTTGTTCGTAGCTGGACGCTCTATCATTTTCAAGGTGATTTGGATCTTTGTATAGTATATCTGTATTTTGACTCTTTGAGTCGCTGTTATCTATATCTGATTCTGTGGGTCCCATCAAGGACTGTTGTGTAATGTTATTACTTCGTTTTCCACCCATGCGAAAGTGCTGGTGAACACCTTTGAATCGTTTCTATCTTGGGTTTGGCGAATTTTGCTCAACTTGCATAGGTCCGATTCAGTGTTATACTACGCCGACGTCATACGCCGCCTTGAAACCTGACCTCGCCTCCCCGACAACCCGTGTCCTCTTCCCGCCGTCGACCCTCGGTGGCCCCCTCGAACTCCGTCCATGGCGCCCCCTCGCCTCACTACCTTCCTCGGCCGCCACCGCCAGGCCCGTCTCCGTCGCCCAGCGGGCCAAGCCCTCGCCACTGTCTGCAGCGCCCGGGCACCGTCTGCGATGACCTCCGCCCGTGTGTACGTTTGGTGGCGGCCTCTTCATGAACCCCAAGGTCGTCTGCATCGTGAAGGACAACATGAGTTCGCCCGAGAACTGCCATGAGACCAAGTTAATCTCGGCAGATCTTCGTCACCACCAAGTTAAAGACCGAACCCCAAGGCCGTGGACATGGGGTGACAGAGACTAATACATGGATTCGAAGACCGATCCGTGGCGAAAACCGAGGAGCCCGATGAAACACCGGCGCCGTGCACAAGTCGACAGCGAGACCCGATGCGACAAGTACTTCATCCCGCCGCCATGACCGTCGACACCCGAAGACCCCGGATCGCCAAGCCCTACCGGTCCGAGCGACCTCGCTAACCCGAACCACAGGACCGACCCGAACCGGAACCCCAAGATCGTGAGCCCCCCCCCAATTGATTTGCTTCTTGCGGATAAGGCCGTTGAGTTGATCTGATGCCGACCCGATCTTCGGTTGAACCTTGGCAATGTTTCGGTGAGCATCTCCCCTTTCTACCTATCTTACTTTTATAGTATTTATTCCCTCCTGTTGATCTATTGCTATCGTGTTGCGATGCTCTAGTTTCGTGCGTGATATCCCAGCCTTATATTGCCTTGGACACATCCTATTACATTGTTTGGTAGATAGTTGGACTTGCGCGTCGTGATAAACTTGCTCAAGTGTTGTCGCGTGTTGTCAAGTGCCACGATTGTTGATGAATTGCCGCATGTTGATGTTGGAGATGATCATAGTTTTACTTATCGTTCACTTTAATTCTGTTAAACAACTAAAATCGAATTAAGCGGAGGCATCGGTGGGTGATAGATAACATTTGGTTTCGAGCCCACTTGTGTCCGTGGGACCCGAGTACTTGATACATTCCTTGATTTATCGCGCTATCCACATCCGGTATATGGGACCCCACAGGCGAGCTTGATTCCGTCTTATTTCTTGGGGCCACAAACTAGTTTGAGGTTTTGTTTACTATCCACTTATGCCGTACTACGCTTTATTTATGTTTGTGCGAGAGCACCTTTGTCTTTATTTAGGTAAGCGGAGTGTTTTCATGTGTCGACAAGCCACACTTCGGGTTCCCGGTCGTTTGACAGCAGCGCAAACCTTGAGTCCGTCTCGGTCGGCTTCGTTGGGTCTACTCAATGGGGTGGCCCCACGAAATAATTCTGAATCTGTGATTGCTTAGTCGTGAAAGCCTCGTTGGGTTTGATTTGGTTTTCGAGGTTGATCGGCGTGTGTTGCTATTGGTGCACCCAGCCGGGTAAAACTTTAAAGCCGTGTCGCGGATATGGGCGACTTGGAGCAGTATCTCGACCATAGACAAGCATAACTAAAGTTTATTGCTATAAATTTGACTTTATAATGACTAGTAATCAGCTTCACTATAATGGAATGGCTAAATAATACGCCCACAATTGCTTGTTTGGATTGTCGCTTGCGACCATTGTATCGACTAGTAAGTATTGCAACTTCTAGCGGAATGGCTAAATAAAAGTACCAACAAGCTGCTGGTTTTGGGTTACCTCATGCTAATTGTATTTGACTAGTAAGTGTTGCCACTATAACGGAATGATTAACTAAAAGTGCCCTTTGTTTATTTTATCGGGATGTTTATCGAAACGACTAGTAAAGTGCGCCTATATGAATAAGTAAAGCGCCAGCGTGTGAGTTCCTCGGTTGACTTCTCGATGGTCTCGAGAAAGCGCCGGATGGGTTTGTTTGATGATAGTATCCGGTTGGATCGAATAGGTCTTCCTTACCCTCTCGATGGCATGTTGTATCGAGTCTCTATAGGTTGTTTAGTGCATCTTGCCGTGCCGTTCGATCCACCATACCTATGGCGAGGCGAGGCGAATTCTAGCCTCGCCGTGTCTTGGCCTCGATCAGCGCTCCTCTTTTCCTTTGCCCTTTGTCGGCACCTTTTGTTTAAGCGGGTTTTGAGATCGGCGCCGTTAGCGGGGTTACCCTTAAAACGGCTTTGGCAGGGTTATGGGCGCCATTGGTTATTTCTTGAGGCTCTTAGCCCCATTTGCATCTTGTCCGTAGTCGGACCTTCATCTTTCAAGGTGATTTGGATCTTTGTCTGCGTATATCTATATTCTTGACTCATGGAGTCGTGTTGTATATATATATTACATGGGTCCCATCGAGTGTTGTGTAATGTTATTACCGTTTTCCACCCATGCGAAAGTGCTGGTGGGCACCTTTGAATCGTTTCTATGCGGGTTTGGCGAATTTTGCTCAAACTTTCATAGGTCCGATTCGAGGTGTTCTGAGTGGTATCGAGCTCAGCGGTTTCGATACCCACAAGTCGACTGTAGGATAACCTAGCTAACGGCCGGTAGAGTGTCAAAACTATTTTTAAAATCGGTTGGATAGTTACGATTAGGTCTGATTTTACTCCTTACCCTGCTATTAGCCTCTTACCTCGTGTTTTGAATCCGCTCTCTTCTTTCTCTTCGAGTCCAGGAATTCTCGTGGTTGGGTTTCCGTCGTACCTTCAGGGTTTCGCTTCCTCCTTTGGTAACGGTGTTCTACCGTCCGGTGTTCAAGCTGCCTGATGAATCCGTCTGCTGTGGTATCATTCTTTGTTCATTGTTTGTGCCTTCCGGTGTTTTCCGACGCGACGACATCCTCTATGCCAGATCCGATCTGATGCGCATCACTCCTTTGTTCGAACCTCGCTTGTCGAGATCTTGATCGATTCGAGAATGGTTGCACTCTTTTCTACTGATTGTGCGGAGTAATAGTTTGGGTGCGTGATGGATTGGCCCCCATGCCGACTACCCTTTCTATTCGCTTTTTTACATTGAAGTGGATGAGAATGCATCGGTCCTCTCTTTCCATCGAAGCTAGAGGTGGCTTTATTTGTTGATACCTCTACCTTCGACCTTTTCGTTCCGGAGTGTTCTTTCGACGATCACGGACAGCGACCTCTTGTTACTGGTGTCGCGAGGATCTACACGAAGCGAGAAGACGCAGATCGCCGACCTTCCTTCCGGTACCAGGAGGCGGATCTCGAGGGCGAGATCCATTGTTAGTGGTGTCGAATTGTGGCATCCCGCAAAACCACTACTAGAAAATCGCGTTGAATTTGTGCATTGCATCGTCATCATCATATGTTGTTTGTCAAAAACTATTTTAAAAAGCCGTTTTGTTTTCTAAACGCCCCATCTTTAATCAAATATCAACCGGGTCTCCGGATTATTTTATTGTACGATATCGGGTTGCAAGCGGTGTTTGTAAAACAAATAAAAATATTTATTATTTTAGCGAAGGCGGTCGAGCGGGCGTTTTAACCCGACGACACCCCGAGTTTTACAAGCGGTCCACCTCTAATCCTATTCCTACCAACCTACCTACCCAGCCCTTGCCTCCACATCACCTGGCCAATCAGATGCCACCTCACCCTCCCTATCCCCAACCAACCGGACCCGCCCCCTCACTCCCTCACCTCTCTCTCTCCCTTCCCCCACTCAACCCACTCACACACACAGCCCCACCAGCACACATCCACCCACACGCACGCCACTTTTGATCCACCAACCCCTGCCCCCATCCTCCCACAGGCCCCACAGACCCACCCTCCCCCACGTCCCTCCAACCTTCTTCTCCAGCTCTGCCCCCAGAGCCCCTCACTTTCCCTTGGCTCCCTGCCAGGCACACCCCCCCCGCGGGACCCACCCTCTGGACCCACCTGCCCCGTCGTCCCCGCTCCCTCTCTCTTCTCCCTCTCTCTCCCACGCTCCCTTCCTTCCTCGCAGGCTCCTCCCCGCCCCTCACCATCCTCTCGCCTTGTGCGCCGCTCCCGGCAGTGGCCTCTCCTCCACCCAGCGCTAGCGCCGCCTCCCGATCCCGCCTCCTCGCGCGCAGCCTCCTCCCGGCCGCGCTCCCCTTCTCCATCCAGCGCCGCCTCGCTCCTCCCTCCCGTGCCCGAGCCCCTCTCCCCTTGGCGTCGCCCGCATCTCCATGATTCGCCTCCACCAGCGTCGCGAGCCGCCCCCGGCTCCAGCCCGCGCCACCTCCGGCCCAGCCGTCTCCCTCGTCAGCCCTCCTCCCGCTGTTCGCCCGTCCGCCTGGCGGCGCCCGCCCTGCTCCTCCCAGGCCCCGTCCCCAACCTCGGCCTCCTGCCCTCCTCCGCGGAAGACCACCTTGAGCTTGCCCACGCCAAGCCGTCGTCGTCGTCCCGTCGCCCGCCCCAACGACCCGGGCGCGCGCGCTCAACCGCCTCCTCTCCGCCCGGCTCGTGCTCGCGCCTGCCTCGCCTCCACCCGCCCTCGCCTCGGCTCCGCCGTGGTCCGCCAGGCGTCCTCCGCCCTCCAGCGCCGTCGCGCCCGCGCTCGCTGCCTGCGCCGCGGCAGCGTCCGCGCCACCGCCCGCGAGCCTCGCCTTCCTCCCGACAACCCTGTCCTCTTCCCGTCGACCCTCGCCGTGGCCCCTCGGGCTCCGTCCCTTGGCGCCCTGCGCCTCGCCTACCGCCTTCCTCGGCCCTCCTCCCGGCATCCCGTCGCGTCGTCCTCGAGCAGGGCCACCGCCAGCGTCTCGTCGCCGCGGGCCAAGCCCTACTGCCACATGCGCGGCGCCCGAGCACCGTCTGCGATGACCTCCGCACCGTGTGTGCACGTTTGATGGCGACCTCTTCATGAACCCCAAGGTAAATCATGTCGTGAAGGACAACATGAGTTCGCCGGAAGAATCGCGGACCAAGTTAATCTCGGCAAGATCTTCGTCACCTCCCAAGTTAAAGCCGAACCCCAAGGCCGTCGACATGGGGCAAGGACTAATACATGGATTCGAACCGATCCGGCGCGAAAACCGAGGCCCGATGAAACACCGGCGCCGTGCACAAGTCTGACAACCGAGACCCCGATGCGACAAGTACTTCATCCCGCACGCCATGACCGTCGACATGACCCGAAGACCCCGGATGCGCCAAGCCCTACCCCGGAGTCCGAGAACGACCTCGTTGTGGCATCCCGCAAAACCACTACTAGAAAATCGCGTTGAATTTGTGCATTGCATCGTCATCATCATATGTTGTTTGTCTAAAACTATTTTCCCAAAGCCCGTTTTGTTTTCTAAAACGCTCCATATTTATTCAAATATCAAACCCGGGTCTCAGTTATTTTGTGTGTCGATATCGGTTTGCAAGCGGTGTTTGTAAAACAAATAAAATATTTATTATTTTAGCGGGGGCGATCGAGCGGGCGTTTGACCCGACGACCACCCGATTTTACAAGCGGCCCACCTAATGGCCCCTTCTAAATCCTAAAGCTACATTAAACTACCCACACCCCAGCCACATCACCCAGCCAATCGTGGATGACACCTCACTCCCCTTCCACCCAGCGAACGCCATGGCCACATCACTCCTCTCTCCACCTCTCTCTCAACCACACAACACACACCACACACGCGGCACCTGGCCCCGGCCCCACGCCTGGCCCACCCTCAACCCCACGCGACTCCCCACCTTCTCCCTCCTCCTCCCAGGCAGCCTTTTCCCGTCGGCTTCTCCCCGCTCCCAAGCTCGTCCGCCCGGCGCCCCTTCTCCGCGCCGCCCTCGCTCGCTCCGGCTGGCCCCCTCTACCTCGCGGACCCAGCCCGTCGCGTCGCCCTCCCCTCCGCCCGCGCGCCTCGCCCGTCCTCGCCCGCGTCCGCCGCGCGCTGCGGAGACCCGACCGCGTCGCCGCCGGCCTCTGCCTCCGCCCGCCCGCTCGCCGCGGTCCCTCCACCAGCCGCGCCTAACTCCTCTCGCCGCTTCTCCCTCGCGGCAGCCTTCCCGCATCCGCCGCCCGGGCCGTCTCGTGAGCGCTGCCGCCTCCGTCCTCCAGCGTTCGCCGCTCCGCCGCCCGTCCCCCCCCCTTCGGCGGTTCGCCGAACCTCCCTCGCCGTCCCTTCCGGGCTCCTCCCTCTGTCGGTTCGCCCATGCGCGAGTTCCCGCCGCCCTCCTGCCGCTCGGAGCCCTGCGCCGCCAGCGTCTGCGGCCGTCTCCGCCTCGGCCGCCAGACCACCCAGTCGCCGCCCCAGTCCCCCTACGCTGCGCTGGTCGCCGCCCACCTGCACGTCGTCGAGCCGCCCCGTCGCCTCTGCCGTCGACCTGCTCCCTGCATCCGGTCGACATCACCGCCGAACGTCGCCCTCGTTCGTCCCAGCTCCCTCCTCGAGCTCAAGCCCGCTGCTCGTCGTGGCCTCTCTGCATCGGACCCCACAGGCGCCTCGGGTGTGCTCACATGGCGTGGACTCCTTCTCAGGCGAGCTCGTCCGCGTGGGTTCCTGCAGCGACATTCCGCCCTTCCCTCGTGTTGAGATCGGCCGTCCCTTTCCAGTCGCGTGTGTGCCCTGGTGCCTTTCGCTGTTCGGTGCAGATCCGGTTACGTGCATGGTTGTGTGGTGATACTCTGGAGACAAGTATGCGGGGTGGCGCTAAAGACAAGATCGATAGCGACACCGGATCTACCTCACGGACCCAAAGGTCGCCTTTCGGATCAAACCCGAAGGCGTTCTCCGGACCGCCATGATCTTCTTCTCGGATCGGAGACGATGGCAAACTCGCCCAAGACCGACATCGACAAGCGAAGCGGCACCATCAAGACCGTCACGGGGGCGAGATACGCTACCGAACCGAAGACGCGGCGCGACAAGATCGTCTCGGGCGCCCAGTCGTCGACCGGATCGCCAAGTAGTTCCCTCGGACGCCATGATCTCCCTCACGGAATCGAGCGCGGGCGACAAGACCCTACAGCGGCAAGATCGACCCGTGGGACCGACAAGACCAGCGATGACAAGGGCGGCACCGACCGGAAGAATCCGATCGCCCGACGCCGCGCGCAAGTCCTGCCGGATGCGAGCGAGCCCGCCGAGACGAATCCGTCGAACCTGGACCGACCCGAACCCCCAGAACCCTAACCAAGATCGCGAACCCTAATGTGAACCCTTCCCGAAACCCTATTTTATAATATAATACAACTTGTCGCATATTGATTGATCATGCATGCATACTTGTCATGTGGTTTGGGGGCCTTATGCCGATTCACCTAATAATTAAATATGGGGCCCATATGCGGGCAAATCTAGTCTCATATCGGCCTCATTTAAATCTGTGTAGCGAACCGGTATCTTATCTTGCCTTGTTATAACAACATTTAATTGCGGGGTAAACAAATAACTTGAACCGTTGGACTAATTGTCGGGACCCGGTTAACTTAATCGACCTAATTGCACGCATCTTTGCCATGCCATACATCATACATGCATCATGTCGATCTTACCGTAGTATTAAATATTGCATCCGGTGCTTCTTCTAGTGATTTGCTTCTTCGGATAAGGTCGTTGAGTTGATGCGATGTCGCCCGATCTCGGTTGAACCTCGGCAATGTTTTCAGGCGAGCATCTCCCCCTTTCTACCTATCTTGCTTTTATAGTATTTATTCCCTCCTGTTGATCTATTGCTATCTGTGTTGCGATGCTTTAGTTTCCGTACCTGTGATATACCGTGCAGCCCTATATTGCCTTGGACACATCCTATTGCCTGTTGTTTGGTAGATAGTTGGACTTGCGCGTCGTAGTCGCTTGCTCAAGTGTTGTTGCGTGTTGTCAATTGCCACGGTTGTTGATGTATTGCCGCATGTTGCTGTTGGAGATGATCATAGTTTTACTTATCGTTCACTTTAATTCCTGTTTAACAACTAAAATTGAAGTAAGCAGAGGCATCGGTGGGTGATAGAAAATATTTGGTTTCCGAACGCCCACTTGTGTCCCGTAGGACCCCGAGTACTTGATACCTGTTCCTTGAATTATCGCGCTATCCACATCCGGGAGGTATATGGGACCCCCACAGGCGAGCTTGATTCATTCTTATTTCTTGGGGCCACAAACTAGTTTGAGGTTTTATTTACTATCTGTACTTATGCCATGCTACTGTATTTACGTTTGTGCGAGGTGCACCTTGTCTGTTTAGGTAAGCGGAGTGTTTTCGCGGTGTCGACAAGCCAGCCACACTTTCGGGTTCCCGATCGTTTCTGACCATTGGCAAACCTTGAGTCCGTCTCGGAGCTTGCTTACTCCGTTGCGGGATCTACTCAAAGGGGTGGCCCCCTGAAATATTTCTGAATCTGGTGATTGTTCAGTCGTGAAAGCCTCGTTCGGTTTTGATTTGGTTTTCGAGGTTGATCGGCGTGTGTTGCTATTGGTGCACCCGGCGGGTAAAACTTTGAAAGCCGTGTCGCGGTTATGGGCGACTTGGAGCCGCGATATCTCGATCATAGACAAGCATAACTAAAGTTTATTGCTATAAATTTGACTTTATAATGACTAGTAATCAGCTTCACTATAATGGAATGGCTAAATAATACGCCCACAATTGCTTGTTTGAGTTGTCGCTTGCGACCATTGTACTGACTAGTAAGTATTACCTTCTAGCGGAATGGCTAAATAAAAGTACCAACAACTGCTGGGTTTTGGGTTTACCTCATGCCATCTGTACCTGACTAGTAATTGTTGCAACCACAACGGAATGGTTAACTAAAAGGGCCCACTGCTTCTTTTATCAGGACAATTATCTATACCTGACTAGTAATTGCTGCAGCGATAACGGAATAAGTAAAAGCGCCAGCTGTGTGAGTTCTCGGTTGACTTCCTCGTTTGGTCTCGAGGAAACGCCAGATGGGTTTGTTTGGTGTTAGTTTCAGGTTGGATCCGGATAGGTCATTCTTACCCCTCTCGATAACCGCCATTGTATCGAGTCTCTATAGGTTGTTTAGTGCATCTTTCTTGCCGCTTGATCCACCATACCTATGTAGGCGAGGACCGCCAATTCTAGCCTCGCTGTCTTGGCCTCGATCTTGACGCTCCTTCTTTTTCCTTTGCCCTTTGTCGGCACCCCTTTTGTTTAAGCGGTTTTGAGATCGGCGTCATTAGCGGGGTTACCCTTCCGGCTTGGCACGGCAGGGTTATGGGCGCCATTGGTTATTCTTGGGGCTCTTAGCCCCATTTGCATCTTGTCCGTAGTCGGACGCTTTGTCATTTTCAAGGTGATTTGGATCTTTGTATATTATATACGTATTCTTGACTCTTTGAGTCATTGTTGTATATATATACATTACGTGGGTCCCATCGAGGACTGTTGTGTAATGTTATTACTTCGTTTTCCGCATCGAAAGTGCTGGTGGGCACCTTTGAATCGTTTCTACGCGGGTTTGGCGGGTTTCGCTAAAACTTGCATAGGTCCGATTCTGAGGGTGTTACAGAGTGGTATCAGAGCTCAGCAGTTGCGATACCCCACAAGTCCAGCATGTAGGATAACCTAGCTAACGGCCGAAGTAGAGTGCCAAAACTATTTTTGAAAAATCGGTTGGATAGATCTGGTTAGGTCTGCTTTTACTCCTTACCCTTTGCTATTCTCCTCTTATCTCTGCGTGTTTTGAATCCGCTCTCGTCTCTTTCTTCGAGTCCAGGAATTCTCGTGGTTGGGTTTCCGTCGTACCTTCAGGGTTTCGCTTCCTCCTTTGGTAACGGTGATGCTACGTCCGGTGTTCATGCTGCCCGAGGAATCCTTCGTCTGTGGTACCATCCTTTGTTCCTTGTTTGTACTTCCCGGTGTTTTCCGACGCGACGACATCCTCTACGCCAGATCCGATGCAGAGTCTGCATCACTCCGTTGTTCCGAACCTCGCTTGTCGAGATCTTCAGTCTGATTCCGAGAATGGTTGCACGCTTTTCCACTGATTGTGCAGAGTAATAGTTTGGGTGCGTGATGGATTGGCCCCCATGCCGACTACCCCTTCTATTCGCTTGCGTACTTTGAAGTGGATGAGAATGCATCGGTTCCCTCTTTCTACCGGAGTTAGAGGTGGCTTTATTTGTTGATACCTCTACCTTCGACCTGTTGTTCCCGGAGTGTTCTCTCGACGATCACGGACAACGACCTCTTGTTAGTGGTGTCTCGAGGATCTACACGAAGCGAGAAGATGCAGATCGCCGACCTCCCTTCCGGTACCATGAGGCGGATCTCGAGGGCGAGATCCATTGTTAGTGGTGTCGAATTGTGGCATCCCGCAAAACCACTACTAGAAAATCGCGTTGAATTTGTGCATTGCATCGTCATCATCATATGTTGTTTGTCTAAAACTATTTTCGCAAAGCCCGTTTTGTTTTCTAAAACGCCCCATCTTTATTCAAATATCAAACCCCGGGTCTCCGGATTATTTTTGTGTGTCTGATATCGGTTTGCAAACGGTGTTTGTAAAACAAATAAAAATATTTATTATTTTAGCGGGGCGATCGAGCAGGCGTTTCGGAGCGACCACCCCGAGATTTTACAAGCGGCCCACCTAATCGGCCCCTTCTAAATCCTAAAGCTACCTAAACTACCCACACACCCCACATCACCGGGCCAATCGTGGATGACACCTCACTCCACCCTCACCCCACCCAACGACGCCACTTGGCTGCCACATCACTCCCTCTCTCCCTCTCTCTCTCAACCACACAACACACCACCACACACGCCACCTGCAACCCCACCGGCCCCGCCCCACGCCTGCCCACCCCAACCCCACGCGACTCCTCCCACCTTCTCCCTCCTCCTCCCAGCAGCCTCTTCCGTCGGCTTCTCCCGCCCAAGCTCGTCCTTTGCGCCGCCCTTCTCAGCGCCGCCCTCGCTCCTCGCTCGCCCCACCTCTACCTCGCCGGACCACGCCGTCCCGCGTCGCCCTCCTCACTCCGCCACGCGCTCCGTCCTCGCCAGCGTCCGCGCTCGCCGAGACCCCAGCGCTGCCACGGCCTCTGCCTCACGCTGAAGCTCCAGCGGTCCCTCCACCAGCGCCGCCGCCTAGCTCCTCACCGCTTCTCCCTCGCAGCGCGCTTTCGCGTCCGCCGCCTGGCCAGCCGCTGCCCGCCTCCCGTCCTCCAGCGTTCCGCCGGCCGTCGCCCGTCGCCCCCTTCGGCGGTTCGCCGCCAGCCTCGCCGTCTGCTTCCGGAGCTCCTCCCTGCAGCCGTTCGCCCTGCGGCGAGTTCCGCCGCCTCCACAGACCCGCTGCCCGAGCCCTGCGCCAGCGTCTGCGGCCGTCTCCCGCCCGACGCCGCCAGACCACCAGTCGCCGTCGCCCCGGTCCCCTCGCTGCGCTGGTCGCCGCCCACGCTGCGTCGAGCCGCCCCGTCGCCTCTGCCACCGACCTGCTCCCTGCATCCGGTCGACATCGCCGCCGAACGTCGCCCTCGTTCGTCGGCTCCCTCTCGAGCTCAAGCCGCTTGCTTAGGCCTCTGCGCCGAACCCTGGGCGCCTCGGGTGTGCTCAGCGCGTGGACTCCTTCTCGGCGAGCTTCGTCGTGGGTTCTGCGGCGACATGCCGCCCTTCCCTCGTGTTGAGATCGCCGTCCCTTTCGATCGCGTGTGTGCCCGGTGCCTTTCGCTGTTCGTGCGAATCCGTTACGTGCATGGTTGTGTGGTGATACTCTGGAGACAAGTATGCGGGGTGGCGCTAAAGACAAGATCGACAAGCGACACCCAGATCTACCTCACGGACCCAAAGGTCGCCTTTCCGGATCCAAACCCCGAAGGCCGTTCTCCGGACCGCCATGATCTTCTTCTCGGATCCGGAGACCCCAGTAACCGACTCGCCCAAGACCGACATCGACAAACGAAGACGGCACCATCAAGACCTTCGTCACGGGACGCCGAGATCTGCTACCCGAACCCGAAGACCGCGGGCGCGACAAGATCGTCTCTCGGACGCCCAGGTCGTCGACTCGGATACGCCAAGTAGTTCCCTCGGACGCCATGATCTCCCTCACGGAATCCGAAGCGCGGGCCCGACAAGACCCTCGCAACGGCAAGATCGACCCCGTGGGACCGACAAGACCTTCGCGATGACAAGGACGGCACCGACCCGGAAGAATCCGATGCGCCCCCGACGCCGCACCAAGTCCTGCCCGGATGCGAGAACGAGCCCGCCGAGACCGAATCCGTCGAACCCTGGACCCCGACCCCGAACCCCGTCGAACCCTAACCAAGATCTGCCGAACCCTAATGTGTGAACCCTTCCCGAAACCCTAGTTTATAATATAATACAACTTGTCGCATATTGATTGATCATGCATGCATACTTGTCATGTGGTTTGGGGGCCTTATGCCGATTCACCTAATAATTAAATATGGGGCCCATATGCGGGCAAATCTAGTCTCATGTCGGCCTCATTTAAATCTGTGTAGCGAACCGGTATCTTATCTTGCCTTGTTATAACAACATTTAATTGCGGGGTAAACAAATAACTTGAACCGTTGGACTAATTGTCGGGACCCCGGTTCCGCTTAATCTGACCTAATTGCACCGCATCTTTGCCATGCCATACATCATACATGCATCATGCCGATCTTCTGCCGTAGTATTAAATATTGCATCCGGTGCTTCTTCTAGTGATTTGCTTCTTCGCGGATAAGGCCGTTGAGTTGATGCGAGTGTCGCCCCGATCTCCGGTTGAACCTTCGGCAATGTTTTCAGGCGAGCATCTCCCCCTTTCTACCTATCTTGCTTTTATAGTATTTATTCCCTCCTGTTGATCTATTGCTATCTGTGTTGCGATGCTTTAGTTTCCGTACCTGTGATATACCGTGCAGCCCTATATTGCCTTGGACACATCCTATTGCCTGTTGTTTGGTAGATAGTTGGACTTGCGCGTCGTAGTCGCTTGCTCAAGTGTTGTTGCGTGTTGTCAATTGCCACGATTGTTGATGTATTGCCGCATGTTGTTGGAGATGATCATAGTTTTACTTATCGTTCACTTTAATTCCTGTTTAACAACTAAAATTGAAGTAAGCGAGGCATCGGTGGGTGATAGAAAATATTTGGTTTCGAGCCCACTTGTGTCCCGTGGGACCCCGAGTACTTGATACTGTTCCTTGAATTATCGCTATCCACATCCGGAGGTATATGGGACCCCCGAGCGAGCTTGATTCATTCTTATTTCTTGGGGCCACAAACTAGTTTGAGGTTTTATTTACTATCCTGTACTTATGCCATGCTACTTCGTATTTACGTTTGTGCGAGGCACACTGTCTTGTTTAGGTAAGCGGAGTGTTTTCGCTGTCGACAAGCCCGACCACACTTTCGGGTTCCCGGTCAAGTTTCTGACCATTGACAAACCTTGAGTCCGTCTCGAGCTTGCTTACTCCTATTCGGGATCTACTCAATGGGGTGGCCTGAAATATTTCGAATCGTGATTGTTCACGTGAAAGCCTCGTTCGGTTTTGATTTGGTTTTTCCGAGGTTGATCGGCGTGTGTTGCTATTGGTGCACCGCCGGGTAAAACTTTCGAAAGCCGTGTCCGGTTATGGACGACTTGGAGCACAGTATCTCGATCATAGACAAGCATAACTAAAGTTTATTGCTATAAATTTGACTTTATAATGACTAGTAATCAGCTTCACTATAATGGAATGGCTAAATAATACTGCCCACAATTGCTTGTTTGAGTTGTCGCTTGCGACCATTGTACCTGACTAGTAAGTATTGCAACTACAACGGAATGGCTGAATAAAAGTACCAACAACTGCTGGGTTTTGGGTTTACCTCATGCCATCTGTACCTGACTAGTAATTGTTGCAACCACAACGGAATGGTTAACTAAAAGGGCCCACTGCTTCTTTTATCAGGACAATTATCTATACCTGACTAGTAATTGCTGCAACGATAACGGAATAAGTAAAACTGCCAACTGTGTGAGTTCCTCGGTTGACTTCCTCGTTTGGTCTCGAGGGGGAAACGCCAGGATGGGTTTGTTTGGTGTTAGTTTCAGGTTGGATCCGGATAGGTCATTCTTACCCCTCTCTGATAACCGCCAGTTGTATCGAGTCTCTATAGGTTGTTTAGTGCATGCTGCCGCTGCCGCTTCAGTCCACCATACCTATGTAGGCGAGGACCGCCGAATTCTAGCCTCGCCGTGTACTGGCCTCAGTACTGACGCTCCTTCTTTTTCCTTTGCCCTTTGTCGGCACCCCTTTTGTTTAAGCAGGTTTTGAGATCGACGTCGTTAGCAGGGTTACCCTTCCGGCTTGGCCTCGGGGTTATGGGCGCCATTGGTTATTCTTGAGGCTCTTAGCCCCATTTGCATCTTGTCCGTAGTCGGACACTCTGTCATTTTCAAGGTGATTTGGATCTTTGTATATTATATCGTATTCTTGACTCTTTGAGTCGTTGTATATATATATCTGCTCTTGGGTCCCATCGAGGACTGTTGTGTAATGTTATTACTTCGTTTTCCACCCGCACGAAAGTGCCTGGTGGGCACCTTTGAATCGTTTCTATGCGGGTTTGGCGAATTTTGCTCAAACTTGCATAGGTCCGATTCTGAGGGTGTTACACTCGCCTAACCCAGAACCCTGAGACCGACCCCGAACCCCGGAACCCCAAGATCGTCGAGCCCCCCCCCCCCCCCCATGGTTTTCTTCTTCGCGGGTAAAGCCGTTGAGTTGATGCAGTCTTACCGATCTTCGGTTGAACCTTCGGCAATGTTTCCAGGCGAGCATCTCCCCCTTTCTACCTATCTTACTTTTATAGTATTTATTCCCTCCTGTTGATCTATTGCTATCTGTGTTGCGATGCTCTAGTTTTCGTACCCGTGATATCCCCTGCAGCCTTATATTGCCTTGGACACATCCTATTACCTGTTGTTTGGTAGATAGTTGGACTTGCGCGTCGTAGTCGCTTGCTCAAGTGTTGTCGCGTGTTGTCAAGTGCCACAGTTGTTGATGAATTGCCGCATGTTGATGTTGGAGATGATCATAGTTTTACTTATCGTTCACTTTAATTCCTGTTAAACAACTAAAATCGAATTAAGCAGAGGCATCGGTGGGTGATAGATAACATTTGGTTTCCGAACGCCCACTTGTGTCCCGTAGGACCCCGAGTACTTGATACCTATTCCTTGAATTATCGCGCTATCCACATCCGGGAGGTATATGGGACCCCCCTGAGCCAGAGCTTGATTCCGTCTTATTTCTTGGGGCCACAAACTAGTTTGAGGTTTTATTTACTATCCTGTACTTATGCCATGCTACTTACATTTACGTTTGTGAGGTGCACACTTGTCGCTTTAGGTAAGCGGAGTGTTTTCGGTGTCGACAAGCCAGCCACACTTTCGGGTTCCCGATCGTTTCGACCATTGGCGCCAAACCTTGAGTCCGTCTCGAGCTTGCTTACTCCGCTTGGGATCTACTCAATGGGGTGGCCCCCTGAAATATTTCTGAATCCTGTGATTGTTCAGTCGTGAAAGCCTCGTTCGGTTTTGATTTGGTTTTTCCGAGGTTGATCGAGCGTGTGTTGCTATTGGTGCACCCCGGCCGGGTAAAACTTTCAGAAAGCCGTGTCCGCGGTTATGGACGACTTGGAGCACAGTATCTCGATCATAGACAAGCATAACTAAAGTTTATTGCTATAAATTTGACTTTATAATGACTAGTAATCAGCTTCACTATAATGGAATGGCTAAATAATACTGCCCACAATTGCTTGTTTGAGTTGTCGCTTGCGACCATTGTACCTGACTAGTAAGTATTGCAACTACAACGGAATGGCTGAATAAAAGTACCAACAACTGCTGGGTTTTGGGTTTACCTCATGCCATCTGTACCTGACTAGTAATTGTTGCAACCACAACGGAATGGTTAACTAAAAGGGCCCACTGCTTCTTTTATCAGGACAATTATCTATACCTGACTAGTAATTGCTGCAACGATAACGGAATAAGTAAAACTGCCAACTGTGTGAGTTCCTCGGTTGACTTCCTCGTTTGGTCTCGAGGGGGAAACGCCAGGATGGGTTTGTTTGGTGTTAGTTTCAGGTTGGATCCGGATAGGTCATTCTTACCTCTCTCGATAACCGCCATTGTATCGAGTCTCTATAGGTTGTTTAGTGCATCTGCCGCTGCCGCCATCCACCATACCTATGTGGCGAGGACCGCCGAATTCTAGCCTCGCTGTCTTGGCCTCGATCTTGGCGCTCCTTCTTTTCCTTTGCCCTTTGTCGGCACCCTTTGTTTAAGCAGGTTTTGAGATCGGCGTCATTAGCGTGGTTACCCTTCCGGCTTGGCTCAGGCAGGTTATGGACGCCATTGGTTATTCTTCGTGGCTCTTAGCCCCATTTGCATCTTGTCCGTAGTCGGACACTGTCATTTTCAAGGTGATTTGGATCTTTGTATATTATATCGTATTCTTGACTCTTTGAGTCAGTTGTATATATATCTGCTCGTGGGTCCCATCGAGGACTGTTGTGTAATGTTATTACTTCGTTTTCCACCCGCACGAAAGTGCCTGGTGGGCACCTTTGAATCGTTTCTATGCGGGTTTGGCGAATTTTGCTCAAACTTGCATAGGTCCGATTCTGAGGGTGTTACACTCGCCTAACCCAGAACCCTGAGACCGACCCCGAACCCCGGAACCCCAAGATCGTCGAGCCCCCCTCCCCCCCAATTGATTTGCTTCTTCGCGGATAAGGCCGTTGAGTTGATGCGAGTGCCGACCCGATCTTCGGTTGAACCTTCGGCAATGTTTCCAGGCGAGCATCTCCCCCTTTCTACCTATCTTACTTTTATAGTATTTATTCCCTCCTGTTGATCTATTGCTATACGTATTTGCGATGCTCTAGTTTTCGTACCCGTGATATCCCTCGCACCTTATATTGCCTTGGACACATCCTATTACCTGTTGTTTGGTAGATAGTTGGACTTATGCGTCGTGATACGCTTGCTCAAGTGTTGTCGCGTGTTGTCAAGTGCCACAGTTGTTGATGAATTGCCGCATGTTGATGTTGGAGATGATCATAGTTTTACTTATCGTTCACTTTAATTCCTGTTAAACAACTAAAATCGAATTAAGCAGAGGCATCGGTGGGTGATAGATAACATTTGGTTTCCGAACGCCCACTTGTGTCCCGTAGGACCCCGAGTACTTGATACCTGTTCCTTGATTTATCGCTATCCACATCCGGGAGGTATATGGGACCCCCGAGCGAGCTTGATTCTCTTATTTCTTGGGGCCACAAACTAGTTTGAGGTTTTGTTTACTATCCTGTACTTATGCCATGCTACTTTATTTATGTTTGTGCGAGGAGCACATTTGTCTGCTTAGGTAAGCGGAGTGTTTTCGCGGTATCGACAAGCCCACACTTTCGGGTTCCCGATCGTTTCTGACCACTGACGCAAACCTTGAGTCCGTCTCGGAGTCAGCTAGCTTCGTTGCGGGTCTACTCAATGGGGTGGACCCCTGAAATAATTCTGAATCCTGTGATTGTTTAGTCGTGAAAGCCTCGTTGGGTTTTGATTTGGTTTTTCCGAGGTTGATCGAGCGTGTGTTGCTATTGGTGCACCCCAGCCGGGTAAAACTTTCTGAAAGCCGTGTCCGCGGATATGGACGACTTGGAGCACAGTATCTCGACCATAGACAAGCATAACTAAAGTTTATTGCTATAAATTTGACTTTATAATGACTAGTAATCAGCTTCACTATAATGGAATGGCTAAATAATACTGCCCACAATTGCTTGTTTGGATTGTCGCTTGCGACCATTGTATCTGACTAGTAAGTATTGCAACTACAACGGAATGGCTAAATAAAAGTACCAACAACTGCTGGTTTTTGGGTTACCTCATGCTAATTGTATTTGACTAGTAAGTGTTGCCACTATAACGGAATGATTAAATAAAAGTGCCCACTGTTTATTTTATCAGGATGTTTATCGAAACCTGACTAGTAAAGTGCCGCAACTATAACTGAATAAGTAAAACTGCCAACTGTGTGAGTTCCTCGGTTGACTTCCTCGATGGTCTCGAGGGGGAAACGCCAGGATGGGTTTGTTTGATGATAGTATCCGGTTGGATCCGAATAGGTCTTCCTTACCCCTCTCTGATAGCCGCCAGTTGTATCGAGTCTCTATAGGTTGTTTAGTGCATGCTGCCGCTGCCGTTCAGTACACCATACCTATGTAGGCGAGGACCGCCAAATTCTAGCCTCGCCGTGTACTGGCCTCGATCTTGGCGCTCCTCTTTGCCCTTTGTCGGCACCCCTTTTGTTTAAGGTTTTGAGATCGATGCGTTAGGGGTTACCCTTCCGGCTTGGCTGGCGGGGTTATGGACGCCATTGGTTATTTCTTCAGGGCTCTTAGCCCCATTTGCATCTTGTCCGTAGTCGGACGCTTCATCTTTTCAAGGTGATTTGGATCTTTGTACCGTATATCTGTATTCTTGACTCATGGAGTCGTGTTGTATATATATATCTGTTCTGTGGGTCCCATCGAGGACTGTTGTGTAATGTTATTACTTCGTTTTCCACCCGCACGAAAGTGCCTGGTGGGCACCTTTGAATCGTTTCTATGCGGGTTTGGCGAATTTTGCTCAAACTTGCATAGGTCCGATTCTGAGGGTGTTACACTTGGTGCCGAGCTGCGGCGCAGGAAAGGGGACCTCCTTATGGCCATCCATGACTTAGATAGGGACGCATACACGGTAGGACTCTCTATGGAAGAATGGCTCCAGCGGTATGCACTAGAGGATTCTCTCATGAAAATTTTCCAGGGGGAGGAAACGTTCTGGCGGCAACGGAGCCGCCAAAACTAGTTCCTTAAAGGGGATGTGAACACCGCCTACTTCCATGCCATTGCTAATGGAAGGCATAGGAAATGTTTTATCCCCTGCCTCTGGGTCGGTGGTCGTCTCTTGGAGGAGGCCAAGGATATCACCTCCCATATCTACTCCTTCTACAAGGAGCTTTTCTCTGCTGGCCCCCGGTCCGGGGTCGCGTTAGCCGAGGAATTTTAGGCCAGAGGGGGCCAAGGTTTCCGACACGGATAACTTGGAGCTCACCCTCCCTTTCTTGCCAGCTGAGGTTGAGCAGGCCATCATGGAAATGAAGGCCAACTCAGCCCCGGGTCCTGATGGCCTCCCCGTCATTTTCTTCCAGAAGTTATGGGAGAGGATACATGGGGTTGTTATGCCCATGTTTCAGGAGCTTTTTGTTGGGACCCTCGTGATGTCACGCCTAAACTTTGGCGTGATTACCCTGATCCCCAAGGTGGTGGGGGCCATGGATATTCGGCAGTTTAGGCCGATCACGGTAATCAACGTAATCCAACGGATTATGTCCAAGGTATGTGTGCGGAGGTTGGCTCCTGTCATGGAGCGCCTGACGCACTCATACCAGTTTGCCTTCCTTAAAGGCAGATATATTCATGATGGGATCCTGGTACTCCATGAGATTATCCACGAGGTGAAGGTTAGGCGTCAGCGGGGCGTCTTCCTAAAACTCGACTTCCAAAAGGCGTATGATAGACTAGATTGGGCCTTTCTCCTCCAAGTCCTCCAGCGTAGGGGCCTCGATGACCGCATGATAGGGTGGATCATGCAGATTGTCATGAGCGGGAACACGACAATAAACATAAATGAGGAGGTCGATCCCTACTTTAAACCCTCGTGTGGGGTTAGACAAGGGGACCCGATCTCGCCAATCTTGTTTAATGGTGCGGTGGATTCCCTTGCGGAAATCTTGGAGAAGGCCAAGATCTCCGGCCACATCTCAGGTGTGGTAGGACATCTTATCCCTGGAGGGGGAGTTACCCACCTCCAATATGCAGATGACACCATGCTTATGGTGGAGGGGTCGGAAAAGGATATCATCAACCTGAAATTCCTACTCCTTTGTTTTGAGGCCATGTTCGGCCTCAAAATTAACTTTGACAAGAGTGAAGTGATGGTGCTTGGGTATCCCTTGGACTCGCAACATAGGATTGCTAATAACTTGAATTGCCGACTAGCAACCTTCCCCCTGAATTACCTGGGGATGCCAGTCAGGGACACCAGATTCTCTCTAGGGATCTGGAGCCCCTTATGGGTCGGGTTAAGGCAAAATCCGAACCGTGGCAAGGCAGGTTTACTTCCAAAGGGATCAATACCATCCTCATTGACTCTTGTCTTTCTAGCCTCCCCATGTATATCATGGGGCTTTACATCCTTCAGGAAGGCGTGCACGCCAACTTTGACAAGGAGCTCTCTCAGTTCTTTTGGATGGCGCATGATGTCCACCAAAAGTATCATATGGTTAAGTGGGCAGATATTTGCACCCCCAAGGATCTGGGGGGCATAGGGATCCTTTCCTCACGACATATGAATGTGGCTCTGATGTTACGTTGGGTTTGGCGGATCTTGACTGATGATGGTGGCCTTTGGTTACAACTGGTCAAAGCCAAGTATCTGCGGGGGCGCCCACTCCTGGCTTGTGATCGTCGGGAGGGATCTCAGTTTTGGAGATCTATCCAGGACATCAAGCCGGCGATCCGGAAGGGGCTCTCGATTTCCATCGGAAATGGGAGAAACACCATCTTCTGGCTCGATCCCTGGGTGGTGGGGGGGGCTTGCGCCACGAGGTCCCCGAGCTGTTCGCGATCTGCGCGGACCCTTTGCTCTTGGTGGCTGATGCTTTCCAAGACGGGGTCTGGCAAGTTGCCTTTCGCCGGAACCTTGGGCCCAACGAGCGAGCCTCTTGGGAGGGACTTCGGAATAGCCTTCCGCTGTCCCAGTCCCAATCCCAAGATAGTATTTCTTGGCACCTCTCGCCTTCGGGCACCTTCTCGGTGGGGTCCATGTATCGGGCCATGTTTGGTGGGCCTTCCATTCCCTGGACCTTCCTTCTTTGGAAGGCCCCCCTCCCCTTGAAGATTAAAATCTTCCTCTAGCAGCTGTTGCACGATCGGCTTCCCTCGGGGGTGGAGGTGGCCAAGCAGCATGGCCCAGGGGATGGCCTATGCCCTCTGCGCGGTCCCGGAAACGGGGCACCACATTTTCTTCTCCTGTCCCACAGCTCGCTTCCTTTGGAACTTCACCCGGGAGGCTCTGGGGCCGGCATGGCAGGCCTCGGACATGGGGGAATTTCTGAAAGCCAATGCAAACCACACCGGCAGGAGGAGGCGCCTCTTCTGGTTTATGTTTGCAGGGATGACTTGGACTCTTTGGAACATCCGTAACAAGATGGTCATCGAGCGTGTCTTTCTTCGGCGTGCCTCTGACTCGTCCTTCAAATTTTTGGCTCTTTTGTAGCAGTGGTATATACGTTGAGTAGGCAGCGGGACAGGGCGCGGCTGGACGAGATGATAGAGCACCTCATTGTGACGCCTCGCCAACTTGCTTCTCCTCCCGGTCGCTGAGCATGTCTTCGGGGCACGTTTGTATTTGTGTGTTGTGGTGTGTGTTTTGTTGTGTGTGCCGTGTGGACCGTGTGGCTTGTCTATGCCTTGTGCGTGTATTGAACAATGTATGGATGTTGCTTTATTTATAAAGCTGGGCGTATGCCTGTTTCGAGGAGTCGGCGAAAGAAGAATCGAGTACTCCCGAGACGTTTCCTACAAATTAAGAAGTGGGTTAATTAAATCCACAAAACAAATTAAGAAGTGGGTTAATTAAATCCACAAAAAAAGTAGCTTTAAATTCGTCAACTAAACCCTGGCCAGCTCCATTGATTTCTCCAAACAATTCTAACTGATGAAGCCATTCGTGCGTGCCATCATCGGTTATTCGTGCTATTTTTGTCATCTTCGCGCTTGTCTTGCGGCCGTTTCATCGACGACCAATTAAAGCAACAATCTGTGAAGGAGAAACTGCTGGATCGGATCCGTTTCCTCCTACAAAGCCGCATCACCTCTAGCGCGCCGCGCCCAAGAACCCAGAGACCATTCCCTTCGATGCAATTCTCCAGATCCTCCTCGGCCGCCGTTGTGACGCTGACGCAGTCGATCCAGCGGGCGCACGCGAACGAGAGTTAGCACCGCCGCGCTGTGACGCCGGTTTGTGTGTGGCCGGCCGGCGATGGGGTGCGCCACTTCCATAGAGGCGCGGCGCGACATGCCCTGGGTGGAGGCGGCGCCGGTGACCGGCCCGCGCACGAGCCGCAGCTTCTCGCTGCCCTCCGTCGACCGGCAGCGGCTGCGGTCCAAGGCCGCTTCGGTGCTGGGCAACCTCGGCCTCGCCCACGGCCGCCGCTCCGGCGCGACGTCGTACAAGTACACCACCTTGTCGATCGAGGAGATCATGATGAAGTTTGAGAGTGACCGCGCCACCGGCGTGGGGGAGGCATTGATGCTCGCCCCTGTCAAGGAGATTATGGTGGCGCCGACGCGGCAGACCTTCGTCAGGCCCAGCACGCCCACGCGGACGCCGCCAAACGAGCCAGAGGTGATCAACGCGTGGGAGCTCATGGCAGGTCTCGACGACGACGAGGCCCCCACGCCGCGTGTAACGCGTCATCATCAGCCTCCTGCGCCGACTACGCCGCCGTGGATGCAGGCCGATGTGGACGCGCCCATCGCCTTCGAGTTTGACCCGGAGATATTGTCAAGCTTCCGGGAAGCTTTTGCGCAGGACACGTCGCCGTCGCAGCCGGTCACGGCTAGCTCACCCACGGGCAAGGAGGAGCCGGCGTCGCGGAAGGACGCCGACAACGCCAGTGCACGCGCGCCGGCTGCGCCGGCCACCAGGGACATGCCAGAGCTTTCCGGCATCGTCCGCGCCCGCATCAACGCGTTCCAAGAAAAGATCGTCGAGCGGAGGGCGAGCAACGGCGGCCGCGACGCGAAGGTGTCCGTGGCGGTGCTGGGACCGCCTGGAGGCAAGCGAAAGGCGGTCGTGTACTTCACCAGCCTCCGCGGCGTGCGCAAGACGTTCGTGGACTGCTGCGCCGTGCGCAGCATCCTGCGCAGCTACGGCGTGCGCGTCGACGAGCGCGACGTGTCCATGCACGCCGCGTTCAAGGCCGAGATCGCGCAGCTCCTCGCTGCCGCTAGAGCCACGCTCCCGCGCGTGTTCATCGACGGCCGGTACCTCGGCGGCGCCGAGGATGTGCAGGCGCTGCACGAGGCCGGCGAGCTGGCGCTCGCCCTGGAGGGGTGCGACGCCGCGCCCGTGCGCAAGCTAGGGTGCATGGAGGCGTGCGCGGCCTGCGGCGACGTCCGGTTCGTCCCCTGTGAGACGTGCTACGGCAGCTGCAAGATCTTCGTCGAAGACGAGGATGAGTTCCGGCGGTGCCCAGACTGCAACGAGAACGGCCTCATCGGATGCCCCGTCTGCTCCTGCTGATTTTATTTTTTTTGTTATACAGTGTACCGTAGGTTACAAATTCTCCCATGGTTTTAGCTGTTTCTACTTTGTACAGTGTGAAGAGTATTTACAGAAGAATTCTATGCGGCAACAGGTTTTCTTAGGCTCCTGATAATTTTCTCCCCCATTGTCTGCCTCTGTTTTCAAAGATATATTGATTGAAGAGGTCAAATTTTATCAGTGAAAAGTGAAGACATTCATATGAGTTTACTCAAAACCTGTGTTGATGCTGTAAAACTGCTGAAGACAGAGACAATGCATTTCGGTTCAGAGTTCTACCTGACCCGTGTTAATTAAACATGAAATTTATGTTTCAACAATCGACGTGGGCAGAACGTTCAGAAGTAAGGTCAGCAGGTTCATCACTGAAATGGATAATATAATAAATGAATAATAAGAGACCACCAAAAAGTCAGAAACATGACTGCACGATCACCTGAATGTTATTCTACACAAATAGCTTGTTCAAGCAACATTTGTTGTCTGAATAACCGACAGTTCTTATCTGGCTAGTACAGTACTGTTATTATATATCATACATCCAATATTTTACCTTGGGTTCAATCCTATTGTCTTAACAACTCCTTTTGTTTTAACTGAAACCATCGACCGTGTGCACCGCCACGTGTTTATTTCCACTTAATTCTGCCGGCCATGAGCAGCCAAATTTTCAGCAGCCTTGGCAGCCCGAGTGAGAGCGTCGGACACCATCATAGCTCCTGCGGAGAAGTAGCTGCTGGTCAGGATGCTGTTTGCAACCTTAACTGCTGTTCTTCCGGTCACACTTGCGACGGTCCTGGTAGTCCCAGATACATTGTACGTCTCGTCCACTGATCTGATTGCACCATAGCCGGCGCTTACTCTGTCGGTTAGTCCGATTCTCTTGCTCAGCTCTGCAGCCTTTGCTGCTGCAGAGCCTGATATCTGGAAGGACTCGTCAAAAGCTCTAGCCTTGGACAACGCATCCTTGCTGAGTATGTATCCCCTCGCCAGCATCGTCTTAACGACGTCTTGAGCCACTGTGAAAGCTTCCTGTGGAGTAGTGTTGAACTGGCATGACTGGTAGTCCTGTTCAAGTTGCAGGAATGCAAAACAATATGTCAGCTAATGACGTCAAGGTAATATTCAATTAGTTTATCTGAAACTACTAGGAAAGAGATCTGATCTATGATCTTATTACTACTGTTAATTTTCATGTAAGGAAATAATTGTCTTGCATTTAACAGAAACACAATAATTTACTGACTGACAGTGTTTTGTGTTTTTTAGTTTTCCACGTATTGCTGTTGCTGACTTACTGTGACACCAGCACAGTCCAAATTATCATCACTTGACAGAAAGATGGTACTAATAAATAGGTGAAAATTAGCAGCATGAATGATGTATACCCTATATACAGTTTCCTCCTCGGCCTGCCAGTTTGGCCTGTCCCAGAAATTAGAGGGCTCATCAGGTTGCCAAGTTGGCCTGTCCCAGAAATTAGAAGGCTCATCAGGTTGTCCCCAGCGAGATATGCAAACCGGCTGATCCACAATAGTAGCCCCCTGTCAAAATGCAAAGTGTCCTCAAAGGCAAAAAAAAAAAGAGAGAGAGAAAGTTTATGTGTTTCCAATGCAAGTGGGATATGTTGAAAAAACAGTAATCTAAGTGATTCAGCAAAAAAAAAGTATGCATGCGTAATGGCAGCTTCCAGATTAATCAAATTTACACAGATAAGACTGAAGTACTGGATACACAAAATATTAAAAAAAGAATATCTGACCACTATTTGTCAAGTGATAATAGTTACATGTCCAAGGACTTCACCAGTATGGAATCTAAGCTAAACTATGTACTCGAGCTGATGGAATGTAGGGGACTACGACAGCAGACTACCAATACTTGTGTACAAAGATATAAGGTGTAGCAGTACCATACCATACTACCACTAACTCAAAAGTAGAACCAACAAACTTATAGTGTACTCCCTCCGTTTGGAAATATAAGATGTTTTAGGTTTGTGAATAAGATGTATCTAGACATCTCTTAGTGTTTAGGTTCACTCCACAACTGAGTGAATTTAGACACTAAAACAAGTCTAGATACATTTTCTTCACAAACCTAAAACATCTTATATTTTGAAACGGAGGGAGTACAACTTAATAGCAGACTGGATCAGCAGATCATAGAATTAATCATAGGTAAATGCTCCAGACCACTAGTTTGAAAAATATTGCAGCCGATAAAACTTACACTCAATAATACTGCAGTTTCCAAGGCATAGGGTTCCTTGAAAGTCACGTAAGCAGTAGAACCATATCCTCCTGACCTGTTACTGTTAAGTTCGTCAGAAAATTGATGATAAGAAGAAAAATGCATGGAAATAGCACAATTTTTTAGAATTGAACAATCAGGTTACAATTGGAGATTAAAACTGATTAGCAAAAAGGATAACCTAGATGACAGTCTAAGAAGCATGACGTATATATAGTCAACTAACTGTAACTTATGAATAGCAGATAAATATCACCTGATAAGGTCAATATGCTCAATAGGGCCAGAGAATGAAAAGAACTCATGAAGATCACTTTCAGATGCGCTGCTTGATAGGTTAGTGACTTCTACCGTGTACCCCGACCCACTCATGATTCTGTAAGTCATCAAACACAAAGGTTGAGCATTTTCTGCAGATGGGCTACATCTGCCTCTCGTAATTGAATGTGCATATCAAAGTAGTACAGTACTATCTAGAATCTACATATGCTACGTTAAAAACATTAGATTATTTTTTTACCTATAAATACATGAGATGCAAACAGTATTATTGATTGTGCTGTTCTACGGGAGATGCCCTTAGGAAAATTTGGGCATCTGTTACTTTACTTATTCAATTAATTATTTTTGTCCTACAAGCATGGTGAGGTGTAAAGTCTATATGGAAATAAATTTTGAAATGGATGTATGATGCTTCCTATCAAAGCGAGAAAATTGCTATTTAGGAACCCAAATAAAAAAATCATAGACTTATCAGCTGGTTCAGCCAAAAAATACTCAGGAAACAAGGTATATTGTAATTGCATCACCACGATAATAACTGGATTACAAAACTGTGCACAATAGTATGTACATTAACAGAAGGTGACCTGCAGCAAATTAGTGCAAACAAAGTAGTACTACAGAAGGTGACCTTGATAAAACTGGAAATTAACACCATGGAATGGTATTTTGTCCTTCTTTTCCTCTTTCTCACCGTGATTTGCCCAATGAAGGATATTTTAAGATACCACCTTACGCTTTGTGGCAGGTTGAAATTTGCAGTATTGGAACTTTTATAAGTCAGCAACAGTATATAATGACTTATAAGATTTTAAAATATATTATATGTTTCCCCACAGTCCACAGATAGAAATCGATGACCGCGCTCCTTTTTTAAAACAAATATCCCCCACATACTATTATTAGTCATATGCATTGGTTGGTCCATAAGTAGCCAAAAAAAACAGGGAAGGCATAAATACAACTTTATTTGGTGACTTTGGCCCGTGAGTCAAATACCACTGCAAATAGACTATGGATCCAGAGGAATCGGCGCTATCTTGTGACGTGAGCTAATAGCTTTTCAGCTCTACTGTTTTTTTATTATTACTTCGTGTTGCTTTGCTCTTCTGATACACTGCCAAAAGAATAATTCCATAACTCAACCACTCATATTATTCTCCTACCCAACGCCATTCACTGTTCAGCTAGCAGATTCCAGAAGAATAGCAACTAGAACAGAGTCATCCTAAACAATCACATGAACTGACTATGATCATCATGAGATCACCGTATATTCTTCGAGTACAAAACCGTCGCCAACGTGACATAGAAAGTTGTACTACCTGATAAAGGTAAACAAAACAAACTAATAGTACAATCTGGGAACTAAATCAGACAAGGCCCGATGAAATCGGGACACTGAATAACTGAACTAGCGCAGCACACAGCACAGAGGGCAAAGAAATCGAAGAACGAAGCAGGTGGGCGCCACTAAAACGAAGCGAAATCCTACTTCCCGGCGACAGATCATGGCAACATTACAAAGAAATCGAACCTAAATCAGAGGCGTGAGGGGAGAAAACAGAAGATCAGGAACACTTACCGCCCCTTCAGTTCTCTCCCTCCTGGCTCCTCCTCCAGGCCCTCCTCTGCTGCAATCGCGCACGCGGGCGAACACCACTACCCACCGCACCGCACGAAGCCGCGCCGGTCCAAACCCCAAAGCTATGGGCAGGCAGGCAGTAGCGGTGGCTTTTAGTGCGGAGTGGGGGCGGGGCGAGACCTCGATCTCCTACCTAACTGGGCAACCGACCGACGCCTTTATCTTCTCTCTCGTCTGGGACTGGGGCGCGCGCACAGTGGGATCGCCGGAAGGGAATGGGATGGTCTTCTTCTCGGGAGGTGGAATTGTGGACTGGACTGGTGGTTCCGGGCAATCGTCTGTTCCTTCCCATGGAACTTCCATGGCTGGCTGGCCGGGCCAATGTCGCCAAAGCCTATCCGCCTCTCGCGAGGCGGACGCATGCCACACATCCAAAGTCCAATGGCCCAATGGCCCAATGAGTAGTATCCCTTCCATGGGCCTACAAATGAGCCCTCTCTTATCTTTCTTTACTACTTATTAAAGGAGAAGTGGACAAGATCGTTGGTGCGTCCTCGGCTCCGCTTCTCGCACGCTGACTCGAAAAAAACGCGTAGCGATACATAGAAGAAAACTTGTGTACCTCGTACCTCTTCCCCGCACGAACAAAACCAGGAATAAACTGCCCACCTCCCACTCACCCATCACGTACATCGCATCCACAGGCCATACGGCCGCCCCTGACCCCCGCCAATCCATAGCCGCCTCCCCCATAGGGATGGGCGCCGGCGATGTGGACGTCATGGATGCTGCTGCTTTGGGAGAGAGACAGAAGGGTCTATAGAGGAAGGCTCCGATCCTCCCACCGCCGCTAGAAACTACATAGCCTCCCTCCTATGGAACTAGATCGTATGGTGAGGACGAGGTGGCCGTGCGGGAGGCTTCCGTGGCTGATGCTGATTCAGGCATTCAGCGACTTCAGGATCTGCGGAGATGCCTAGGGCTTTGTGGATGCAGGAGGCGGCGCAAGGAGCTCAACTGCTCCTCCTCCTCGAGCTCTGGCACCTCCGCCTTCTCTCATCAGGTCCTCGTGCACATGGTGGCAAGGTATATTTGAGTTCCTCCCCCTCCTCCTCTAATACGATCAGTTCTCTATGTTTGGCCATGCTCGCTCGGTGGTAGACTGCTATGCTGCAAGTTGTAGTTGGGATTATGATGTTATATGCTTATACCGACAATGTAGTAGTAGATAATGGACACTTGAGTAATCCCGGAGAACAATTGTGCAGCACCTTTCTTCAAGGCTAACATTAGAACTGATAGCCTGGCAAAACGAATTTAAGCCATGTAGTCTATAATGAAGGTTAGGCAGGGGTAAATCCATAACTGCCTGAGTGAACTGTATATTCTGTCAATTCTTGTGAATTGACGTTGCTCGTATGATGTTATATAGATTTGTATATCTTAACATGTGCTTAATCATAAACCTGAGAACAAGAATTAGAATGGGCAATATACTCATTTTACTGTAAGAACTTCATGGCAGATGCATACATATATTATTTCTGCTTGAGGAATACAAGTCCACTAGGACAGATTCCGTTGTTGCCGAGAAAAAGAATCCTAGGACTCCACAATGCATTATTTTCAACCGGCCATGGCACACGAAGAACAGATCAATCCTATAGCTAGCTTTAATGATAATGTATAGCAGTCATGTGGATATTCTAGATGGTGGAAACTTGTGACGTCTAGCTATCAGATCATGCTCACAGAATATGTCGCCCAGAAATAGCGATGACAATTTTGATCCCTATATCTCGGGCTCATGGAGGTTGTCGTGCGAATGCTCCAGGTACAAGCAAAGCCATTGTCGGGACACCGTTAACAGGCTTTTCGGTATATTTTCTTTAATCCCTTCGTATGATGAATTGTAGATTGGACATTACTTCCCTCTCTCACACAATGCCATCCCCAAGGTGCATGCCTATCTTCGTCTCCGACTTGACATCATTACAATTAATTTGGCTTCTTTCTCCCTACGCCTACCCCTCTTTTGGTTCATTAATCCATGTTTTTTCTTACAGGCTAATGGAGTCTTTGCCTCCGGTGGGATCAAATTTGCAAACTTGTTTGATTGGAATCCTCTTGTGGAGAGGAAGTCGTGATATGCGAGAACTCATATTGAATTGGTTGCACCTAAACTCAAATTGGTCTGGTATTTCTGCTCTGATCGTGCTTAACATTTCATTGACCTGGTTGTTATTCATGTTGTGCCTTCATATGGTAATGGAAACCTCGCAAGACAAAGCTGGTACAACTCTGATGTTTCAGCCATTCAGCTAGAATCGATGGATAAACAATGTTTTCATTTTATTCTAGGATTGCAACGCTTTCAGGTTTCGTGTCTTTGAGCATGTGTATTCCTCTAATGCTGATATGTTGCGTCGCACTGGCACTTTCACCTTCCACTTGAACTGAAGCACAATTTATGATTTAGCTTTGCAATCATTTCCCTTTGATAATTTTTGGATTATGTATGTCTAATTTGTTGATTGATGTGAAATAGAGGTAGGACGAAGACGGGACGTCAGTCGCAAGGGGAGGCACATGATCAGGAGGAATTCAAGCGAGCAACAAAGTAAGGAGAATGATTGTGTACATAGCTAGATTATTTTCCTTCTTTTCATGTTGGCTATAATATCCCATATCTTAATTATTATTCTCGGTTAGAGGTTCGCAAATTGGATTTTTGGGTAAAGTATTGAGAAGAGAAGAAACCAACGGGCCCGGTTTATAGAAATATTACACCCAACACTGTTTCAGCATCTGCGTACCAAATTTTTTGGTGAAATTAT
Source organism: Avena longiglumis (assembly GCA_030063025.1). Taxonomy (NCBI): domain Eukaryota; kingdom Viridiplantae; phylum Streptophyta; class Magnoliopsida; order Poales; family Poaceae; genus Avena; species Avena longiglumis. Next base: position 15,254,000 of record CP125976.1, read on the forward strand.
ATTTGTTTAATTACCATCTATTGAATGCTTAGCACCAAGAAAAAAATCTGTAGTGCAAGCATGGGCAGTCCCGCACTTAATCAGAAAAGTTACGAAGGAGGATTGTTAATCACGGTGTACAACCTTCTTGCCACAGGAAGCAAGCAGAATAGGAGATGAAAGATATACAAAATGACCTAGCTAATGATAAGTGTTGCCTAGGTTACCTCCTTGCTTGAAGATATTTTGGTTCCCCCTCCCTCCATTTCCTAAATTGCATATGTGTTGATACCTGCTGTTTTTATATTGTCCAGAAACTATCGAGAAGGTCCTGCAGGATAATCCAATTAATCAAGTTCATCGGTTTTCTGTCTCAAGATTCAGAAATTTCTTCAAGCCAGGTTCATTCTGTCCCTAATCACCTCACTGATGTTTGTAAATGTTTTTATTTCGCTTCTGCCATATATGTTGTTCTTTGTGTTCCACTCGCTACATGCATTATTATTATGTGTGCTAGGTTTTGCAATTGTAGGATCAAATGAGTAAGCATGCTTGGATGATCTCAAAAAATCTATCCTCATTCTAATGAATATAATACTTTGCTCAAATGCGTAAGCGTACGAAGCCTGCTCTCCAAAAATATAATACTATGCTCATCCTAATTCAAATAGTTTTTGAACCATCTCAACTCTGAAAAGATATATGTTTTTGTATTATCTCAGTTTTACAGAACTTTCTTTTTTAATTCTTTTAAGAACCAAACTGCTACCTTATTTCTACGGTCGTATGGTTTAACTTCGAGCTTGACGTACAACATTGAAGCCAGCTGTAGCAGGCTAAGATTGGCCTTACTTAATTTTATCTAAACTTTGACATAATAGTTTAGTTAATTGAAGAACTTTAATTGTTTCTTACCTGGTGTAACCCCACCACATATTACCATATTTCCAATCAACAGTTGGCTACTAAATCTAAGCATGATTAAGCTACAAGCTTATCTGATTCACATCTCCTTTTGGAACCTTGTGCATGCATTATATCAAGGACAATTTCGTTGCATGTGAGAATGACATGCAAATTTTCTATTAGATCTATTCGGTGATATAATTTCTGTTTAGAATTATAGGTATGTATGTTTATATTCCAGTCAATAAGCATCCCACTCAACCATGGCCTGTATAAACAAATATTATGATCCTCTACCTAGAATGTAGTAGCTATCAGTTAAGGCTTGTATTCATGTCCGGTCTAAGATGGAAGATGATACTCTGATCTGCAAGTTAACGCTGAATGACAGTACTCTACTTAGGTTGCTTATTGTGTCTTATTTGCTGGATGGAGAGCTTCCATGTCTAGATTTCAGACAGTTGTGGAAGCGCCGATCAACTCTTAAATAGAAATGTATTTGGCTAGGTGGTATTTAAAGATAGCCAGCAAATTCCGTCTAGCAGCATGCACAGCCACCAGAACCCGTCTGCCGCCACCTGCAAGATAGCCATCTTCAGCGCGGAGATGGAGATGAGAAGAGAAACGACGGCGACACGGATAAACAAAATTGTATGCTGCTATTGTGAACAAACACATGCCAGATAAGATTTGTTACCATATGTGAAGAAAATAATCCATTCATTTTTCTCTATATATCGTCATCTGGAGAGCCCTCTAAAAGTTGTGTTGCTTTGTTTTACCCGACATTACAGTGTACTCTATATCTCACTCTCAATACCGTGTCTACAAGCTGGGTCCACCTGTCACTCTAATTGTATAAAAATATTTTCTTAAAAAATGTGTTTGAGAGAATTAAGTTCTGTTAACTCAATGTCCATGTTAACGGAATGTCCATGTTAACTGAATGACCATGCTAAGTAGTATCATTCGTCTAAACATCCCATCAGGGTTATTTACCTGATAGTATTGATTGTGATTAATATCAAATTGTTCCTGTTTTGAATGTCCAATTTGAGAGAATTAAGTTGTGTTAACTTAGTGTCCATGTTAACTGAATGACCATGGTCTGCATTTGATGTTTGCTCTAAAATTTGACAGAATCAAGCAGTGAATATCCATGTTCTAAAAAATATGTAGGAAGTTTCTATCTTCAATTGTGTTCAATTTTCTGCTATTGAAAGTGTCTAATGTTAACTGAAAATCTGTATAAGAGTTGCATAATTTGAGTGTTAAATGCATGGGTTTTACTCTTTTGTAGTTGCTACTGAAATTTTTACGGTAGTGAAATTTGGACGTTTCTTGCTTGTATAATGTATGACTCAAGTATTCATTCTTCAATCCATTTTTGGGTATGTATATTGTTCACTTCTCTGCCGTTGTTTTGCTGAACTGAAACTTGTTATCTAAATTTAGTGTTTGTCTGTAGTTCTCTCCCTGAAGAAAGAACAACGTTGAGTCGCTGCTACCTGCTGGGATTGTGCTTCGTGGCTATGCTCCAGCTCCCTTTGACGGCTCGAGTAACAATCCCCTTCTCTACACTGACTCCTCTATCTCTTGCCGCTGATCCGAGCTCTGACCACGCCGCCACCTGCAGCTCAAGCGCTTGGCTTCACCATCGCCCTCCGCTCCGCTTTGACATTCCTCTCGTGTTGCCTCCCCAATCCCCAGCACCGTCTAATCTCCCATGGCAGATGCTGCAGCTTCAAAAATGTGCAACCGCTGGTCAACTTTATGTGTGTGCAACCGCCAGGGAGCTTAGAATGTCAACGTGGGGGTTGCCGATCATGGTGTTTTGAACCTCGCCCAGTACTAAACTCCCCGATCCCTCAAAGATCCCCACCTCCTACTCTTCGTGCCTCCCGTCGCCTCTTGAATCATGGCGACCCGACCATTGCCCGCCCTCTCGAGCCTAAACGTTGCACCGCCGGTGTTAGTGCTCAACTTATAATATGTTCTCCATGCTACTGTTGTATGCTATTTAGGTTTGATTGATCGATCTTGCAGGTGGAGGCCGTGATTTTGGAGGTGGAGGGGGGCATCGTATCACCGTGAGGTACATAGCAGAGTCTAGCATCCGCAAGCTTCATCTCCTAGAGTACTTTTCGAGTTGTAGACAAACATGTCTGACAGAGAAGGCTACTTGCTCAATAGGAGATACAAGATTAATTCGAAATTAGAGGTTGTGTTGTGGTACACACTGATATGCCAACAATTGAGTGACACACTTAGTTTCGGTGCATATTGGAGAATCACTTTATCGAAGAGATTCACCTGACTTCGATACAAACTCATATGCTAATAGCACCGTAGGATCTTACGGGTTCGTAAAATATTTTATGGTTGTTTTTATACACGAGAATTTTTTAGTATTGTATTGACAAATTGAGACATAAGATAAGCCGTAGCAACGCACGGGCATTAAATTAGTATACAATAGAAAATGGAGGCGTTTTATTCCCTCAAAATAAAATGGAGGCGTTTTTTAAAACAAATGTTCAAAATTTCCTGCCAAGTTGTCACATTGTACAACCTCCAATTCCGAAAAATAATGTGTATAAATTTTATGAGAAGTCAAAAACATTGTTAGATTTGACCAAAGTTATTGAAAATATTATTAATATTTATGATGTTAAATTCATATCATCAGATACATTATGAAATATAATTCCACTTATATCTATGCAGTAGTATAATAATTGATACTCCCTCCGTCCCAAAATAGATGTCTCGGATTTGTCAAAATTTAGATAAATCTAGACACTATTTAGTATATAGGTTCATCTGAATTTTGTCAAATCTAAGACATTTATTTTTGGGATGGAGGGAGTAGTTTTTTTAATAAACTTGGTCATATTTGAAACCGTTTGATTTTTTAGAAAAATTATGTGCCTTATTTTCTGGAATGGAGGTAGTATCATTTTCCCATTTAACAATTCCCTCTGATTCGGACTGGTCGAGCCCGCTTATAAGGCCGACATGGATCATGATTGGGATGGAACTTGAAAGTGTAACCAACTCAACATTTTCTCCATACCAGCGTGCCCGACCTGATTTCATGAGGCCTTGTTCGGTTAATCCACGTTTGGGGTGGATTGGAGTGTATCAGAGAGGATTAAGAGGGAATTTGACTTAGATGGGATCCAATCCAGCTCGATCCATGTCAATCTCGTCCAATCCCTTAGAAACCAAACAAGGCCTGAGCTATCTACAACCCATCCCACATGTGGAATTCACTCAAAGACAAAACCTAGAAAACACGCTTATAGTAGCACAGGTACATGGCGAAGTCGATCGAGTCGGTGGATCTAGAGCCAGAATAACTACACCAATAGTTGAATAAGGTCATCTTAATAGGACAACTAGCAATCTTTCAAGTAAAATTAGCTATAGTCCTTCTCAATAATAATCTAGCACAGTGAGCGTGTGTTGGTGCAAAGCCTAACATAAAATAACCGTTAGAATGGTATCATATAACTTGTGGTGGTTATGGAGATTAAACAAAACTGAGTAATTAAGGACGTATTTGTAATTGTTTATGTGGTGGAGTATCTAAAGCAACCATGGCAGGGTCATCGTAGTTATTTGAAATAATGCAACGTATTGTGGCTCGGGATAATGTGTGTACAAGAGACAAGCACGGGCAGTACGACAGTTAGATAAAAGGATGGTATCTTTGTCACATTTGAATAAAAAGTATTCTCACCCTCCCTTTATGCTATGATAAAAAATGGTAAAGTTGGTTGGGAGAAGGAAGATCAAATCATAAGCTAATAAAGAGTTGAAACATGTTTTATCCTCTGAACAACCAACAACAAACACCAGAAGTAGAGTTAACCTTGATAGATTAGATCAAATATGTGTGTCCTAAAAGAATTGTCTAGTCACCGCTCCTATTATGGATTTGCCTGATTTGACCCACTTTTGAAACAGATGCAGTAGGTGGTTCTATCGTCATGCAACAAGGCAGACCAATTATTTATGTTAGATTCTCTGGTCATATACAGGAAAACTCCATCAAATTCTTTATGGAAACAGAGTTTTGTGAATTCTCCTAAACTGGAAGATCATTTCGAGATCCACCCCGTGAGGTAGGTGTGGCTTGCAGGCTCCTAATGAGGGAATACAACATGGGTCTAACAGTAATTTAGTAATAAGCTTCAGTGTGGAGTTGTCATTGCACTACAAGAAATGTGCTAACTTGTGACCTTCTCATAGTGACGGGAAATAAAATCGTCATAGATCTATGATGATTTCGCACAAGATGGTCATAGACAGTTTGGAGAGGTCAAACCCCTCTAGAATTACGACGTTTTCTATCCAAATCGTCGTAATGTCATTAGATGAAATCGTCATGATCTATGTAATACAATTTAGGATCTTACTTTTATTCTAATATGACCAATCTAAGTGTCTAAATTAGAATATATTGTTGACTGGATGGCCACATCAACAGTTGTGTTAGGTCTTTTTCATATGTGGCTTGGCCATGTGTCAATATGAAGGAATGGCAAAAAATTGAAGGGGCGGGCTCGAACCCGCGACCACCCGGAATCCCTTGAGAATGAACGAAGCAGCTAACCACAAGCACACAACGACCTTCGTATCAAACTTTAGCACACAAGCCTTTTAAACCAAGCCCCATCTCACTGCCTTACAAGCAGAAATGGCAAAAATAGTCGTGCGTGGGGTTCGAACCAGCCACCCCGCGGACTCAGTGGCGATCGGTGGAACCAGCAGTGTGTCGTTGTATGCAATTACTGACGTTCAGTGTTTGATGATCTGTTTATTGTCATAAGATCGTCATATATTGTAGACAATGACGATTCAGTGACGAAAATGGAGGGTCATGTATCAGCCGATTCCTTGAAGTGTTGGCATGACCATTCGTTTTGAGTCAGCTCATTTCCACCTATCTACAGACAACGCAATTATTGAGTTATCCTTTTGGCTAAAGAGACCACATGCAAACGGAGCCAGCTTCTCACCTTGAGGGGGGCAAAATGGACATGAGGGGGCAGAGCAAAGTAAATCAACAAGACATTAGAGATCTAATGACCCCAAAATTCCAACCATGGGGATGGCTAAGCCCCCCCCTCATCCCCCTTGTCTCCGTCCCTGCATGCAAGTGTCGGTCATCCTTCTATTCGACATGTATAAGGTTCAGTTTCTATTATCACAATCTAATAAATTGACAACCAGTGCAAACTGGAACTACTACATCTAAGAGAAATGAGGAACCTAACCTACGGCTCCACGATGAATGCAGAAAGCCTTACGCATTGGTTTAAGAATAATAGCCCTTTATTTTCATTTATCCAAAGGTCTACAACGTTTTATACTAATGTCAAAAAAAAGACTAGTACAATTTATACTAGTGGTATCCAGATGAGAAAATTAGCACCGGACGTAAAAAAGGCCGTAGACTGTCCGGGCCCAATAGAGCCCAAGTGGCCGGGTGATACTCACATCGATCTAATCCTCCATCGGCACAGCCGCCTCCCATCGTCTTGGCATGGCCGCCTGCTCTCCTCCCATCGCCAATGGTCAGCGACCACCGCTGCCTCAGGCCCTCCCGCCGGAGTATACTATTGTTGCGCCACCCACGAACCTTCGTCTTCCTCCTCCTTCCCGACCTCAAATCCCACGGCGACACCCTCCTCCATGGACACGGCCACCTCCCATCGCCTCGGCACGGCCGCCTCCCATCGCCTCCACCGCTGATGGTCAGTTCCAGCGCCACCGCTGAGCTAGTCAGGCCCTCCCGACGGTGCATACTATTCCTACGCCACCGACGAACCTCCGCCGTCCTCCTCTTCCCCGATCTCAAATACCACGGCACTGCCCTCCTCCATCGACAAAGCATCTGAGCTCGTCATGGTTCTGGTAGCAGAAGTTCGAGGATACGCGGCCGCAGTCTGATCTGGCCGAGGATTCCGTGGTATAGAACGCCGGCGCACGCTAGGAGGTGGTGGCAACATTCCTGATCATGCTCGGGGGCGTCGAGGCTGGTCTGGATGGGCGGCTACGGATGGGACGGTCGAGGACTCCACCATTTCATGCCCCGCTTGGATCGCAGCGAGTGCCCCGGCGGTGTGGATGGCGACATGGCCTGCTCCGGATCCGGCACACGCGCTCCTCTTGGGCACGGTGACTGACGCCATCGGCGTGCACCCCGTCTTCGGCGCATTAGTGGTGCCGCCGGTGTACGGGCTGACGTTGCTGGTGGTGTCGTTATGGGCGGCCACTACCGTAGGTTAGACCTTTTCAATTCAATTATATAAGTACTCTGAACTTTGCAGAAAGAAACATATGTGTAACTTGTTTGAAGTTTGAACTTTTCTGAGACTTGATGAGAAGACATGAACCTGCATGTGCATGGCATGGAACTTGTTCAAATGCTATATCACTTTCAGTTCATACATGATTGAGTAAATTTCAAACAACTACCGCTTTCTCACCCCTTGTTTGATCATGTCCAATCAATTGCTTCATATCATGACTGTTATTTGAAGAATTTTGGTAATACCATGAAATGTCAAACCAAAGTAATGGCATGGATGCCAAATAGATTTACCATCCTGTGAATTGTACTATACCAAAATATTGGAAGTGTCGGCATATAACCTATCATTTTAGGATCTATCATGCAGCAACCATCAACACATAAAAATCTCAGGAAGGTATTGAATCTCTTAGAGAAGCACGGGCCGAGTATGAGCCCCATTGCCTTCTGGCACTACGGGAGGACGGCATCAACGTCGGCGAGGTGAGGAATGGAGGGCGGTAAGCGAGGCGAGAATGGGTGAAGGTGTCATCGAAGGACAACACTGTGTGTATGTTGAGAATAGGAGACGTGTAATGGAGGGAGACATTTACAGTGTAATGAAGGACGTTGCGGTGAGTTTTATTCTGATTTTGACTTTGTTTTGTGGCACAAGTTTCTTTAGCCAGTTCATTGTCAAATCTATCACTGAACCAGCGAAATTTTCTACCAAGAGAACCAAGTCATATGTGTTCAAAGTTCTGAAAATAAAATGGTCAACATATGCATGCTTTTATTGACATAATCACATTTTCTTATGAGTATTGTGCCTGTGTAATGTTCATTCTTTATTTTCGTAAGTCTACGGATATTCTTATCTTGATAAATGACCTAGATATATGATTATTCAGTTGAGGTGTAAACTTAGTTTGTGGTCCATTTCAAGATGATCAAATTAACCTAGAATTGTACACTTAGTTTCTGGTTGATTCCAGAGAACATATTGAAGAAATTCGAAGTGCTTGTAAGTAGTGTCTATGTTTATACTTGTGCAATGCTAGTTGTGGTTACACACGACGAAATTTAGTTTGAAAAAAGAATTAGTTAACATGTCTGCTCTGTTGCCATATTCAGTTAACTGTAGGTAGGGTTTGTTCAGACTAGGACCATAGTTCATCAGGTCCATTTGTTGCAGCTTGTTTTGGACTATATATGCTTGCTAACTAAATACTAGAGAGCACAAAATTTGAATAGTTTCATGCAGTCTTTTGTAGCTTAATTAGTTGAATTTTTTTATTTAATATTCTGCATTCATTTATTGATTATGTCCTTGTATTTTTGCATCTCTATTCAGTAGCAAAAAATATATAAAATGACACAATACGGGCCTTCCCTACTGTTTTTGTTAAAAAATAGTTTCTAAGTTACCTGATGCACCAAATATGCAGATACATGAGGACAATGTTTACAATGTTCAGCAATGTGAGAAGGAACTGCGGGTGTTGCCATTAAGATGAAGCAGAATGATAAGTCATATGCCATTATTTCACTTGTATGTGTCATGTTGTTGCACTAATTTGATACATCATTTTTTCGTGTGCCAATCCAGCTAGAACTCGCATTCCTTCACCATCTACTGACGCCACGGCGGCGCCCAGGACATCGACTACTATCGGTACAGGCTCCACACAGCACTCTCCCAGGAGTTGTGTTCCGCAGAGGAGTGGGCAGCGCCAACCCCAGTGACTTGATGACCTCCCTGGACTCCCATGTTTCTGTAGGAGAATGCGTTCATGGACTGCTTCCGCCACGATGAGAGCTAACAAATTTGGTGAATGCTACTACCGCACTTGATGTAGTCTGAACTCCTTGACCAAAAACAGTGGAGAGAAGTAGCCATGTTCAATTTTCTCACATATCTACTGTACCATGACATTTTGGTTAACCAAATGTATGTCATCTTGTATAAGATGATTACTATGGTGAAATTTATTTATATATGTGAACAATAATAGGTTCTTGTTGGCAAAAGTGAGTTGTGTACTCAATCAACTGATTGTAGCTACATCTGATAAGCATTTGTTCAGTTTTTACTAGTATGTGAGATGGACGAGTAGACGGAATTGAGATGGGCATTCCACATATTATGTCATTTTGAGCATTGATATACTGAACCTTTAACGAGTTTAGCTTTAACACTAAGATGTATTATAAGAGATTGTCTTTTATTATAGCATCGTGGTAAAGTAAGGAAAACAAATACACAGTGGAGATACAATTGCAATAAGACCTCTAGGCAAACCATATATTTCAACAATGGAAACAAGTCTTCTTCCTCACCCTGGATACACAAGAACAAGGGTCGATGACCGGCTGCCACTCTGGGCCGAAAGCCATCATCATCGCCAAAATAAGCTCTGGATTGCCTGATCAATAAGCTCTGATTTGCCTGATCGTGTTTTTCATGTACAACTGAATGTGTGTAATGCTTTCAAACATGAACTGACTGTTTCATCTCTAAAAATAAAAGAATGCACATTCAGGAAACCGGTACCTGAGAAGAGAACAAAAATAGCCGAATAAACACGGTAGTAGTTCATTCAAAATATAAGTATAATCTGTGTAGAAACTCTTTTCTTTCTCCCAACAATTAACATTTAAATCTATACCAGCTAATAAATCAACACGGAATTACATAACTGAATTTAGGACATATGCACTGACAAGTTATACGACAATGCATAGGTGACATACAAAAATCACATAAACGCTAGATCGGTTACTATGCCCAAACCAGGTTTTGAGCTCATTATATAGTACAAACCTGCCAACAACATGATATGTCCATGGTGAAGCAGCTGGTATTTGCATGGGTTTGCTCATGATTGGCACAACTAGTGACACATAGTGTTAGTATGTGATGAAAATTAATGGATTCTCCCTAATTTAGAAAGGCTCATTGTTGGTGCTATGTTATAGCTTTTTCTTCATACATATTCTGGACATTGTTGGATCCGTAGAGAATAGTATATGAAATAGATGCCAAATAGTAAAGGAAACATTGACATGCTTCCATAAAAACTGCAGAGGATGATAGTAATCAAGCTAATCATATGTCAGAGTAGTGAAAATTTATATATATTAATTTTAAGATTCCTATTCAACAGATGTCCAAATGCTTTAAAACTCAAGCACTATTTTGTACAAAACTAGATTTATTGACTTTAACCTTCGGTTCCCTTTGCAGGTAGACTTGTACTGGCATATTTTCAAAAACTACAAGACATCATGAAATAGAAATGTGCCAAACTAGTGTATCGTATTGGTAGTACAAGTCCACCACAAATCAAGAACTTCTGACGCTATAAAATCAAGCAGCTCATCATGATATCATGAAAGAGAAGAAGAATGTTACCTCATCAAGACAATTTCACGTCGTCCTCTGAGCCCCGGCGAACACATCGTGGAGCTCCTCTCCTTCCCTGCGCCACCCCCTCGGGAACAGAACTGCGCCGAGGGCATCGTGCGGGTCCCCGTCGGTGTCGGCGTCAGCTCTGTAGGATGGCTGTGGAGGCGGTCATGGAGACGGGTCCGGCGGCAACAAGATCAGAGCAGGGTTTTGGCGGAGTGGATACGTGTGGAGGCGGGGGCAGTGGCGTGCACGCTGGCTTGGAGAGCTGAGAGGGGGTGGCGGTGGCGCTACTACGGCCTAAAAGCGGTGGCGACGGCGCGTACAACGTATCGATGCATATTCCACTGTTCGTCTCGATCGGAAGGTGACTCTTGGGTTTCATTATTTTCCCAACAAATTACTAGTACCTGGGCTGATAGGTAATACTAGTCATATTTTAGGAGTAGTAAAAGGTACCGTAAAAGTTGTCTAAGAATGGGTTTAGATGTCTAAGCACAAGTACCTATTCGGGTAAGTTTTTCATGTGGTAGCCACACAACTATGATACTCCCTTCGATCCAAATTAGTTGACTTGGTTTTGTCTAGATTCGCATGTATTTAGCACCAAAACAAATGTAGATACATCCAAATTTAGACAAATTTGAGTCAAATAATTTGGGTCGGAAGGAGTAGAAAATTGAACATTTTCTTCTCACCCCTTTCCATGAAAAAGTTGGAGAACAAATGGAGGCTTGTTGGCCTTATCAATGAAGAAAACATAGGATAAGAAAGCAACTTTTCGAGCTCGATCACATGCAAGGTTGTCACTTTCATTCTCGACATAGGTGGGCTGAGAGGTCATATACGAGTTATTATAAGCTATAGTAAAACACAAACATATAAATGGTAATACAAACGTCTTCTTATTTTTTTAAACCACCACATTATCACCAATTTTAGGCATTTCTTCAACTAATGCCGCTCTTTATGTATCCTGAGCCCACCTCCCAATCAAAGCAAATGAGTTGTTACTTCTTAGATGATGCTAATTGTATCATTAGACGTCGTTTGATTGTGTGGACATAGGAGAAATGTGATAAATGGGAAAAGTTTATAACAATTGTTTTCCAACTCAATTCTGTAGATCTAGAAGCGGTGTCTACTTTTGAAAATATGGTGCTTGACTACTGATATCTCACAGAACCACCAAAATATTGTATAAAAATGAGCATTCACCACTTGATTCCGTTGGTAAGTAAGAGAATAAAGGTCGGATTCTCATATCGCATGGCAATGAACAAAAATAGGCTAAGTGATGTATTTTCTTGGACTTGCCTAGGGAGATCATACCTATTACCAACCTTACTTAAGTAAGTGACCATTAGTGGCATATGAAGTTTCTCGAGATATGAGATATACCTGGCCAACGGGCCGGCCCACGACATGGCACAGCCCGCTAAGGCTTTAGCGTGCTTGTCACGGCATGGCCCACCTGGACACGTTAAGCTAACATGTCATGTCGTGTCGGCTCGTGTGCTTCACCTCGAGGCCGAGGCACAACATGTTAGCTAAACGAGCCTAATGTGCCAGCCTGTTAAGGCTTTTTTGTAATGTCTTTTATTAAATTTATTATAAAATAATTGAAATTTTTTTGAAAAAAAATAAAAAAAACTTTTAACGGGTCGTGTCGTGCCGACACGTGGGTTGGGGTAGCAGCCCAAGTACGGTACCTTGCGGGACGTGGGCTAGTCACGATCCGTTAAGTGGTGTGTCGGGCCAGCCCGTGATGTACCAAAACACGCGTGCCCACATGCCGGCCCATGAAGGCATGGTCTGATGGCCAGGTATGTATGAGAACCACTATGAAGAGAATATAATGTCTTATATTCTAGTATCGCCTGTAAGTACTTCCACCAAAGAGTTGGAGCCCATATGAAGACATCATTGTAAATCCTTTTCAAATATACTTGTGTGTTTTGGCATTGTCCAAACTTCTGGACATAGGAGCAATGTCATTAGGGGGAAAATGATACCGGGATCTGCCTCTACTCCCATCAATGGTTAATCTTAAAGAGACATCTATTTTAGGTGAGATGTTACTTGATTACTATTAGAAAAGTATGTGTTTGTCACTCAATGCATGCCATTACGAATTCAAAGGACAAACAACAGAGTCTCGATGAAAATCAAAATTTAGGAAGTAGGAGAAGTTGGTTAATTGTCATGGATTGGTCATTGGTATCATTTGATTGTCAACCTATGCTTGGAATAGGTCGTTGGTGCTTGTAAAAGCTACCCAAATGGTGTAGATATTGGAACACAAGTGGATTTTAAAGAACAATATACAATTTTGGTATCCCATACTCCGGACTTTTCTTCGACATATTGTTTCCCATTGCTTTCATGCTCGAACCATTGGAGCCCTGTCGGCGATAACACATTGAATATTTTAATATGAAGACATTGAGTGTGTTAGACATGGTCTAAAGTTGGAACAACACCGAGGAGTATTTTTATACCCATTCTTCCTCTATTTTAGTCAAGAATGGATATTAGATAGATGGTAACACCAAAATCTAAGTAAAAAGATATTGGATGGTTTATGAACAACATTAGACTGTCAGTTAACGCTCAATGCATACCGTGGTAAAGTCTTAGGATATATATTGGATGCTCAGGTCTCAGAACAATGAAGAAAGTGCAAGAAGCAAGGATTATTCCCTAGTTCACCCTAAAAATGCGACCACCATTGTCGACCTAGGTAAAGAATGTCATCCAACTTTTGGATTTTATTGGACATGCGTAGTTAGTGGAACATAAGTGGTTTTCATGATCCATGAACCAATACAAAGTCTTACACGCTAGTTATATACCTTTATTCTACACACTTCCCTTGCCACCTCTCATGTTCGAATTTTCATGTCCCTACCGAATCAAAGATGTTGATTATTTTGAAACTACAATTGTGTGTTTATAGTTAGGCTGAAAGTGTAAGCATACCAGGTATGTCATTGTGGGGGAAATGTACATACTGATGTTGACTCTATTCCAATAAAGGGTGGATCTTGATTAGCGATAGTGGGTCCAACACTCACCGAGCTTGGATATAATCAATTTATGGAAATGATGGCATTTTCCAATAAAAACATGACTTATAATCCCTATACTTACACTAACAATTGAAACTCTCCAATTGCGGTTGCAGGCGACCCCGGGATCTAGATCACTCACCAAGCTTAGGCATGCATGGTCAATTTGCGGCAATGTTGGTGTTTTCACAGAAAACCATCATTTTTATAACCCCTATACTGACACTATTTTTTATTCGTAACTCTCTAACTGAGTTCGAGTTCGAGTATATGCATGTGATTGTGGAGAGCAAACTCCACCACTATTGAAATTTTAGGTGAGAAAGTACCATATATCTAGTGCCTCATGATGCCACCCAAATACAGTAGGAAAATTCTCACTCCATGCCAATTGCTAACAACTTATCATCATCCAAGGAAATCTTAGATAGTTTAACTTTGTATCTTGGACGACTTCATAGAATACCCTTATCCTCCATCTATGCATGCGCATACTACTCCATTTCTTTCATGGCAAGTATAGTGTCATGTGCCTTGAAAGAAGAGAGCACTCATGGAGGATCTGTATTTGAGAACTTCCTTTGATTAAAGGCTTACTAGCGGACTTATGTATAAATCCCACACAGATCATACTATGGTACAAGGTTTGAAGACGCTCGGCAAGAATTCAACAAAACAGTACAAACGGACATAGTTCCATGGATGAAATTAAATCAAAGCTCGGGGAACCAATACAAGTAACCCCACCGAGATTATTAATTGGACTAAATGCTAGCCCGATCTAAATGTGGCACATGAGCTTTTATCTTGGCAGTGAGGATGGACATTCTCCCCTGATCCTTCCTTTTGGTCAACGGGATCCATAGCTGCAAATATACAATTATTTTATATAAATATCATCGCCTATCAAATAAAAAGGTCTTTAATTAGAGTTTTATTTAGGATGTTTAATTTGCCTTAGCTAGATTCATGTAGCTTAACCATAGTAGGCAGAAAAACTGGGTTGAGTGCCTTAAAGAATATCAAAGAACTCAGTCAAGGACGCGAGTGCCACATTGCAACCCAATAGATCCTTGATGCATGCCCAAAAGAACTAAGCAAGAATGCATGAACACATAATGTGGTCCTGGAATTCTCGCTTTCAACACATAACACAAATATCATGTCAAACATGTGTTCTTTCAACTGATTTCCACTTGTGACCCTATAAATATTTGCCAAAGGAAGATATTTACCTTAAGTGGGAGCATAACTTTCCATATCTCTTTTAATTAAAACACACTTGCACCGCTATAAAGGGCTTCACAAAGGGAGCTTGGGGAAAAATATCTCTTGGTTTTTTAGCACCCATGAGCCGGTGTCTTTGGTGTTGGAGATAAACACAAAAGAAATCCTAGTAACAATCCCATGCCATTGTTCTAGTTTCATGTTGCCAAAAGAGCGACATTATAAAGGACATCTAGATTTGGACCCAAGGATGCAAGAAACGCAGGATTCCATGTTATCATAGATATGGAATAGGCTTGGAAAGGTTAGATTCATGGGTTAATTTGGTAACCAATGATCTAATAATAAACACTATTGTGTCCATTCGCCACTCATTGGATGGATCCAATTTGAACAGGGTGAAAATACTCAAGCATATATGGCTTTCCAATCGAAAACCTAGAGATGGTAAAACTCTGCAAAAACTGGTAGGGTTCGTGTATTTCTTAGTTATGATGTCCAATCACAAGCCACCTTTGGTGTGTGTTAGATCTTTCATGCCCATTTTGCCATCAAGCATATATTAGTTAGTTTTGTGTTAGTTATCCCATGACCACCCACCGTCTTAGGGGTATAAATGGTGTTTCACCACACAATGTGATACTTTATTTCCCTTTCACAAAGCCAAAGGAATCGAGAATGAACTTTGTCAAAGGCGGCATGGATCCCATCCTGAAGAAGGTAGAATCACATGGTGTGCGTATGCATGTTAGAAATACATGAATTGACTAGAATTGTTTTACCCTTGTAGAACAATTCACCCCTTTTCATGGGTCTAACTTTTTTCTACTCTCTTAGTCAACCTCACAGACAAGCAGACTGTTTGCATAAACCAACACACATTTGTTGGAGATGGAATGCCACTCATTCAAAACCATAAATCTATCCCACTTATACTCATTAGACACCATAACTCTATGTAGGAGGAAACGAGTAGGGTTAAGAAGTTTATTACTCTAAGCAAACATCACACCTCTACACCCAGGTCCCCTTAAGCATACATTAACAATCAAATCATTAAACATGTCCACCAAGCCGTGAGTAACACTAGAGTTGTCATTGTCTTGAGATCTCCAGATGAGGTTATAATATCCCCTGCCACCACTATAAGGACATAGGACCACATGTTTCTATGGAGTTATACCCAGAACTCTGCTTATTTCAAATGGTCAGTAGGATCGTAGATGTCATTTGGCTCTAAGGGGAAGTTTGAGTCTTGCTGATTGTACTAGGTTGGTGCAAAAGGTCCCCTTACCAATTCCTCCAACTCAAAGGTTTCCTCGTTTTCCCCAACGAGGATCCTACCAGAGTTCCCCAATGCATGGATATAATTCCAGATGATAGGCATATTATTGGTACCAACTCATGTTTAGTGAAATCGAGTTTGATTGTCTCCTATAGGCCTATGACGATGTCCATCATCTATTGGTGCAAAATTCGATCAATTGATACCTCTATACCAATTAGTTGAATCCTCGAATGTTCCACATGAGGAACCTCATGAGAACCAAAAGAACATGGTCCTGCCCAATCTTTGTGTTTTATCATAACCCCAAGACTAGGACCCTTTATGCCACACATATTGTTAGTATAATGTTTCATTGGTTCTTTTCTAGGAATATAAGATGTTGCTAGCTCTAGTGCATGCTCTAAAAGACTCAAAAGAGCCTTGACTTCTTGGGTATGAGTGTAGGATAACTCCATATAAGAATCATTCGCAGTAAGCAGGAATCTTTGCTTACACTTATTTCTAAGCCCTAAAATCTTAGATATTCTCAAGATGAGATCCATTTTGTACAAACAAAACATGTAAATGACTATCAACTTTTAAAAAAACGAGAGTCAAGGGAATTTAAAAGCACTAGAGAAGAACATTAGTGCTCAAGTTTTTCTCGGTGGTGATATTCATTGGTCGTTTCGTGGAGTTGGGGTGTTTGATATTGTTCCTTGAGAGGATGGTCGGTATATGCTTACACTATGAATTTGTGCTTGCATTGCATTCTCTTGGCAGTGCCAACTGCTTGGTCCTCAAAGAGAGATTGAAAATCCTCTATGAACTCCAAACATGCACCAGGTCATCGACAAAGGCCTCATAGGTTCTAACTCCCTTTAGGCCCACCAGCGTGCAAAGTGATGGATCATTGTCAACATGATTTCTTGTCTACATGAGCTGAGCCTCTCCTAGGTGCTAGAAAGGATATTACTCCGACGAGATATCAAACGAGTGGGCACTTCAAATAGAGAAAATAGAGTGGCAATTAGTTACTCCATACTCATACATCATAGCCACTAATGCAAGCCATCATTCTAGTTCTAGGGGAGAATGTATCTATATTTGGAGTCTTTCCCCAATGGCATGTCCTCCTGGCTCATCACGTTTAAGACTGAAAAGAGTTTTTCCTTGAGGTGACTGCAAAAGTCCTATCTTCGTGAAAATTGTAGTTGCATTCATTGAGTAGGAGAGATATGGAGTTAGAGCACCTATGAAATATCCCTGGGACATGTAACCTTGGTAGAATTGGCGACATCTTAGGAGGGGACGTTGACACATAGTTGAGGTATATTGTGGATCACTAGAGAAAAGATGATTTCCAAGCTAGCACAACTTTCTATTCATAACTATCACTCATCTAGATTCAAATCTTGCTCAAATGGTGTTTTATTTCTGGTCGGATTTCCTCTTCCTTTGTAAATGTGCGAGTATAATCTACTTTTCCTTTTGTCATCATCCCCTAGCGGCAGAAACCTGAGGCTATTCTCCCCCCCTCTCAGTGAGAGCGGGTCATCTGACTTTGTTTGGACCTTCATGACGAAGACGACATTATGGTGAAATCTAAAAAAAACACCTCTTACTTTGGCTAGTTTCACAAAATCTTGAATTTGATTGATCCATCACATGTAATAGACATTAACTCTACCCTATAAAAAATCCTTGATCATTGGTTACTTGTGAATCTTAGTATGGATGCCTAACACTCACGTCCAAGACTTTTCTTGCTAGGAACCTGACTTTCAGATGGACTAGTGGAGGGCCGACCTTACTTAAATCCTATGAATTAGGAGGGAAAGAAGATGACTCTGGCACCCAAGAATCAAGCCCTCCTTAGACGGGAACACCACGAAGGAGGCGAGAGAGACGTGTGCACACTTGACAATCACATTTGTCACTGAAAATATGGTCGAGTTATTCTTTAATGACAAATAGCATTGAGGCTTGACACGAGATGGCCATAAGTGAAGTAGTATTGGAGACATCTTCTTCCTCTTTTTTCCACCTTGAAGGTAGTAGATTCCTAGGTCATGCATGAAAATCTTGTACATTATGAGTTCTCAAGATTTGGACAAGCCCAAGTAGCTTGAAGTGACATACATGCCCCTTTTATGCAATAGAAGCATCATGTCAGGTTATGTCATGTCTCTTGACAATGGCTAGTGTCACCATAGTTAAAATAGGTGACCTCTATGGTCCCACCATGGTGGAACCCTCTCGTGGATGACCACATGTACCTTTCTTCTGGACTCCTCCATTTTACATGTTATTCTGAGAAATGTTTGAGTGAGCATGTGTAGGGGTAAATACATCACCCAGAGAGCTTCTACCTTTGAATCTACTCCTCTCGCCATCCTTTACCACCTCCACTATTGGATCTAGGTAGGGGAAGATCTGGTGCAAGCAAATCTGATGACGATTGGCGGTTGGAGGGATGTGAACCCCTTGTCTAACGCCCTCACGCCACACTTTGTTGTCCCTATGACTGGATAGGCGAAAACAGAGATAATCCTTCTCGCAACACATATATCATGGGCGCTTAACGCGGTCGTTCTCTATCGCAACACTAGGTTCAAGCTCCTTTACAATGTGTCTCCCTTTTTATCTAACTAGTGATAGATAAAAAACCAAGATCTAGAGTGATCCCCCATGCAGAACCCATCGCCACCTTATATTGGCATGCATGGGAATTTGATGTGTTATGATAACAACTATGACACTAGTTTTGATTGGACCAAGTTACTATTGGAGATATGCCCAAGAGGCAATAATAAAGTGGTTATTATCATATCTTCACACTTATGATAAATGTTTACATACCATGCTATAATTGTATTAACCGGAAACATTAATACTTGTGTGATTTGTAAACTAAAATAAGAGTCCCTAGTAAAGCCTCTTGTTAAACTAGCTTGTTGGTTAATATATGATCATGGTTTCCTGATCATGAACATAGAGATGTTATCAACAACAGGATCATATCACTAGGAGAATGATGTGATGGACATACTCCTATAGATAAGCGTAGCATAAAGATCAAGTCATTTCAATAGTTCAATTGCTATATGCTTTTCGATACATAGTAACCTAATTCCTTCGACCATGAGATCATGCATATCACCTTTTCCGATGGATATTTTGATGTCATCAAACACCACACCGTAACGGTGGCTATAAAAGTGGCATTGAGTGTTCGGAAAGTATTGGTTGAAACACATGGATCAAGAGTGGATTTGTCCATCCATATGATGATAGATATACTGGCCCTCTCGGTGGAATGTCATCCAATTGGCTTGCAAGCATGTGACTGGCTCACAAGGGATCACATATCATGGAACGAGAAAAGAGTACTTATCAAGAACGAGGTTGAACTAGGTATGCGAGATACCGACGATCATAACCTCGGATAAGTAAACTATCGTGAGACAAAGGGAAATTGGTATCGTATGTAAGTGGTTCATTCGATCGCAAAGTAATCGAGAAATATGTGGAGCCATATGAATTTCTGATTCCTCTATTGGTTATTGATCGGAGAAGTGTCTCGATCATGTCCGCATAATTCACGAACCGTAGGGAGACACACTTAAGGATTCGACGTTGTTTGAGTAGTTATGGTATTATGAGAAAGAGACCGAATGTTGTTCGAGTCTCGGATGGGATCCGGATATCACGAGGTGATCCGGAATGGTCCGGAGAATGAGATTCATATAAGGAAAGTCCCATTTCGAGTTCGGGAATGATTCCTGTTTTCATCGGAATGTTCTAGAAGGTTCCAATGTCCCAAGACTCCGGAGGGGAAGGGGTACATGAATGTGTCATTGCATATTGGAATGATTGCATCATGTACTAAGTGTTCTCGCTGTTCCAAATATAGGATTATATTGAATCCCAAACTGAAAAGTCAAACGGCCAGTTTGAAAGTCAAACGGCTAAAACAGGAAACTGTGGGAAACAAGCAAGAGGAGGTTGAAACCGACTTGGGGGAGGAGTCCCTCCTCTCCAAGCCGGTGAACCACCTAGGCCGAGTTGGGGAGGGACTCCCCTCCCTCCCCTTGGCCGCCAGCCCTCCTCCACCTATAAGATGAGGGGCAGGGCCTCCTCCTCTAGACACAAGTTCCTAGCCTCTAAATCTAAACTTTAGCCCTAGACTCCGGTTTAGAGCCGCTTTGGTTTAGAGCTTATAATTGCACTAGCCTTCGGATTAGAGCCTTCTAATTGGTGTGTCTAAACCCTAGACCACTAATAGCTCTCTCTCATACTCCACCATACTCGCTCCGGCTTAAGGCGAAGCTCGGGATCTCCCTCTACTTCCTGTACCACGCTGTCTTTGCCGAATCGCGAGGAGAGTGCTACAACCTCCACTGCTGGGAACAAGGGAGAGGAAGGTCTTCGCCGAAAATCGAACGTGTGACCAATTGGGAGCGCTGCCGAATGCAGCCGGAAGGATCGCTCACGATCTTGAGATCGGAAGTGTATGACTACATCACCCACGAGAATCTGCTCTCGTTAACCGCTTTGGAATCTTCGAGGGTAAGTTATTCCATCGACTCGTTGCTACAATCTAGTAGATAGATCTTGGCTTGTTTGTTTGTATGCGACAGAAAATTTTTGTTTTCCATGCTACGAACCCCTACGGTGGTATCAGAGCCGTGTCTATATGTAGATCTGTTGCACAAGTAGAACACAATGGTCATTGTGGGCATTGATGCTTTTATTGTCGATTGCTTCTTGTGTACTTTGCATCTTGCGATATGTTGGGATGAAGCGGCCCGGGCTAACCTTACATGACATCGTTCATGAGACTTGCTCCACGCTTGACATGCAACTTGTATTGCATAAGTGGCTTTGCGGGTGCCTGTTTCTCCTAGCATAGTTAAGATCCAATTTACAACGGGTGATTAACAATACTAGTATCAATGTTGTGGTTCTTGTTCGTAAGTTAGAACGACACTTATTGAAAGCCCCAAACCACGTAAAACATGCAAAGAAAATTAGAGGCGTCTAACTTTTTTTGCAGGGGTGTGCTGTGATATGGCCATGATTGTGATTATATATGATGTATGCAATGTTCCTTATTGTAAGTTGGCAACCGCGAGCCATATGGTTGTCTTTAATTTCGTTAAGACCCGTGTGTCTATTCAAAGTAGTTGTAATAGTTGAAGCCGTGGGCGACAACCATGGAGAAGCATCATTGACCTTGATGCAATGTCGGTGATGATGGAGATCATGTTCGTGCTAGAAGATGGAGATCGGAAGCACAAAGAAGAAGAAAGGCCATATCATATCACATATTATGAATTGCATGTGATGTTAATCCTTTATGCATCTTGTATTGCTTAGTAGACAACGGTAGCATTATAAGATGATCCCTCATGCACATGAATTTCAAGTCATAAAGTGTTCACCCTTAGTTAGCACCGTTGCTAAAGCTTGTTGTTTCGAAGCACCACGTGATGATCGGGTGTGTTAGATTCTACAAGTGTATACAACGTGAGCAAGCCAGATTTGCTCATGCGGAAACTAAGGTTTGATCTTGACGAGCCTAGTATGTACAGACATGGCCTCAGGAACACGGATTACCGAAAGGTAGAGCATGAGTCATATAGTAGATATGATGAACATGTTGATTGTTCACCATTGAAGCTATATCAACTCTCGTGATGATCGGTTTTGATGTGGTGGATTTGGTTCGTGTGATCACTAAAACAATGTGAGGGATATTGTTTTGAGTGGGAGTTCACCTAGATTAATTTAATTATTAATTAGAACTCAATTTATCATAAACTAAATCAAAGTGAATTTGCATAGTTGTTGTAGTCATTGGCATCCGTTTACCACCTTGCGCTTAGTTATAATTGAGATGATAGAACTATAGAATTCTGGTTAGTTACTTTCTGTTGGTATCGTATTGTTTTGAAGTGTTAATCTAAAGTTTAAAAGTCCTATTGCAAACTTTCAAGAAGTTCGGTTACTCCATGAAGTTTAATAATTAGTATTAAATCAAGAGTAACAATTCCAAGTGTTAGTATATAAGTATCATGTTTGTCTCCATGATTCTTGATATTCAAAGGATTCTCTTAATATCAAGGTTATCTAGGATCTGAAAGAGTTGTTTCAGAAACCATGATGTGTGGAAGATATTGTGATATCTGAAACGAAGTTTTGGTTGCAACATGATAGAGTATAATATGGCAAAAGTCATGTTCTCATATTTGATGAGAATTTGCAAAAGGTTGGAGACAATAGTTGTCCTAATCCTCCAAAAAGGTTTTGGAGAGCAACATTATACTTGCGATTCACCGTTACAAGCTAAAAGTAGCTTGATCATGGATAAATCCATGATGAGGGTGAATATTTGATGTAGGTAAAATGTTTACTACACCAAGAGATTACTAAAGAAAGGAATTTGAAAGAACACCAAATGTAACACCCTCAGAATCATACCTATGCAAGTTTGAGCAAAATTCGCCAAACCCGCATAGAAACGATTCAAAGGTGCCCACCAGGCACTTTCGTGCGGGTGGAAAACGAAGTAATAACATTACACAACAGTCCTCGATGGGACCCACAGAACAGATATATATAACAGCGACTCAAAGAGGCAAGAATACAGATATAATACACAAAGATCCAAATCACCTTGAAAACGATAGAGCGTCCAGCTACGGACAAGATGCAAATGGGGCTAAGAGCCCTGAAGAATAACCAATGGCGTCCATAACCCTGCCCAGGCCAAGCCGGAAGGGTAACCACCTTCTTGGCGTCGATCTCAAAACCTGCTTAAACAAAGGGTGCCGACAAAGGGCAAAGGAAAAGAGGAGGCGTCGATCGAGGCCAAGATGCAGCGAGGCTAGAATTCGACGGTCCTCGCCACATAGGTATGGTGGATCGAGCGGCAGCGGCATGCACTAAACAACCTATAGAGACTCGAATCATCCGCGGTTATCGAGAGGGTAAGAATGACCTAGCGGATCCAACCTGAAACTAACACCAAACAAACCCATCTGGTGTTTCCCCTCGAGACCAAGCGAAGTCAACCGAGGAACTCACACGGTTGGCGCTTTATTTATTCGCTTATTGTTGCAGCAATTACTAGTCGTTAAGATAATCATCCCGATAAAGTAAGCGATGAGCACTTTTAGTTAACCATTCCGTTATAGTTGTATCACTTACTAATCGGTCTGAGATAGCATGAGATAACCCAAAACCCAGCAGTTGTTGGTACTTTTATTCAGCCATTCTGTTGTAGTTGCAATACTTACTAGTCAGATACAATTGTCGCAAGCGACAAACCAAACAAGCAATTGTGGGCAGTATTATTTAGCCATTCCGTTGTAGTAGAATCTGATTACTAGTCATTATAAAGTCAAATTTTATAGCAATAAACTTTAGTTATGCTTGTCTATGATCGAGATACTGTGCTCCAAGTCGTCCATATTCGTGGACACGGCTTTCAGAAAGTTTTACCCGGCCGGGGTGCACCAATAGCAACACACGCTCGATCAACCTCGGAAAAACCAAATCAAAACCCAACGAGGCTTTCACGACTGAACAATCACCGGATTCAAAATATTTCAGGGGGCCACCCCATTGAGTAGATCCCGAACGGAGTAAGCAAGCTCAGGACGGACTCAAGGTTTGCGACAATGGCAGAAGCGATCGGGAACCGAAAGTGTGGTTGGGCTTGTCGATGCAGAATCAATCCGCTTACCTAAATAGTACAGGTGCTCCTCGCACAATTTAAATACTAAAGTAGCATGGCATAAGTACAGGATCGTAAATAAAACCTCAAACTAGTTTGTGGCCCCAAGAAATAAGAATGAATCAAGCTCGGCTCAGGGGTCCCATATACCTCCGGATGTGGATAGCGATAAATCAAGGCAATTATCAAGTACTCGGGGTCTTACGGGACACAAGTGGGCGTTCGGAAACCAAATATTATCTATCACCCACCGATGCCTCTGCTGATTTCAATTTTAGTTGTTAAACCGAAATTAAAGTGACGATAAGTAAAACTAGAATCATCTCCAACATCAACATGCGGCAATACATCAGCAACTGTGGCACATGGCGACACACATCAGCACTTGAGCAAGCAACTACGACGCGCAAGTCCAACTATCTACCAAACAACAGGTCATAGGGTGTGTCCAAGGCAATATAGGGCTGCAGGGTATATCACAGGTACGGAAACTAAAGCATCGCAACACAGATAGTAGTAGATCAACAGGAAGGAGTAAAGCACTATAAAAGTAAGATAGGTAGAAAGGGGGAGATGCTCGCCTGAAAACATTGTCGAAGGTTCAACCGAAGATCGTGACTCACATCAACTCAACGGCCTTATCCGCGAAGAACCAAAACACTAGAAGAACCACCGGATGCAATATTTAATACAACGGCAGAAGATCGGCATGATGCATGCATGATGGATGACTTGGCTAAGGTGCGATGCGATTAGGTCATATTAAGTGGAACCGGGGTCCCGACAATTAGTTAGGTGGTTCATGTTATTTGGAAACCCCGCATTTTAAATGTTGTTTTGACAAGGCAAGATTATAGTATTGGTTCGCTACACAAGTTTAATGAGGCCAATATGAGGCTAGATTGGCCCGCATATGGGCCCCATATTTAATTATTAGGTGAATCGGTATAAGGCCCCCAAACCACATGAATGTATGCAAGATGAATGATTTGATGTGCAACAATTGTATTATATTATGAAATTAGGGTTTTCGGGGAGAGGTTCACACATTGAGGAGTCTCGACGATCTTGGGGTTCCGGGGGCTCGGGGTTCGACAGGGCCCAGGGTCCAGGGTTCGATGGGTTCGGCGAGATCGGGTTCGGTACGGGAGGAAGGTCTTGTCGCAACCGGATAGCCGGACTTGGTTGACGTCGGGGGCGCATCGGATTTTCCCCGGTCGGATGCTGTTCTTGTCGTCGCGGGGATCTTGTCGGGCCTGCGCCATTGCATCGGTCTTGACGTTCGGGGATGATCCTGGCGGTTCCAGGTCGTGGACCCTGACGGTCGGGAAGGCGAGCTTGACGCACCGGGGTTCGCTCATCGATGTCCATGAAGGAGTTCCTGGCATTCGAGAAGGCGAACTTGGAGTCGACACCGGGATCTTCCGGGTTCCATGATGGAGGGCTCGGTTGTCAGTGCCGGAACTCGGGTGCGGCGTTGATGGTTCTTCGGGTTTGCATCGGGTCGATGTAGATCTTGTCGATAGGAGATCTCGCTACCAATCCAGACTACAGTTCACGCAGACAAACTGAGCCAAAACTGAATAGAGCCACACGACAGGATCAACAGAACCACACAACAAAGGAAAACAGGTTCCCAATGGGAACGATTACTGCAGACTCCCGGCCGATCTCGGCGGACAGACGGCAGGCGTCCGACGCTGCAGGGAAGCGGTACGCACGGGCTCGAGGACGAACGGCGGTTGGCCGGGACGGGCGGCGATGCTGGCGGGCCCGCGGGCGAGGGTCGCGTGGTCGGCGCGGTCGCGGGGTCCTTGGCGCGCGCTCGGAGGAGAAGCGCCGCCGCTGGCCGATGACTCGGCGATGCGGAGGAGGAAGGCGTGGAGGCCGTGGCGGCGGTGGCCGGGTCAGCGCGCCGGAGGGCGAGGGGAGGAAGCGAGCGGGCGAGCCGGAGGAGCTCGGGCGCGGCAACAAGGGTAAGCGGCGAGAGGCTGGCCGCGTCGAAGACGGGCTGGCGCGGTGCAAGCTCGGGAGGCTGGGGGCGCCTTGGCGGAGACGCGGCGGGCGGCAGCGCAAGCGGTGGTTGGGGCGGGCCGAGGCTTGGCGGAGGATGCGGTGAGGCAACGGCCATCTGCTGGGGCACCGGCGAGCGAGTGGCGTGGCAGCGCAGCGGAGGAGGCACGGAGGCGGCGAGCGCGAGGAGGGCGGGCGCAAGCGACGCCGACATGCCACCGGGCGAGGCGGGTCAGCAGAAGCGGGCAGACGGAGGAGGCGCCGGGCGGGTGAGGCCAGCGGATAGGGGCGGGCGCGAGGAGGTTGGAGCGCGACGGTGGCGTCTTGAGCGAGGAAGAGGGAGGGGAAGGAGATGGCCACCTTGGGCGACAGTAGGGACGGGGTAGGACCAGGGGACAGGGGCGGGGCCCAGGCGCAGACGGTTGGTGAGGGACAAGGAGTGGCCTGGGGTGGTTCGGCCTGGCGCGCGTGTGTGCTACGTGTCGTGTGCGTGCGTGTGTAGTGTGTGGACCAGGGTGGGGGTGTGGGCTGTGAGGCAGGGTTGAGGGAGCTGGCTGGGCCACGTGGCAGCAATTGATTGGGTGGGAGGAGAGGAGGGGTGAGGTGTCAGCGGTTGATTGGGTGGAGTGAGGTGGCCAGGTAGGGGTGGGTAGGATTTTAGGTAGATGTAGGATTTAGGTGGGGCGGGCAGGTTGGACCGTTTTAAAAACAGGGGTGGTCGTTCGGGTCTACTCGGCCCGTTCGACTGCCCCACTAAAACAATATAATAATTTTATTTAATTCTAAACGCATCGTTTTGCAAAACATAGCCGACAACAAAATAATCCGGAGGCCCGGGGTTTTGCGTTAGAACAAAGGCGGGGCGTTTGGAAAACGAAAACGGGTTTTGCAAACATAGTTTTATGCAAACAATGCATGATGATGACGATGCAATGCACAAATTCGACGCGATTTTCTAGTAGTGGTTTTGCGGGATGCCACAATTCGACACCACTAACAATGG
Source organism: Avena longiglumis (assembly GCA_030063025.1). NCBI lineage: Eukaryota > Viridiplantae > Streptophyta > Magnoliopsida > Poales > Poaceae > Avena > Avena longiglumis. The sequence goes on from CP125976.1 coordinate 15,280,923, forward strand.
ATCTCGCCCTCGAGATCCGCCTCATGGTACCGGAAGGAAGGTCGGCGATCTGCATCTTCTTGCTTCAGGTAGATCCTCGCGACACCACTAACGAGGGGTCATTGTCCGTGATCGTCGAGAGAACTCTCCGGAACAAAAAGGTCGAAGGTAGAGGTATCAACAATAAGCCACCTCTAGCTCCGATGGAAAAGGGGGAACCGATGCATTCTCATCCACTTCAATGTACAAAAGCGAATAGAAGGGGTAGTCGGCATGGGGGCCAATCCATCACGCACCCAAACTATTACTCCGCACAATCGGTGAAGAGCGGCAACCATTCTCGAATCGATCAAGATCTCGACAAGCGAGGTTCGGAACAACGGAGTGTTGCAGGCTCTGCATCGGATCTGGCGTAGATGATGGCGTCGCGTCGGAAAACACCGGATAGCACAAACAAGGAACAAAGAATGGTACCACAGTAGACGGATTCATCAGGCAGCTTGAACACCGGATGGTAGAACACCGTTATCCAGGAAGGAAGCGAAACCCTAAAGGTACGACAGAAAACCCAACCACGAGAATTCCTGGACTCGAAGGAGGAGAAGAGAGCAGATTCAAAACACGTCGGGGTAAGAGGAGAATAGCAGAGGGGTAAGGAGTAAAATCAGACCTATTCGGAACTATCCAACCGATTTTCGAAAATAGTTTTGACTCTCTACTTCGGCCGTTTGCTAGGTTATCCTATTTGGACTTGTGGGTATCATAGCGCCGAGCTCGATACCACTCAGAACACCCTCGATCGGACCTATGCAAGTTTGAGCAAAATTCGCCAAACCCGCATAGAAACGATTCAAAGTGCCACCAGCACTTTCGTGCGGGTGGAAAACGGCAGTAATAACATTACACAGTCCTCGATGGGACCCACAAGATATATATAACAGCGACTCAAAGAGGCAAGAATACAGATATAATACACAAAGATCCAAATCACCTTGAAAGCGATAGCGTCCAGCTACGGACAAGATGCAAATGGGGCTAAGAGCCTCAAGAATAACCAATGGCGTCCATAACCTGCGAGCCAAGCCGAAGGGTAACCTGCTAACGGCGTCGATCTCAAAACCTTAAACAAAAGGGGTGCCGACAAGGCAAAGGAAAAGAGGAGCGTCGATCGAGGCCAAGACGGCGAGACTAGAATTGCGGTCTCGCCTACATAGGTATGGTGGACTGGCGGCAAAGATGCACTAAACAACCTATAGAGACTCGAATCATCGCGGTTATCGAGAGGGTAAGAATGACCTAGCCGGATCCAACCTGAAACTAACACCAAACAAACCCATCCCGGTGTTTCCTCGAGACCAAACGAGAAGTCAACCGAGGAACTCACGGTTGGCGCTTTATTTATTCGATTATTGTTGCAGCAATTACTAGTCGTTAAGATAATCATCCACGATAAAGTAAGCGTGAGCACTTTTAGTTAACCATTCCGTTATAGTTGTATCACTTACTAATCGACATGATAGCATGAGATAACCCAAAACCCAGCGGTTGTTGGTACTTTTATTCAGCCATTACGCTTGTAGTTGCAATACTTACTAGTCAGATACAATTGTCGCAAGCGACAAACCAAACAAGCAATTGTGGGCAGTATTATTTAGCCATTCCGTTGTAGTAGAATCTGATTACTAGTCATTATAAAGTCAAATTTTATAGCAATAAACTTTAGTTATGCTTGTCTATGATCGAGATACTGTGCTCCAAGTCGTCCATATCCGCGGACACGGCTTTCAGAAAGTTTTACCCGGCCGGGGTGCACCAATAGCAACACACGCTCGATCAACCTCGGAAAAACCAAATCAAAACCCAACGAGGCTTTCACGACTGAACAATCACAGGATTCAAAAATATTTCAGGGGGCCACCCCATTGAGTAGATCCCGCAACGGAGTAAGCAAGCTCCGAGACGGACTCAAGGTTTGCGACAATGGTCATGCGATCGGGAACCCGAAGTGGCTGGGCTTGTCGATACCGCGTAATCAATCCGCTTACCTAACAAAGACAGGTGCTCCTCGCAATTTAAATACGTAGTAGCATGGCATAAGTACAGATCGTAAATAAAACCTCAAACTAGTTTGTGGCCCCAAGAAATAAGAATGAATCAAGCTCGCTCGGGGGTCCCATATACCTCCGGATGTGGATAGCGATAAATCAAGGAACAGTATCAAGTACTCGGGTCTTACGGACACAAGTGGGCTCGAAACCAAATATTATCTATCACCCACCGATGCCTCGCTTATTTCAATTTTAGTTGTTAAACGAAATTAAAGTGACGATAAGTAAAACTAGAATCATCTCCAACATCAACATGCGGCAATACATCAAGAATCGTGGCACATGGCGACACACATCAAAGACTTGAGCAAGCAACTACGACGCATAAGTCCAACTATCTACCAAACAACAGGTCATAGGGTGTGTCCAAGGCAATATAGGGCTGCAGGGTATATCACAGGTACGGAAACTAAAGCATCGCAACACAGATAGCAGTAGATCAACAGGAAGGAGTAAAGCACTATAAAAGTAAGATAGGTAGAAAGGGGGAGATGCTCGCCTGAAAACATTGTCGAAGGTTCAACCGAAGATCGGGGCGAAGCTCACATCAACTCAACGGCCTTATCCGCGAAGAACCAAAACACTAGAAGAACCACCGGATGCAATATTTAATACAACGGCAGAAGATCGGCATGATGCATGCATGATGGATGACTTGGCTAAGGTGCGATGCGATTAGGTCATATTAAGTGGAACCGGGGTCCCGACAATTAGTTAGGTGGTTCATGTTATTTGGAAACCCCGCATTTTAAATGTTGTTTTGACAAGGCAAGATTATAGTATGGGTTCGCTACACAAGTTTAATGAGGCCAATATGAGGCTAGATTTGCCCGCATATGGGCCCCATATTTAATTATTAGGTGAATCGGTATAAGGCCCCCAAACCACATGAATGTATGCAAGATGAATGATTTGATGTGCAACAATTGTATTATATTATGAAATTAGGGTTTTCGGGGAGAGGTTCACACATTGAGGGGTCTCGACGATCTTGGGGTTCCGGGGGCTCGGGGTTCGACAGGGCCCAGGGTCCAGGGTTCGACGGGTTCGGCGAGATCGGGTTCGGTACGGGAGGAAGGTCTTGTCGCAACCGGATAGCCGGACTTGGTTGACGTCGGGGGCGCATCGGATTTTCCCCGGTCGGATGCCGTTCTTGTCGTCGCGGGGATCTTGTCGGGCCTGCGCCATTGCATCGGTCTTGACGTCGGGATGATCTGGCGGTTCGTGTCGACCCCGACGGTCGGAAGGCGAAGCTTGACGACCGGGTTCGCTCATCGATGTCCATGAAGGAGTTCCTGGCATTCGAGAAGGCGAACTTGGAGTCGACACCGGGATCTTCCGGGTTCCATGATGGAGGGCTCGGTTGTCAGTGCCGGAACTCGGGTGCGGCGTTGATGGTTCTTCGGGTTTGCATCGGGTCGATGTAGATCTTGTCGATAGGAGATCTCGCTACCAATCCGCATCAGTTCACGCAGCAACCGAGCCAAAACTGAATAGAGCCACACGGGATCAATGTAACCACACAACAAAGGAAAACAGGTTCCCAATGGGAACGACATCGCAGACTCCCGGCCGATCCTGGCGGCACAGATGAGCAGGCGTCCGACGCTGCAGGGGAAGCAGAGGCGGCACGCACGGGCTCGAGGACGAACGGCGGTTGACCGGGACGGGTCTGGGCGAGGCGCAGGTGGCGGGCCCAGCGAGGGGCGGCTGGGGGTCGCGCGCGGGGTCCTTGGCGGCGCGCTCGGAGGAGAAGCGCCGGCCGCTGATGACGGCCCGCGACGCCGCGGAGGAAGCGTGGAGGCCGTGGCGGCGGCCGGGTCATGGCGCCGGAGGCGGGCGAGGAGGGAAGCGAGCCGGGCGAAGCTCGGCCGAGGAGCTCGGGCGCGGGCTGGCAAGAAAGCGGCGAGGGAGGCGGCGTCGGGGAAGACGGGGCTGGCGGCAAGGCGAAAGGCCTGGGAGGCTGGGCGCGCAGCGCCAAGTGAGGGCGGCGGAGACGCTGGCGCAAGCGTGTGGGGCGGCCGAGGCTATGCGAGGTCTGACGGGGGGGCACTAGCGGCGAGCGGCGAGGGTGGCGGCGGGCGAGGAGGACGACGGAGGCGGAGCGCGGGAGAGGCGGGCGACAGCGACGCCGACACGCTGCCACCGGCGAGGCGGGTCATGCAGAAGCGGGCGAGCAGACGGAGGAGGCGCCGGCCGGTGGCGGCGGATAGGGCAGGCGCGGAGGAGAGGCCTGGAGCGCTGACGGCGGCGCACAGGAAGAGGGGAGGAGGGGGAAGGAGATGGCCACGCGGGCGGGACAGGTGGGGACGGGGTAGGACCAGGGGACAGGGGCGGGGCCCAGGCGCAGACGGTTGGTGAGGGACAAGGAGTGGCCTGGGGTGGTTCGGCCTGGCGCGCGTGTGTGCTACGTGACGTGTGCGTGCGTGTGTGGACCAGGTGGGGGTGTGAGGCGTGGTTGAGGGAGCTGGCTGGGCCACGTGGCAATTGATTGGGTGGGAGGAGAGGAGGGTGAGGTGTCGCTGCTGATTGGAGTGAGGTGGCTGGTAGGGTGGGTAGGATTTTAGGTAGATGTAGGATTTAGGTGGGCGAGGTTGGACCGTTTTAAAAACAGGGGTGGTCGTTCGGGTCTACTCGGCCCGTTCGACTGCCCCACTAAAACAATATAATAATTTTATTTAATTCTAAACGCATCGTTTTGCAAAACATAGCCGACAACAAAATAATCCGGAGGCCCGGGGTTTTGCGTTAGAACAAAGGCGGGGCGTTTGGAAAACGAAAACGGGTTTTGCAAACATAGTTTTATGCAAACAATGCATGATGATGACGATGCAATGCACAAATTCGACGCGATTTTCTAGTAGTGGTTTTGCGGGATGCCACACCAAACATTTGATAATGGTGATCTACTTCAAAGTGCAAGTCCAAAGACATTGGTATTTAACTATACACGCTTTGGACTATGTGTCATATGTATGACTCCACTATTGATGTTGATAGATTCTTTCAAACAGAAAAGGAAATACTGAAAGAGAATCTCATAAATATATGGCAGAAAATAAAAGACTAGAATTGTTCAGTTTAAGTATATAGATGATATACATGTTATGGCAATATTCTTTGCTTATTAAACAATGTGGTTCCTAAGTATTTGATACTGAATTTGTTGGTATGAATCGTCATACGAAACAACACAAATTCATGAACTACAATGGCCTAAGTAACTATCAAAAGAATATGTGATGATGTTTATCGAGAACAAATAAAGGGTTATTGTGTTGCTCGTTAAACATCAAAGCTTGCCTTCAGGATTTGTTTTATCAGGTATTATGAGAACAAAAGGGTTGTTCAAATAATTTCCGTAATCCATAAAAGATGGATGATTCACAAATCTCGTTGGAGAAATCACATCCATAAAACTAGTGCTAAAAATGTCGAAAGACAAATTGATTGAAAGATCACTTCGGAAGTGACATCGCCGTTTAAATTATATTGGAAAGAAAACATGAAGAAACTCCATGTGGATCGAATTTTGGAGTCTTTTGATTTTTGATCACATGACGCTTGTGAAACTTTCCTAGAGATAAATTAAACTTCGTTCATAGGCCAAAAGGGAACGAAAGACTAGCTTATTGGAAATTGTACCTATTGTTGTACGAAGTCCATTATGTGTAGTCAAGAGCGATGGATTTCAACTTCATATGCTTTCTCCGAAAATTTGAGTGAATATATGAATATTTACTTAATAAGGATGAAGTGTGAAATATTTGAAAAGTTCAAAGATTTTCAAGATGAAGTGCAAAATCATTGTAACAAGAATATAAATAGTTTATGATAAGATCATAAAGGAAGATATTTGAGTTACAAGTTTAGCATAATACCTAAGATTTAAGGAATCGTTCCGTGGATTTGCATTTTCCCGAAACACCATAAGAGTATGGAGCGTTCGAGATATGTAATTAAACCTTGTTTGACATGGTAAGATCAAAGGTATAATTCATAAAACTGCCATTGTATTTTAAAGATTAAAAGCTTTAGAGATTACCGTTTTTCCACTTAAAAGAGCTCCATCATAATCCATTGAAATGACACCATATAAAGTTATGGTTTGGGATAAAACCCAAGTTGTCCTTTCTTAAACATTGGTATGCTATGCATAAGAAAGATGTTTGCAACCAAAGTCGGATGAACCTGTCTTTGTATGTTATTTCAATAATCTAAGTAATCCTCCATAACATCGGAGACAAAAGTGTTTGTCGCTTAAACGCCAAGTTTCTTTGAGAAGGAATTTTTCGTGAAAAGTTAAGTGGGAGGACAATAGAACTTTGATAAGGTTAAAAGAACCTTAGCTATATGTGCAGAGTTGCGCAGTCAAAAAGTGTTCCGGAGGCAAGAACAATGCTCATGGCTCACGACTCAAAGGTTGTGGTCACGGAGATCCAAGTTCCTATTGAAACAAGTAGGTCGGATGAACAATCAAATACCAAGATTTGAGGGTTGAATCATTATTTGAGAATAATGAACCGACTACATGCAAAGAAGCGATGATGGGCCCTGACTCCGTCAAATGGCTTGAAGCCATAAAATCCGTGATAGTTCCATACACGAGAAATCAAGTTTTGAACTTGAAGGACCCTCGAGAAAGGTGTAAGACCTTACAGTTGTGTTTGGATCTATAAAGAAATAGACATGGATGTTTTACATCTATGAAATAATCGACATGTTGGGAAAAGTTCACAACAATGTTCAAGGATTGACTATGACAAGATTTGATATTTCATAGTGATATTTAGTCTAGACGGATTAGTGTAGCAAACACTACATGTAATTTTGTTATATGGTAAGTTGAATAAACAAAACAAGTTCTTCTAATAATAGAATTGTTACCTAGGACATGTGAATAACATGGTCCATAGGGTTTTGTTAATTCAAAGGATGCTAAAAGCACATGCAAACTTCAATGGTTGAAGTAAGCATAACGGAGTTGGAATCTTCACTATGATGAAACTGTTAAAAGAGTTTAATTTCATCAGAGACAATGAAGATGCTTGCATTTGCAAGAAATTAAGTGGGAGCGCTAAGACATATTTCTAATACATTATGTAGAAGACATATTGTTGATTGGAAGTGATGTATCTTTTTATTAACACATATTAAGAATTTCATCCCGATGAAAGACTTAGGCAAAACCCAAATATTTGGCATCAATAGACGCTAATATGGTTGTGCCGTATACATAGACGAGATATTGAATGAGTTCAATATAGAAACTACAAGAAAAGGTTCTTGTCGCACAGAAAGGATTGAAAGAGTTCAATGTTGATGATATATTCAAGTGTATTGACATTTGGTAAAGTGAAACAAATAATCAAGTATAGATTGATACTTGATGTATGAAATCACAAAGAGTATTTATATCAATCATGTCAGGATATGTACAAATCCAGATATGTCCTATGCTCTAAATGTTGTGAGCATATACCAGAATGATTTGTAAGATGATCATTGGACAATAGTAAGGATATTCTTATGATATTTTGGAAGAACTAAGAGTATATTATTTGTAGAAGTGACAAATAGATGGTTAGTTCATTGTAAAAGTACTACATTGATACTAGCTTTGTCACAAAGTACAAATTAAGTTTATCTCAATCTAAACTAAGGGTGGCACAATATAATGGAAAGTGAGTTCCATAATGGATTTGGATGAGTTCCAAAGTTAAGACATTGTGACAGATACTACAACAAAAGGCTAAGTATATGACTGCTATTATAGCAGAAAAGAGGGCATTTGTGTCAAGTAGTTTTTATCAAACTAGGTGTAGTTCACAGGGATAATACTATGAAGATATATTGTGCGACAATATTATCAACATGTTTTAACCCCAAAGAACTAAAGGTCACACCGAAGACCAAATTTATACAAAGCCATCTCATTAGAGAATGAGTGATGCGAGAGACGCAAAGACATGCAATTACACACGGACCGGAAGTGTCGATCCGGAGATCAGTTGACCACTAGCAATCGTGTACATACAACACCGTAAAGCCATAGGTGTTGAATACACAAAGGTTTGAAACTAGATTATTGACTCTAGTGCAAGTGGGAGACTGTTGGAGATATGCCCAAGAGGCAATAATAAAGTGGTTATTATCATATCTTCACACTTATGATAAATGTTTACATACCATGCTATAATTGTATTAACCGGAAACATTAATACTTGTGTGATTTGTAAACTAAAATAAGAGTCCCTAGTAAAGCCTCTTGTTAAACTAGCTTATTGGTTAATATATGATCATGGTTTCCCGATCATGAACATAGAGATGTTATTAACAACAGGATCATATCATTAGAAGAATGATGTGATGGACATACTCCTATAGATAAGCGTAGCATAAAGATCAAGTCATTTCAATAGTTCAATTGCTATATGCTTTCTGATACATAGTAACCTAATTCCTTCGACCATGAGATCATGCATATCACCTTTTCCGGATGGATACTTTGATGTCATCAAACACCACACCGTAACAGGGTGGCTATAAAAGTGGCATTGAGTGTTCAGAAAGTATTGGTTGAAACACATGGATCAAGAGTGGGATTTGTCCATCCATATGACGGATAGATATACTCTGGGCCCTCTCGGTGGAATGTCATCCAATTGGCTTGCAAGCATGTGACTGGCTCACAAGGGATCACATATCACGGAACGAGAAAAGAGTACTTATCGGAACGAGGTTGAACTAGGTATGGAGATACCGACGATCATAACCCTGGATAAGTAAACTATCGTGAGCCAAAGGGAAATTGGTATCGTATGTAAGTGGTTCATTCGACGCAAAGTAATCGAGAAATATGTGGGAGCCATATGAATTTCCGATTCCTCTATTGGTTATTGATCGAGAAGTGTCTCGATCATGTCCGCATAATTCACGAACCGTAGGGAGACACACTTAAGGATTCGACGTTGTTTGAGTAGTTATGGTATTATGAGAAAGAGACCGAATGTTGTTCGAGTCTCGGATGGGATCCGGATATCACGAGGTGATCCGGAATGGTCCGGAGAATGAGATTCATATAAGGAAAGTCCCGCTGAGTTCGGGAATGATTCCGTGTTTTCATCGGAATGTTCTAGAAGGTTCCTAATGTCCAGACCGGAGGGAAGGGTACATGAATGTTTCATTGCATATTGGAATGATTGCATCATGTACTAAGTGTTCTCGCTGTTCCAAATATAGGATTATATTGAATCCCAAACTGAAAAGTCAAACGGCCAGTTTGAAAGTCAAACGGCTAAAACAGGAAACTGTGGGAAACAAGCAAGAGGAGGTTGAAACCGACTTGGGGGAGGAGTCCCTCCTCTCCAAGCCGGTGCACCACCTAGGCCGAGTTAGGGAGGGACTCCCCTCCCTCCCCTTGGCCGCCGGCCCTCCTCCACCTATAAGAGGAGGGGCAGGGCCTCCTCCTCTAGACACAAGTTCCTAGCCTCTAAATCTAAACTTTAGCCCTAGACTCCGGTTTAGAGCCGCTTTGGTTTAGAGCTTCTAATTGCACTAGCCTTCGGATTAGAGCCTTCTAATTGGTGTGTCTAAACCCTAGACCACTAATAGCTCTCTCATACTCCACCATACTCGCTCCGGCTTAAGGCGGACCTCGCGGGATCTCCTCTACTTCCTGACCACGCCAGGTCACGGAATCGCGAGGAGAGTGCTACAACCTCCGCCGTCTGGAACAAGGAGAGGAAGGTCTTCATCGAAATCGGACGTGTGACCGATCATGGAGCGCCGCAACGCAGTGCCAGAAGGATCGTCTACGCGATCTTGAGATCGGAAGTGTACGACTACATCACCCACGAGAATCTGCTCTCTTTAACCGCTTTGGAATCTTCGAGGGTAAGTTATTCCATCGACTCGTTGCTACAATCTAGTAGATAGATCTTGGCTTGTTTGTTTGTATGCGACAGAAAATTTTTGTTTTCCATGCTACGAACCCCTACAGTTCCCCATATTGAATCTAAGGGGGTGTCCTTTCATAAGAACACAATTCGATAGTGGATTCATGCGAAAAGGTCTAAGGTGTTTCATGGTCTAGATCAAGTTGATTCAACAATCTCTAGGTTTGACCTGTTAACATAGACTTTGTTTTGGAGATATCCACTCCAACCATTACGAATGACCCATAACCAATCCTAGGCATGGGAATTACACCCTGGATCTAGGCTGGCGACGGTGGCACACATCCATATTGGTTATCCACATGCCAAGCTCAGACGGATGGCCACCGAGGAAGGCGGTAAATGAGTGAAGGATGGGGACAAGTCACTAGGAAGACCTAGATTGGATGACCACGAGACGACGTGTTGGATCCTTGACTGGGAAAACCAATTCCAGTGAGACTTTGTTGATGTGCTAGTGAAATGGAAGAAAGGATATGGATACCACCGTGTCCCCTAGATCTCACAACCATAATTTGGATATCCTTCTACCTGGTGCAAAGGCCCTTCGTCTAACAACCTGAGAAGATCAGATCTCACGTTTCGCAATGACGGCTAGGATGAACCCCTCTAGCATCAGGAGGATAGGTGATGGCATGCCCCTATCTAGTGCAACCCCTCCTCTTCCATGCCTCCTCGAGCAACCCACCAACTCCAGGGAAGAAGGGTCACCAACTTCCTCCTCCTCCGCGTCCCTCCACGTCTACGCTGCCTCTTGGTCCGTCCCCTCACCCCCCACACACTCGCAATGGCACGCCACGATGAGGAAGTGGGTGAAGTTCCTATGATGTATTGGTCACATCATATTCCACCGGATGTCAGCCCACGGTCCCCTCCTCCAATAAACTAACGGAACCCAAGATATAACATGCAACACAAAGGTAAAAACAATAAAGAACGACTATCCAAACAAGATCGTATGACCGAGAGTTAACATTGATAGAGTGCATTCTAGCCTAGGACAAAAGCATGCATCTTTTATCCTCGAATATATATCCTCCTATCTATAATAAGTGTCGTTTATTTAGTTGCACTAAATTAGCGCCATTTATTATGGATTGCACAAAGTATATTTTCATATAGTGTAGTTAATACTTTATTACTAGTATAGTAAACCCTATGAGCGAGTGAAGTTAATAGGATTACTAGTAAACCTTGTGAGCTAGCACACAGAAATTAACTAATACTATAAGCAAGTATAAGACGGATGAAGCAGTTACCATCCGTTTCCCAGAGATGTTCGTCCGGCTCCACAAACAACGCCTGCTGATGTGGGGACGAGTTGAAGTTGGTATTCTTGGTAGTCCTGCCCTGGTTTCCATCGGAGCCCCCCTTGTCGGAGCCGTCCAGTCCTTGAGATCCTCTCTTCCTCGCCATGCCATCTAGAGGGATGAATAAGTCGGCAATGCTTTGACTGTCGTCGTCGGTGTCGCCGAAGTCCTCCTGGATCATATTCCAGCAGACGACGTGCTGCCAGATGTTGCGCATCTTCGAGTCGTGCAGGGGCTTCTCCAGAAAGTCGCACACGCCTCCAACGATCGCCCTCATCACCGTTTCCCTGGGCGCGCTATCCGCGAACACTGCATACACATGGACGCCGCACATGTTTAGATCTATCCATCAGTCCACGCACAGATCGAACCATGTTTTTGCAGGTGCAAATTACACGAGACTTACGGATGACTGGGTGATGCTCTGCCTGCTTAAGGAGCTCGAAGCCGTCGATCCCTGGCCCCTGCGTGTACGCGACGCTCATCACCAGGTCGAACCCCTCCGGGTTCTCCTGCAACGCTTTTAGTCCTTCTTCCGGCGACGCCTTTCCCGTCACTGCACATACGGGAGGGGAACAAAACTTCAGCAAGGAGATCGATCGGCCAGCAAAAGATAGCCGGACTACCGAACATGTGTACCTTTGTAGCCATAGCGCTGGAGCATCTGCGTGATGGTGGCGAGGTAGGATGGATCCTCCTCTACCACGAGGATCATGATGTCGTAGGGATGGGGGTAAGGGCCAGCCGCTGGAGAAGCGACACCGGCAGCGAAGACGGTGTTCTCCATCTCCATCTCGGCGCGCGGCCGCGATCTCGGTCACAACTAGCACACACTTAGTACCTGGTGTTCCTGCGAGAGAGAGAGAGAGAGAGAGAGAGAGAGAGTCCAAAGATGGCAGGCTAGACAGGCGTGGTCCACCGATGTTGTATAAATGGGAGAGGCCAGCGTACCTCATGATGACAGGCTGGGGCTGGGCTGCTGGAGATAGAGGTTTTTGTCTTCACTTCCTCCACTTTTTGGAGATTTCTTAGAGATGTATCCAACCGTCTCCTTCAAAAGTAAGGCAGTGCAATAAAAAAATTGTATTTTACTACACTGAGATATTGACATAATAATGGTAACTTAAACACACCCTCTCTACACTAACCACCCACCTTAGTCTCTCTTGCAAAAAGGCCCGAAAAGGCCCATCGCTCTATTAATCTTAATTGTTAAAGATATATTAGGCAGTTAGAGATAATTACATGATTGACTGGAATTGTTTCTATATTATCCCTAGAGCCTGCTTGATCTTCAAGTTTTATACTCACTCCGATCCAAATTAGTATACTCGGATTTATCTAGATTCAGATGTATCTAGTCATGTTTTAATGCTAGATACATCCGAGTCTAGACAAATCTAAGTCCATTAGTTTGGATCGGCAGGAATATTACAGTCTCTTGGGGTTTTTGTTTTATGTTCTCTATAAGATGGGGTTCGACCCAAGGTTCTGCGAGTTGGTCGCCATCCTTCTGACCATGACCAGCACAAGGATGTCGCTCAATGGCGAGCCTATTACCCCCATTTGGAACATGATGGTCTTGAGACAGGGAGACCCCTGGCGCCATTGTTGTTCGTGCTTGTCCTGAACACGCTTACAACAGGGTGTTGGCGAAAGATATTGATTAGGGTGTCCTACGGTGACTTGCACGATGGGACTTAGCGACAAGATGATGCAATGATTTGTCTATCACCTATATGAGTTAGAGTCACGTGCAGTACATGACATGCTCCAACTGTTGGGTGAGACAATGGGACTACGCATGAAGTTTGTGTCCCCAGTCTCCCCAATCACATGCTCAAATGACGTGGCCATCGGGGCGGCAATGGTTATGGTGTGCCAGCTTGCTCCTCACCCTGCCAAATACCTTGGTATCCCCCTAGCAACCAGACGACTATTGGCTAACCAATTTCAACCGGTTATGGACTAGATTGCTAACAAGCTACCAACATGGAAATCCTCCATGATGCTCTAGGTAGGAAGTTTAGCTCTCATCATATCAGTGTTAGATGCAACCCCACTACACCAAATTTTAGTGCTTTCCTTTAACGAGAAAGAACTTAATTAGGTGGCAAAGATCCTACGCGGATATTATGGGTGGGCAGGAAGGACGCCATGGGTGGCCAATGTTATGTCAACTAGGCCAAGGTTTGTAGGCCATAGAGGCTTGGGGGCATGGGGATCCCGGAATTTGCACGAATTTATATAAGCCTTAGGTTCCATTGGCTTCGGAGAATGCACACCGACCCCTCGTGGCCTTGGCACGAGCTCGATATGCAGTTCTCTAGGGTGGAATGTCACGTGTTTGTCGCCTCCACCTGGATGATTTTTGGTGACGGATCCACCACCCCTTTTCTGGGAGGTGATGGATGTGATAATACAACACTTTTTAGCTATATAAATAGTGTATTCCTATCATATCATGCTCCATCTAACTATTGCTATGCCTGATATGCATGATTACTTGTTTTCATTACATTCAATATGAGCTTTGCACATTTATTAGTTTAGGTAGAATTTTATCCTCTTTCTTGTCTTTGACATCTGTGTAGGTGTTGATGATGATTATATATAAAACAAAGGCAAAAGGAACAAAGAGAGTATAGTATGGAGGAATTGCAGGACCAGACTTAGCCATTTGAGGTGTTGGAAAAAGTTAATTTTTCCAACTTCTCAAAATAAATACCCAAGAACTTGTAGTTGTATCCCTCGACTATACGAATCTAACGAGCCGAAGAACTCCCAAAATGGAGTTCGTATGAAGAAATGGCGACCAAAATATGAAAGATCCGGCCGTATAGTTGTCAACAAGGTCGGAATGACTGGATTTCACCCTAGAAAATCTCCAGAACCTTCCCCAAGTCATATGATGGTATTGTGGGTACCCTAGGGCACCCCCAAGGCCTATATAAAGAGGGTAGGAGCCAAGGGAATCCACCATACACCATATACAAGATCTAGATCCCATCTACCGCCTCCACAGCGGCGCTCTGCCGCCGTGCCGCCTCCATAGCCTCTCAAGCTCCACCAAGATCCAATCTCCATCAACACCATCAAGCCATCCAAGCAAGAAGAGGAGGAGAAGAAGCACGCCGCCATCACCACGCCGACGCCACCATCACCGTGCCATCATCACCATCTCCATCGCCGCTACTCCTTCATCCTTACCTATCATGGTCTCCGTGATGGGTTGTAATATGGCATGTACCCCCTTTTATTAATGTTATGATGATTTGAGTAATTGAAGTGTGGTGTGTTCTTGTTAATTAATATGTTTGTGCTTTCTCTTTACATTGTTCTATTCATGATATTATTCTAGTGATTGGAGACGTCCAATACATTATTGAGGAATTTATTAGGGATTCACGGAGTGTCACAAAACTTATAATTAGTCTCTACTCTTCCATGGATCCTGACAAGCCCATGGGTAGAACTAATAGGCTATTTGCTATAAGTGATTTGCGGAGGCAATAACAGCTTAGGATGCACCATCCAGAATTTCCCAAGATCACTCATGATTAGATAGGTACAGTGTTGCGAATTGCTTGACCCCAAAGTGACATACGGGATATCTTGTGACTAGCACACTTGCTTAGGAGTATGATTGTCCATAGAACTTAATGCATTTGCTCTGGTTTACCTTGATTGGTCTTGTTACCTTAATACACTATTCTCTTATGGATGACCCATGTCTGAAGAGGGTGTGGACAATTGAGTTGTCTAGTTGCCACTTACCAACGGTGGGAGACAACGGTTTATGAGGGACCGCCACAATTATAGTTAATAGCTATTTCATAAGCACTTATCATGCACACCGGTATACACAATATTACTCGAGGTATCATAGCATTAATATTTCATATCATTACATTCACCTCTTTCCAGTTTTACTTTTGTTCTAGTTTTCTTTCAATCCTAGTAGTAGTTGTTACAAATCATCTTAAATTCATTTATCCTAGCAACCTATAGAGCAAACTATTTCCAAACCACGGTTTGGGTGCGAACGTAGCCGCATTAGCAACGTGGTTGCGGGGTCGTGTTCGCCGAGCTCCCATCGGGACAAACTCTTAAATATTTGCTGCTACAAGTACTGAAATAACCCTGTTTTGGTGCAGGAACCCATTCATCAGGAGGACAGGTGGATCGATGGGAAGTCCATCAGGGAGATAGCACCTGACCTGCTCTCGCTAATACCGAGACAAGCCAGGAGGCAGAGGAAGGTGAAGCAGGCGCTAGCATAGCACAATTGGATCACTAACATCTTGGGGACTCTAAGCTCGCTTGACCTTTGTTAATATGTATATCGGTGGATCTAGCTCCAAGACCTTCACCTCACGGATAAACCAGACACTCTGGTGTGGGGGGTGGAGGGCTGATGGGAAGTACTCTTCTATCTCCATCTATGACGCCCCATTTTAGGGATAGACGGCATCGGGATACTAGAAGTTGATATGGATAACTTGCCTCCCTAGGGTTAGGTTCTTCATCTGGCTGGCCTGCCACAACATGTGCTGGATGAGGAAGAGACTTATGTGATGTGGACTTCCACACCTGCCGAGAGGCCCGCTATGCGACCATATGGAGAAGACCATGGCACATATCCTCACCGACTGCTTGTTCTCAAGGATGATGTGGCACGAGGTGCTATCGCGGATTCAATCCACGCCTAGCCCTCCCGTTGTTGAAGACGACTTAGCGGATTGGTGAGTGCAAGGGCTAAGAGCCTCCCCTCGCCAGCAATGGAAATGCACCTCGTCAATGATCATATTAATGGCTTGGTGGCTATGGAAGCATCAGAACACCGCAACCTTCGACAACTTCAACCTTTGGTTTTTCTTCGCTGGTCGAGCGGTCAAGGCCGAGGCGTGATCGTGGGCATTAGCAGAAGCTCATGGGCTTCGCCGTCTTCTTCCCTGGTTAGCTTTAGGGTTGAATTGTATGGTGGTGTGTTGGTCTTATCGTGGACTCGTACATGCCTTATACATAAACATCTTTTTCTATCAATGCTTTGAAATGCACAACTTTTGCGTTTTCGTGAAAAGTTATAAACTGTTTGATTACACTAGTAGAAAACAGGCCATCCGTCCACGCCCCCTCAGAGCACTAGTCCCGGTTGCGCCACCAACCGACTACGCCGCACGCCCCGGCTGGAGCGCACGGGCCAGGGCATGGGTCCCGCAGGTAGCATGCGTCGGTTGGAGCCACCAACCGACTAAAGGTTTGTCCACACCACGTGGCGGCACGCACCTTTAGTCCCTGTGTCGGCTCCAACCGGGACCAAAGGCCTTGCCTCTATAAATGCAACGCCCACTGCCTCCACTGCTTTTTTCAATGGTGTAAGGTGAGGGTGTGTGCTAGTTTTTTCATGCATGCATTGAAGGTGTTTGTTTAAATGTTTGAGTGAAAAATCCAGCTTGAATTTCATAGAACAAAAATATAGAAGGTGTCCGAGACGCACTTGAGCTTTCTCCTCTTTATTTCCTCGATCGAGGTTAGCAATCCTATCTTTTCTAGGTCATTGATACAATTCATGTGTCGTGTGAATTGGTTATTTCACTATTTACGATGTCCTGTTTTTGATAAACTTACTTATATGATGCGTATGAACGGTCGGGAATGGATGTACGGTGACCGTGGTAGCCGGGTATATCAAAGGCGTGGATAAATTTATCGATGTGGCTACGGCAAACAAAGAGAATGGATTTATACGTTGTCCATGTGTTCAATGTCGAACAACAAGGAGTACTCTTCCTCGAAAATCATTCGCGCCACCGATTATGAAAGGTTTCATGCCCAACTATAATTGCCGGACCAAGCACGGGAAAGAGGGGTTATGATGGAAGATGGTGAAGAAGAAGATGATGATAACAACTATCATCATATGTTTCCGAATACGTGATACCGCAATGGAAGACAATGGAGAGGAAAAGGTGAAGAACGCATCGGATGAGCCGTGATGAACTTGGTAGGGTCATTTCGATGCAAAGCGAGACTGTGAAATGTAAAATGAGAAGTTGAAGTTAGAGGGCATGTTAGAAGATCACAAGAAATTGTTGTACCCAAATTGTGAAGATGGCAGCACAAAGCTCGATGCGACATCGAATTGTTGCGATGGAAGGCAGTGTGGTCTAACCGACTCCTCATTTGAAAAGATGCTGAAAATAATGAAGCCAAGTTTCCAAAACATAACGAACTTCCCGATAGTACCTACGAAGCAAAGAAGACTCTCTCCCTCCGGGATTAGATGTGCAAAAGATACATGCATGCATTAATGATCGCATCCTCATCATGTAAGGAGTATGAGAATTTAGATAAATGCCCGGTATGCAACGCGTTGCAGTATAAGATCAGACGAGATGACCCTGGTGATGCTGAGGGAGAGCCCCTCCGGAAGAGGGTTCCTGCTAAGGTTATGGGGTATGCTCCTATAATACCAAGGTTGAAACGCATGTTCAGAAACAAAGAGCATGCCAGGTTGTTGCGATGGCACAAAGAAGATCGTAAGAAAGACGGGAAGTTGAGACACCCTGCTGATGGGTCACAGTGGAGAAAAATCGAGAGACTTCCTGACTTTGCAGGTGACGCAAGGAACTTATGGTTTGGTCTAAGTACGGATGGCATGAATCCTTTTGGGGAGCAGAGTGCAACACAAAGACTGCCCGTGACTCTATGTATCTACAACCTGCCTCCTTGGTTGTGCATGAAGCGTAAGTTCATTATGATGCCAAGAGCTCATCCAAGGCCCAAGCAACCGCAACGACATTGATGTGTACCTTAGGCCATTAGTTGAAGAACTCTTACGTTGTGGGGCAAACCAGGTGTAATGCATGGGATGAGAACAAACAAGAGCCATTTAATCTCGAGGGTTGTTATTCAGAACCATCAATGATTGGCCGCTCTTAGTAACCTTTCGTGACATAAACAAAGGATATAAGGCATGCACCCATTTAGATAAGACCGAAGGTACATATTTGCATAAATGCAAGAAGGTTGTGTACCTAGCGAATCGATTTCTTCCGACCAATCATCCGTAAGAAAGAAAGGCAAGCATTTCAAAGGTGAGGCGGATCACCGAAGAAGCGAACTCCCACTGGTGATGATGTATTTGGTATGGTCAAGGACATAGAAGTAATCTTTGGAAAGGGTCCCGTGGTCAATCAGCCCAACGACGCCGCCAGGACACGCACCCATGTGGAAGAAGAAATCTATATTTTGGGAGCTGCCATATTGAAAGTCCTCGTGTCCGCTTTCAATCGACGTGATGCACGTGACGAAGAATCTGCGTGAACCTGCTAGGATTCCTAGGCGTGTATGGGAAGACAAAAGATACACCGAAGCACGGAGGACCAACAAATTATGAAAGACCCAAAGAACATGCATACAGATAACAAGACGGATAAAGGGCGCACTTAAGTCGTGCGCCTATGCTCTTACCAAAGCAGAGAAGGAAATCTTTTTGAAGTCCTTTACAAGATCAAGGTGCCGTCGGGCTTCTCATCTAATATAAAGGGATAATAAATATGGCAGAGAAAGTTCCAAAACCTGAAGTCTCATGATCACACGTGATTATGACGCAGCTTGCCCGATTGCATTGAGGGGCTTCTACCGAAAATGTTCGAGTACCCATTGTGAAGCCGTGTGCATTCCTCAATGCAATATCTCGAAGGTAATCAATCCGGATATTCTCGCCAAGGTTACGTAGGATGTGGTACAATGTCTTGTTAGTTTTGAATTGGTGTTCCCACCATCCTTCTTCAATATTATGACGCATCTCCGGTTCATCTAGTGGAAGAGATTGCCATTCTCATCCCAGGTATTTCTGCACAATATGTTCCCTTGAGAGGTTCATGGAGTCTTAAAGAAATATGTTCATAACCGTATAGACTGAAGGAAGCATCTCCAAGGGATATGGAACAGAGGAGGTCATTGAGTTTTGTGTTGACTTTATTCCCGACCTTAAGCCGATTGGTGTTTCGACTCATGCATGAGGGAAGACTAAGTGGAAAAGGCACTGGAAAGAAAGCACCGATATGTAGGGACGGGATTCTTTCACTAAAGCACACACGCTTCTACATAATTCCACCTTGCAGCAGATATGGAGGAACACAAGAATATTGTACGCCCAAAACCCGGGAAGCCTGAATCATGGATTACGATGAACACATGAAGTCTGGTGGTTGGATGCGACACATCTCTTGAATGACACCACCGTTGGAGATCAGCTATACTTGTTGGTCAAGTCACCATCTTCTCGTATTGAATTTCCAAGGGTAAATAAATGGGAATACATTCTACACGATCGCCCAAGATAAAAGAGCACCAACCAAAATAGTGGTGTCCGCTTTGATGCAATAGACGAGAATGGACAAAAGGACACATATTATGGTTACATAGAGGAGATATGGGAACTAGACTATGGAGTCTCTTTAAGGTCCCTTTGTTTCACGCAAATGGGTCAACCTGAATGGGGAAGGGTAAAGATAGACCAGTTGTATGGAATGACAACAAGGATCTCAACAATCTTGGTTATAGAGATGAACCATTCGTCCTAGCCAATGATGTGTCTCGGGTTTTCTATGTGAAGGACATGTCCTCCGCATCGAAAAAAAGAAAAAATATGCAAACGAATACATCATATGATGAGCCAAAGCCACATAGTTCTTTCAGGAAAAGAAACATCGTGGGAATCGAGGGCAAGATGTACATGTCGGAAGATTATAATAAGTTTGATGAAATTCCGCCCTTCACAAAGGAAAACCGGCCCAAGCATTCCGTTAAGTAAAGAAGATGCTCCATGGTTACGTCTGGGCGGTCATAAGGAATGACATATGCCAAGAAGTTCATGCTCATATTATGTAACTCTAGTTCATGTCTTTCGCGGTTTGTGGCTTGACGAAGGATATCTTTCGCGGTTGTGGCCTTTAGTCCGGTTTTGTAGTCTCGTTTTAATATTAATAAATGTCTTGAGTGTTAGTCCCATTTTGTGGCTGGACCGAGTGCCTCTATGACCAGTTTCGGAGATGCCGAGGGGGGCTCGTCGGCATCTCCCGAAACTGGCCGCAGTGGTGTCCCTCTCTCGAAACCATCTTGCAGCTTGTAACTTCACTAACTAGATCAATACGCCTCGGAGCTAACTAATTTCACATATTAGGAGTGCCTCTATGACCAGTTCTCGGAGATGCGGAGGCCAGGCTCGTCATCTCCTCGAACTGGCCGCAATGGTGTCCTGCTCTCGAAAACCATCTTGCAGCTTGTAACTTCACTAACTAGATCAATACGCCTCGGAGCTAACTAATTTCACATATTAGGAGTGCCTCTATGACCGATTTCTCGGAGATGCGGAGGGGAGGCTCCGTCGGCATCTCCTCGAAACTGGCCGCATGGTGTCCCTGCTCTCGAAAACCATCTTGCAGCTTGTAACTTCACTAACTAGATCAATACGCCGGAGCTAACTAATTTCACATATTGGGAGTGCCTCTATGACGGTTTCGGAGATGCCGAGGAGGGCTCGTCGGCATCTCCCCGAACTGGCCGTAGTGGTGTCCTGCTCTCTAAAACCATCTTGGAGATGCCTCAAACCGGCTGGAGGACTGGACTCACAAGGATGCATATTTATAGTACAAGCAGCTCGGCATAATGTCGACACTCACGACATAATGTCGACACTCACCTATTATTAGTGTTGACTCATCTTTAGTCGGTTGGTGTCTCCAACCGACTAAAGGTTCATCTTTAGTCGGTTGGTGACACCATCCGGACAAGGTCTAACCATACGACATAATGTCGACACTCACCCCTATTATTAGTGTTGTTCCGCCCACTGCAGAATCCCTTTAGTCGGTTTGTGACTACATCCGGACTAAATGTGTCGAACAATGATCATGTGTGTGTGGACATTGGTATGTAGAACAATGTTGCAGGAGAAAGTTTTCCTTTTTGTCGCACGGAAAATCCCTTTTCCATTTCCGAGCGCAAAAACGGGTCGTTTTGAAGTAACCACCAAAATGCCGTTTGAATGCTACCGTCCTATTTTCCTAAAATACTAGACCACCTTACATGGACTATATCCCAACCGTACAAATCGACTAAATATGAACCCTCTCTTTATATAGGCATTTCCCTATTTATTAGGTAACACTTAAGACATTTATTAATATTAAAACCGACAAATCGGGACTAGCTAACACTCGTGCCTAAAGCCGCCTTTAGTCATAATCATGCCTAGTCCTATAGTACGCAGCTTGTGGTCTTCATCGTCATCATCATCATCGTCACCGCCACTCCGGGATCCTCGGCCCATCCATGGCATATACGAGGCCATTCCAGCCTTGGATTCACGGCGGGTGGGAGAGTCTCTGGAAGACGATGCCGCTACGCCGGACAGTGTGGGGCCTGTGGCGGGTGGACTCGTGGCACCGTGGCGAGGATGGTCTCCCAGCGATGTAGCGCATCACTGATGATAATACGGTTCTCCCACCATGCACGACGGCCGACTTCGTTGTTGTTCACGGTGGCGGGCCATCACCCTCGTACTGGCGAGCTCCCTTTCCCGCCTATTAGCGAAGAAGGCATTCCAGTGTCATAGTTGTCGGGATCCCACTGGGATCCATCCACTGCTCGGCGTGAGCTCGTGGTAGAAGTGGTTTGTGATGGCCGCTGGCGTGCGGAACCTTGAGGGCAGGAGGGACAGAACCCCTCCGGCGCTCGACATCCGGCCGGCGGCCGGTACCCGATGGACAAGGGTAGTTGGGCGCCTGCGCCTCGGTCTCGAGGGTCGAATGGCCCGAGGCGTTGTCCATTGTTCTAAGAGAGGAAGGTGTGGATGTGTGGATAGCCATGACACGATCACCCTAAATATAGAGGAAAGGCGGAAAACTTGGCATGAAGCTTTGGGAAATGGCGGAAATATCTTTAGTCGGTTAGTGACTACATCCGGGACTAAAAGCTCTAGTAGAAAGGAAAGGGCGGGAAAACTTGGCGGGAAGAGGTGGGAAATGGCGGAAAATATTTTTAGTCCCGGTTTGTGACTACATCCGGGACTAAATGTGTGCACGGAAAAACCCTTTTCCATTTTCCGAAGCGAAAAACGGGTCGCTCGTGAAGTAACCACCAAAATGCCGTTTCAGAATGCTACCGCCCTATTTTCCTAAAATACTAGACCACCTTACATGGACTATATCCCAACGGTACATCTCAAACCTTTTCGTCCATCCACGGTAAAAGGACAAATGTCTGTGAATCGGTAGGAAGTGGGTCGGTTTGTACTACAGTACATGATCTATCGCCCGTGATTTTTGAAAAAATCGTTTTAGACTCAATATGTGGTTTCTTCAGAGATCCAATGCAAGTTCTAACGATGCCCGTCCCTATCTTCATGCACACGGTTCGACCATAGTTAGAAATTCAAATAATTCAAAAGCGGGCATAATAAATTCAAAAAATCCGAACAATGAAAATCCTTCGTGGTGTCATATTATGTTACATAGTTGAAAGGAAAAATACAGACTTGGTATATTGATCATGTTTCAAAAACCTTCACAAAATGACCTATCATGTTCGAGGTTTCATGACTTTCGGTCCAAATGACCGATGTTATGTCTTGAATCACGGCATAGTTTGTGATGTTGTGCCCATATTATGCATGTGTGTGGACATTGGTATGGAGAACAATGTTGCAGAGGAAGTTTTCCTTTTTATGCCGGAAAAGCCCTTTTCCATTTTCCGAAAGCAAAAACGGGTCGTTTTTGAAGTAACCACCAAAATGCCGTTTCGAATGCTACCGCCCTATTTTCCTAAAATACTAGACCACCTTACATGGACTATATCCCAACCGTACATCTCAAACCTTTTCGTCCATCCTGGTAAAAGGACAAATGTCTTAGAATCGGCGGAAGTGGTCGGTTTGTACTACAGTACATGATCTACCGCCTGTGATTTTTGAAAAATCATTTTAGACTTCAATATGTGGTTTCTTTAGAGATCCAATGCAAGTTCTAACAATGCCCGTCCCCTATCATCATGCACACCGGTTCGACCATAGTTAGAAATTCAAATAATTCAAAACGGGCATAATAAATTCAAAAAAAATCCGAACAATGAAAATCCTTCGCGTGGTGTCATATTATGTTACATAGTTGAAAGGAAAAATACCGGACTTGGTATATTGATCATGTTTCGAAAAAACCTTCACAAAATTACCTATCATGTTCGAGGTTTCATGGCTTTCGGTCCATATGACCGATGTTATGTCTTGAATCACGGCATAGTTTGTGATGTTGTGCCCATATTATGCATGTGTGTGGACATTGGTATGGAGAACAATGTTGCAGAGGAAGTTTTCCTTTTTGCATTTGAAAAGCCCTTTTCCATTTCCCGAGCGCAAAAACGTCGATTTTGAAGTAACCACCAAAATGCCGTTTAATGCTACCGTCTGTCCTATTTTCCTAAAATACTAGACCACCTTACATGGACTATATCCCAACCGTACATCTCAAACCTTTTCGTCCATCCACAGTAAAAAGGACAAATGTTTTTGAATTATTTATTTAAATCCAAACACTTTTTATGTTTAAATTTTTTCTAAATTCCAAATTAATATTCAAAAATATAAGTTAATTCATTTTAAAAGGTTATATTAATTATTTTTTAAAAATAGAATATGTTTTTGAATTATTTATTCAAATCCATACACTTCTTATGTTTAAAGTTTTCTAAATTCCAAATTGATATCAAAAAAATATAAGTTAATTCATTTTTAATTGTAAATGGTTCATATTTTAAATGGTTACATTAATTGTTTTTTAAAACAGAAAATGGTTTTGAATTGTTTATTCAAATCCAAACACTTTTTATGTTTAAAGTTTTCTAAATTCCAAATTAATATTCAAAAATATAAGTTAATTAATTTTAAATGGTTACATTAATTATTTTTAAAAATAGAAATTGGTTTTGGATTATTTATTCAAATCCATACACTTCTTATGTTTAAAGTTTTCTAAATTCCAAATTAATATTTAAAAATATAAGTTATTTCATTATTAATTTTAAATGGTTCGTTGTTTAAATGGTTACATTAATTATTTTTCAAAAGCAGAAAATGGTTTCAATTAGTTATTCAAATCCAAACACTTTTTATGTTTAAAGTTTTTCTAAATTCCAAAGTAATTATCATTTAAAAACATTACAAATTTAAACCCCAAAATAAAAAATAAGTAGAACAGAGAAAATAATCAAATAATTTGAAAGCAGAATACGTCGGTTGGAGCCACCAACCGGACGAAGAGCCTCGCTGCCGCCTTCAATCGCTGAAAATTTGATTATAGGTCCGGTTGGTGGCTCAACCGACGTATGCTTTTAGTCCCGGTTGGTGGCTCCAACCGGGACGTATGCCCCTTTAGTTATAAGGGCGTGTGCCTCCTCTTCTTCTTCCCTTCCCCTCTGCCGCCGCTTATCGCCGACGACCGCCAGCCAGCTTTCGCCCGTCGCGTCTCCTTCCCAGACGCATCACCGCTTCTCTGCCTCCCGGCTGGCGCCTTCCCCACCGCTTGCGCGTCAGTCGCCGCCCGCCTCTGTCTCCTCCTCTGGCTGGCGCCGCTGGCCATTGGCTGTTGCCGCCGCATGCTGCTTCTTGGCTGGCGCCCTTGGCGCCAGCCGCATTCTTTGGCGCTGGCCAATTGCCGCCGGCTACGCTGGCGATCTTCAGGCTGTGGTATGCAGACGACGTGGCCCAGTGGTACGGGCCCGATGGACGTGGCCACGGTGGTACTGGCCGACGTGGCCCATGGCGTGGCCCATTAGGGCTTGGCGTGGCCTGAGAATTCAATTTTAAATGATTTAATAATTCCGTAAATTGATATAAACTTGTAAATTCAATATCTTTTATTTATAAGTCGAAAATTACAAATAATATATCAAATTGTTCAGAAAATGAAACCTATCTATTTAACCTATAATCATGCATTGTTCAACAATTTAAATGATAAGTATAATTAGAAGAACAAATGCACCCCTCTCATATGTTCCGGAGTTTCCCCGAGTTAGGGTTTTCACCCGTGAACCCGATTAAATCGTCGAGCATGTCTTAGGGTTACATTCCAATGCAAATTAACTTGTAATATCATCATACTTGCTTGAGCATTGCATCGATGCCATGTGTTGATTGTTTCCCTTTCTTTTAGTTGTTTCGATTATTAGGTTTATTATTAGTTAGGTATTATTAGGTTTATTAATTAGTTTGGTATTATTGGTCTTGATTTAATCGACCAATGTGGGTAGCCCTGCACCGATTCACATTGCCGATCCTTGTGGTTTGATAAGGAATCATTAATACCCCTTAGGTGCATGTGGTTCCTCTCATATGCATCGGAGGTTTCTCCGAACTAGGTTACACCCTAACTCGAATATTGATAACCGCTGATTTTAGCTAGAGTTACCTATCTACTACGGTTTCCTTTTTGTAGCTAGGTTTAGGGTTTCTCTTCATTTTATTATTGTGTATGTATATATCGGTTTCTCCTTAACTTTCTCCTTTAGCCGCTTTGACTTATTCGTTTTTCCACCTATATGCGTAAAATATGGATCCACACGTCGAGACGAAGAAAAGGAAGAGTTGATCCAAGGTGTGATCCGTGGGAAGATAATTTAGACGATCAACGTTTACGAACAACTCCGGTGAGGGTGATCCTCTTTTACCGGAGTAGACAACTTGTTTGAGGTTGAAGGTGTTGCCTTCATGAGGGAGAAGGCGATGCCTTGTGTAACCGAGAAGAAGACTGCCCGGCGAGGTGCATGTAATATAAATCAATTCATTAATTAATCATCTGCTATCTATATAGAAATAGTAACGATCTTTCTTCTTTTAGCCCTCGGATCGAAGGAATCTACCGAAATGAGTGACGAGGCCCAACCAAAAGTTGGAAGACCATGAGAGGTTCAGATCGAAGATGTCGCTGCAGACGGCCGACCGCTCGAAGTTGTCGCAACCAAATTTGTGGCACAATGCGAGTAATCGTTAGGGACTTAATCCGATCACCATTAGAAATTGGAATAGGCCTGCTAATGCGGATGAAGAGGAACATGTTTATTTGTCCCTAACCACGCCAAAGATTTCTTGTGGAAGAGGCTCATGGTTAATTTCAAACTACGAAGATAGAGCTGGATCCAAATGCGGAGGATCCGATTGAGGACTTACAACATGGGAGAGCCATGGAGGCTAAGGTCGTGGAGTGGGCTTTGAAGAAGATGGCCCGAGTTTCACCAACTGGAAGAAAAGATTGCACCTTGACTATGTCGTGAAAGAGAAGACTCCGGATTTCAAGAAGACTCAGTTTCAGAAGATAAAACCATTCTGGACTGAGTTTGTGGAATACAAGACATCGCAAAAAGCTAAGGAAATGTCTGCAAAGAATAAGCTGAATGCTGCTAACAAGAAGTATCACCATACTATGGGGCAAGGTGGCTACAGGGCTGGCATTCCTAAGTGGGAGAAACTTGAGCAGGAACTGCGTGATAAAAATATCACCCCAGAGACAGACGATTGGGTAGAACGTGCAAGGAATTGGTTTTACGGGCATGGGGGCACGTTGGACTCGGAAGGGAGGTGTATATATACCATACGACATAAAGAAGACCCCTTGCCAATCGAGAGGATGAGAAAAGCAGTAAAAGGTTAAAGATGGGGACTTCATTCCGATAGAGAATGATGAGCTCACACTGCCCTTGGAAATAAGGAACATGATGGACGAACACGAGGCACAATAGGCTCCCAATCATGGAGGACTGGGTTTCCGAAGAGGAAGAAATATCGATAGAAGCCGTCGGAGGAGTAAGGACGAGGCGGCTTGAAGCGAAAGTCGAAGAGCGAATGCGTTTAATTGAAGAACGATTAAAGCAACAACAAGATGAAATTAACTCACTTAAAGAGCAAAAGTACTGGCGCCCCATCTCGAAAGACACCGCATTCGATGCTACCGCCTATCGAATAATCGAAAAGCGATGTGGCTTCCACCGAGGTCCCGGTGATGACAATGGCGATGCCGATGATGCAAACGATGGCTCTGTTGGCTACCGTGGATGATATCACAGAGATGACACTGCTGCGATCTACATGTCAAAGTTGTGAACATATCAATGAAGGTGGCGGTCGGCTATGCCTTACCAATTGGACCACACCAACTTACCACGGTCGTCCGGTTCGGAGGGCTACGCTGTTGTCGGCGTGGATGAAATCATGCCCACCTTTGAGGTTTTGGATCTTCACTACCTGCTGGTGAAGGGATGTGGATCTGGGTGGCATAAAACGTCACCATTCTATGGCGAAGGATTGTATCGTGCTTCAAATCACACGCCAAGGCCATCTTCGCCCGCCTCTCACCCGTCTCCGGTAATTAAATGCTGCCCGCCGTCTTCGTCGCCTCACGGCTCCGGCCGCCTCACGTCTCGGCAGCCATCGCCATGAGCCATCGCGGCGCCTTAGGATAAAAAGCGTAGCGTCTGCCATCGTCGTGGCGATCGTGAAAGCGTAAACAAGAGCCTCTTCCAAAAGTACCAGGTTCCTCCCAAGAGAGCTTATGATCTTGAAGAGGAGACCGCGGCTCGGGTTGATGCGGAAGCAACGACGTTTTCGCTAAGCCGAGGCGGAAAAGAGAGTTCCCAGACCAAAGAAGAAAAAGCCAAAGTGTTGAAAATGCTAAAGACTCTTCATCAACCCGAGCCAAAGCTGTCATCGGACTATGAGCGTTCTATTCTCAAGTCACATGCGGCACAAAAGCCTCAAGAAGAGATCTTGCAAGCGGAAATCTGTTGCCCACTCGGAGAACAAGCAAAAGCAGACTTGCGCCCCTCTCAAGGTGATTTCTCAAACCAATGTGGGGTCGAGCAAATATGGGGCGAAGAGCGATGATCCAGAGGTAGTTACTGTCTGGAGAAGTCGCTGCTCAAGGTATGAGTATTGCCGACTTATCCCGATTAGAGTTCTTCCCGTGAGTGAAGTAGCATACAAATACCACGCAAACCTCTCGTCAAACGAGGAGGTAAATAATCTTTCAACAAAATGAAGATTGCATAAGGTACATGCACGCCACAAGTGCGGGCTAATCGGATAGTCTTGAGGGTTACAAAAAAGCATCATGGGAAAGAAAGTGATGACATGATATCCATTGAATTTGTTGAGCTATTTCAATTATTCAATCAAGACGCCTTGGACAAATCGCTCATCGATTGCCTATTGTCGTAAGTACTAATTCTGTAATTAACTTAGTCTCCAGCTATCTCACTTTGTTTATTGCATGTATATAATCATCTTGTAATATGCGTAATGAAGATTCTCGAATGCAGAGAGGACAAATCTATGATATTGGCTTCATTGACCCATATTGGGTTCATGAAGCTAATCTCAAAATAAGCCCCGGGATACGGAGGATAATATAGTACGCGTTAAGGTTTCAAGAAACCAAAAGGAAATACTTTTCCTTACAACTTCGAGTGAGTGTTATTGTCTTGTATACACTTTCTATTTCGCTTACTCGATGTTAAGTATATAATTGATTAGTTATGCATTCGCAGCTTCCACTATATTCTGTTAATCATTCAACTTGACAAAGGGCGTGTACTAGTCATGGACTCGAAACATAAACCCCTTGAGACGTGGAAGGACATGCAGATACTTCTCCAGCGGTAATTCTAATCATTACTACACTATATCGGCAACGTTCGTGAATTTTATGATATCAAGTACTTAATAACTTATTTTATTCGTTTTCTTCGCCGGGCAGCGCTTGGAAACAGTTCACCAAGAAGGCTAGGGGTGTTTGGAAAGAGGATCTTACATTTCAACCACTAGATGTAAGCACCACTAGCTATATCCGCGCATCTCTTTGATTCTAGTTTTGATACAATTATTATCATGCTTGATTATTATTTTGATTGAACTATGTTCTTGTGAAGTGCGACACGAGGACCGGTAACAATCTCTGTGGATACTATGTTTGCGAGTTCATCCGGCAGACGTGCGATGAGAAGGGCAGAAATTTAGAGCAACTCCACGTATGTAAACAATTTCTATAGTTTTATTTTCAAACAAATTGTGTTTAGTTTCATTCATATAGACTCCTTTTTAAATCAGATCGAGCGTCTACGGGACGGTCTTACGCCAAAGGATCGCGTCAGCAATTCAGGAGGAATTGGCGGGATTCTTGGATGCGAAGTCCTAGACCGAAAGGGAGTACTATTCTGTATATAGACAATAGGGATTGTAAAAATAGCAACTCGGTCCGTGTATAGACAAGGGAATACTTTTGTATGTAGTGCATGAACTCGATCCGTCTATTGAATGTAATATTGTCATGATGATCTTGTGTAATATAAGGTTCCTTCATTGATAAGTGCAAAACACTAAATAAACAATAAAACAACCTAAATGAATTCTCTGCGGCACAAAAAGTGGCGAAAATGCTGCCAAGCAACCAAATGTGCAAAATGAATTCTACGCGGCGGAAATGAGCTAAATCTACGCGGCGGCAGGTTATTAGTCCGGTTCGTTACGAACCGACTAATGCTCCACCCCTCGCTTTGCTGCCACGCGTGCACCCATTTGTCCCGGTTGGTGGGGCAACCGGGACTAATGGTTAGAGCTTTAGTCCCGATTGCCCCGTCCCGGTTGGGCAACCGGGACTAATGGCTCTTACCAACCGGGACGCATGGGCCGTTCTGCACTAGTGTTAGCTAAAAACTGATAGAGACGCCGATAAATTGTTGGGTTGATTATTTGGTTCGTTTTGGGTTTAAGTAATATCCAGTCCTCGTAGATTTGTTATGTGGTTGTTGAAGGAAATTTTGCACTAGTGGAGTGTAGAATCGTAATCTTCTATGGAATAATCAACCTTTTTCACACACACATTCCACAACGAAGCGCACCGTACCCCTTCCTAGCAACACATACGCTAAACTTGCTCAACCATAAAACTATATGATGATTGTATAAATCTGACCGGAGTACTTGTACTGAATTTACTACTGTGTAAAAAATATATACTGCGAGCTATGTTGGAAGTTCCTCCATCATTTGCTCTCTAATACTACTAGGAAAAAGCCTATAGAAGACATGTTTATAGGAGGCGCATCCCTTAAACATGCGTCTCCACTAAATATACAAGGTACACGTCTAAACGGTGTGACTCCTATATATTAATACTAGAGGCGCATTCTTGAGGGATGTGTCTCCTATATCGCATGTACGGACCAGATCTGGCTGCCTCCCTTACTCGAGGCCCATATGCGCCTCGAGTAGAGCAGATGCACCTCGAGTAAGGTGGGTGGATCCAGTGGTGGTAAGTGCCACAATATAGAAGACGCACCGACAATATGTGCCTCGAGTATATTTTAATATTGCAGACGCATCACTGTGACATTGGCCTCGAGTAAGTGATGTGGGCTTGGGGGTGGCAGGCGCCAGACACTCGAGGCGCGCCTCAGGTATTTTATGTATACAAGGCGCATATCTAATGGGATGCGCCTCGAGTAAACAGATCCCCTCGTGGATCGCCTTTTAAGTTTTCTAAAAAATAACAAAAATAATAATAACTTGTAAAAAATAATTCCTTTGAGATGTAGTTATATTTTAGGGTATAGTTGTAGAAAAAATTGAAAAACATGATTTTCGATGTATTTTGCAAAAATAGGTCATGGAACGGTAAAACGGCCATAACTTTTGCACATGATGTCGGACAATTTTTTTAATATATCAAAATGATCATCTCGAAATTTACTACTTGAATTCAACGCTAAAAGTAGTTGAAGATTTTACAGATTCCCCAAATTCGAAAAGAGTAAAAAGTTATGACATAAAGAAGTTTTTTTCTGCAAAAAAATTAAAAAGGAGGAGAGAATTTGAATCCTGCCGGCGCTCCTTCTCCCTCTCTTTTCTCCTTTACTCCTCTTCCTCTCCTCCACACTTATCCTCCCTCCACTTCTTCTCTCCTTCTCCTTCCCTTATTCCTCCCCTTGTCCTCCCTCTTCCTTCTCCTCCACTCAGTGAGCTCCTTCCCCCTCCTCCTCCACCTCGGTGAGCTCCTCCTCCTCCTCTACCCTGGTGAGCTCCTCCTCCTCCACCCCGGTGAGCTCCTCCTCCTCCTCCTCTACCCCAATGATCTCCTCCTCCTCTACCCCGGTGAGATCTTCCTCCTCCGATGATGAAGACGAACACCCCGGTGACCTCCTCCGGCTACCCCCTCCTCCTCCTCTGGTGAGCCTCCTCGTCCACTAATACCTTCAATCCGGATTACGGATGTAGTATAGTTCTTTTTACCTAGTAGACCTAGGTTTATCGAATCCTCGGGAAGCAGAAATCAAAGTGAAGTTACTTAAACGAACCTTCAAGAGTTTTAGAATTCCTTTTGTGTTTTCACCGGATGAAGAGTTTGTGATCTTTTTGTTGTTTGTTAACAATGGAGAGAGAGGGCCTAGGGCTTTCGGTTTCATAAATAGCTATGCAAGACATCTGATGGGAATACAAGATAATAATAAAATATGCATGTAATTGTTAGAGCAATATATGTATATGTGGGCAGTGCATCCATAATTGTTATCTCCTCCACAACCGCTTATAGCAATAACCTACTAGTCTCATCCATAGAAGAAAGAGAACTAATGATATGCATAGTGATGTCACCGTTTAATCCCAAGTAAATCCCTCACATACATCAGTACTACCCCTTCTATCACTGGGGTTCCCGACCTACATATTAGTCATTACTCACACTCCCTATACCTGGATCAATCCTCGGGGTCTTGGGTACCTGACAAGTTCTTAGATTGAAGCAAGAGAGGATACAATAATCATCATGTCATACAAACTAATACATGATCCCATATATGATAAATAACATGCACAAAAAGCTACATGGCTAGGCCGAAGCCCTTAGCCCAAGGAGAATTACTCACACATGGAGATGAAATTAACAATCATAAACATTGTAATAGAGATCATAAGATTGATAGCAAATAGTCTTAGAATGTCACCAATTGGAGAAGAGTACTACTATTACAAGTGGTGGAGTATGGCTATGGTGGTGGAGAAGGGTTTGGAGATTAGATCTAGATCTATTCCTCCGGCGTGGTGGTTTCTGGTGGCAGGGAGAGTTGTGGTCGAAAAGGAAGCCTCTTTTCTCGTCGCCCGAAGCCTCTTTATATAGGGGTTCCTTCACGAAAGTTGTTCTGTTTGACCTAATGAAGTCGATGGCGCCGTATAGTTGGTCGTTAAGTCTTTTGGATCCACTTCACGGCTCCTGGTTTCTTTGACGTGTTGTAAATCTCGTATCTTTCACTTTTATGTTGTGATCCCCATTATTATACGTCATTATCTGCGCAGGAAAAAATAGCAAGAAGGGATTGCATACCCCTTTGATCATTAGATTGTTGGAACGAGAATCCTTACCAGTGACAATGACCATGCATATTTTTCGGAAATATGTATGCCTTTCCTCGCCTACTTCGTTCTTTCTTTTCGTTTCCTGCTATTTTCAAGTTTCAAATTTGGAAGAGAGACATAAAGTGTCAATTTACTTTCTTTTCATAAATTCAATAAATAGTTCTTGGGTATGTTTATCTGTTGTTTTACATAGTTTATAAATTACAATAGTTTTGCCCCACATAAAGTACAATACCCTTTGTTTATCTATGTTATTTGTAATTTTTAGTTCGTGATGTGAGCAAGAGTGCATTTCATTATTTACATGTTTTGCAATGTTGCTGGTCCCATATGTGAGTATAAGTGCATATTTTTCCTAGATTGTTGGCCATTCCCTCCTTTGTGTGACTAAGAGTAGAAAAGGAAAAGTGAACTCACTACCAACTCCAAAATTTATAAGTAGAAAAGGCCAAACTAAAACTGACCAGACCAAGGATAATTGTGTGATCTACTCAAGCTGGAAATATGAGTAACAATTATATTTACGTTATAGGTAACAATTTTTTGACAAAGAACATTGCGGTTAGATCTCAGGCGCATGAGAACTTACTAAATCCCAGTCATCTTTCTTTTTTTGCAAAATTCCACCGATCTATTAATAATCATCAACAATAGTATAAAGAGCCCCAATTTGAAAGCTGCAGCTAAGAATTTTTATTTTGCGCGCTACAATTTTTTTCTTCACGCACTATAATTTTTGTTATTGAGGATAAGAAGATTTCAGTCGTCATAAATACTAGGATGACTCCCTCCTACTGAAAATTTAGTACTTCCTGCATATCGGTTTATTAGGATATTATATGCATTTCGAGATGAAACTTCGACCAGCAATTTAGCATTTCGAGTATATGTCAGACTGATCAGCTCTGGCCATGGCCTAGTTGTTTAAACGGGACTGATCTGCACACGACGATACCTTGTATGATTTTCATACGAACCAGTATCAAGCGGAGCTCTTTTGTTTGCCCTGATGCATGGACGGCTCACATGTGCATGTCGTCCCGAATTTGTGCGCGTGCATGGCACCACTCTTCTTCTTTAAATGTTGTGCGTGCTAAATTACATCGATTAGTTCCGGTAATTATTAAGAAGGAGAAAATGACTATTAACACGGTGTTTAATTTCGTTTTCGTCGACGCGCATAGCTCTTCCAATCGCCGGGCCGGAAACGAGAACATTATTGATTACAGACACGATCCTTCACGTGCGTGTAGCTTGCGGTGGAGCTAGCGATCGTCTCATCTCATGATCTCATGCATGTTCTGGCTAATTAATCCGGTGGAACGCGACGCTAACGTGAAGCTCTCGATGGTGCCGGTGGCGGCCCCGGCCCCGGCCGAGCCACACGACAAAACTGCAACACACATGGATCAAGATCAAGGGCGTTCCCTGTCTCCGCCAATGTACAGTCGCCGTGAGCGATCGATCAATCGGCTGATTCACGACGCATGTCTAGTAAGTTTGAGCAATCATCATTAGCTTTGCACTTCCGGATCTGGATGCATCTGGTATCACGGTGTCCTACTCGAGATTTGCCCAACCCCGCGTGTGCCTGATCTAGCTAGCATCCAGTCCAGTCGCCTTTGCGTGCTGTGTGCTCTAGCTGTCGTCGGCTCTCCTTTTCGTGTTCTTACATACTGAAACCAAGATCGACTGGATTCGGTACCAGCGCCAGGCCGGAGTAGCGTGAGAAAACCGGAGTACCTTTTGTTTGGAGTAGTAGTTATTTTCCCACTGTTGGTTGAAGATGTATGTACGGACAGTATTGATATAGGAGGATGGTTGTACCCTCATTAGAGTTCAAAATCCAGATATGACATTGTGTGTTGTATAAAAAGCGAAATATTCTTTCAATGGAGATGATGTTTGTTTCGATAGCGAGACGTTCATGATGACTTCGTTAATCTCAAAGTCCGATCCGCCGTCTTAGACTCTCGAAAGTGCTCATAGGGATAGAATGTGGGTGTATACTCGTTCATATGCGTGGATGCATGTACGTGTTATTATATTGTGTTTCTAAAAAAAAAGACAGTATTGGTATGGGCAAGGATAGTAGTTACTCAAACAGAACAAAAGGAAGTAGCTGTTGGAATAAACCACTCCAATATCAGGCCCAAATTTGGAAGAGGCGTTCTGGACCGCGAACAAAAGAGAAGTCCAAGAAACAGGGTGACGTCGAATAGAGCAGGACCCATCTGAGGCTCACCTAGAGCACACGCCGGTACCTGCACTCTCCAGGCCAAGGCATCCGATCCAGCCCAATATGGTCTCACAGCTACTACTAGTAGTACTGTCTTGTCTCAAAAAAAAAAAAAACAGTACTGTCTATCCCTAAAAAAAACTAGTAGTATATACTACCTTATAGCAAGCAGGGAGTGCAATTGCCGGAGTTGGCGGAGTGCATATGCCTGTCTGCAAGAATGGTCCTGAACCTAATCGACTTGGCATCGCATCAGGATCAGGGTGAGGTAGCACCGGCGGGCGACGGGCGTACATATCCTCCTTGATTAGTTGCACGGTTGTGGTCATGGGCGTACGGCACGTGTGCCTTTGATTTCCTGCCTCCCTACCGCACGGTCGACCCCACGTACTTAGCTACATAGATCGATAGATGTAGGGTAGGGTGCATCATTATATATACATATATACATAATATATGGTCCATGCACGCGTGCATCCACATCAACATCTGTCGATCGATCGATCGACACATACTGAGCGTACTCGCGTGCAACCCAAATATTTCTTCATTCGTCTATACCCATGCATAAATGAAAAAGCCAAGTACTACCAGTACCACTCCCATTTCCACCGTACCAGTAGTACTCAAAAGACAAGATAAGTCGTACATTTACTACTCCCTCCATACTCTAAATTATACTCCCTCTCTTTGGGATTATAAGTCTCACGCGGATAACTAGGTTGTTAATTTAAACAATAAAATATAAATATCATAATAATAATTATATCATTAGAAATTTTAACATTTATATTTTTTAATGGTATAACTTTTATGATATATAAGTTATATTTTATTGGTTAAATTAACAACCTAGGACGCGTAGGATCTATAATCCCGAACATAGAAGTACTATTGAATATAGGGAGTACTTAGCCGAAGATACCTCTTGCTAGTTGATTCGTTGTACGTAGGAGCACGTAACTAGTTGTACCAGCGAAAAATAACTCTCCATTCATTTGGGTACGTCAATTCCATTCAATTTAGTTAAGGTACATGTGTGTGTACTCTATGTCCAAATTTATGTTGTACCCCATCAAGAGTGGTTTTTCTACCGTGCATGCTAGCTGGATCAACCATCTCTGTTATTGCTTGGAGATTCGTGCCACACATTATAGTTTTTTTAAAAGTTCATCATCTCTCTCAGGGTATATACATATATTACATAGTATTTTCCCGGATTTCGTCTTGTCTTGGTGTGCAGTGGCGGAGCAAGAAGTGGCTAGCAAGCTGGTCAGGGCTCGCCCCATGATCTTCCATATGTGCATGCATCATATGCTTGCGATTTCATGGTTCTTTACAAAAAAACAAATCTCAACATTTATATAATCTGGCCCATGTTATCCATGATATTGCACTATTTGCCTTCTTTGGTCTCCATAACATTAATTTCCTGGATCCACCACTGTCAGAGTGTATGCTAACTTTTTTGAGGATATGTTATGGGAGACATATCGGTTTCATAGAAGAATGTATGTTAACCGATCTTCTCGTTTCTGCATGTACCTTTAAATAAAAGTGATGCCGTTGGCCTTCTATTCTAGTTTTATCAAGTTCTGTTTTTTTAGTGTATTCGCCATACCAAACGGACAAATCTCCATCATAGTGAACAACGAATACATGCACGCTAGCTAGTATGCATGGTAGAAAATCATTTCCCATACTCCAACATTCATTTTGAATTAGTGGAGTATTGTACTCCCTCCTTTCCAAAAAAAATGTTGCCTATTACTTTTGGTCAAAGTTTATGCAATTATATTGAAAAATACCAACCCTAAAATATCGAATGTCGTAGAGTATGAAAAATGCTTCATGATGGTTCTAAAAATATCAAAATATACAATAATCACTTTAGTACATTTATTATAAATTTTGCAAGGGCGCCACACAACATTCATTTCTGTAGGCACCACAATTAATTAAGGGCAGTTCACAAATCATTGCCCTTAATTGTACTCCAAAATTAGTTAGTCGGAGGCAAAACGTAGACATGACGCTACTACTATACATAGAGTAGGAGTACACACACACAAGCATATATACATCCAAGAGCGCTAGCTGCAATTATCAAGTCGCGTGGCCCATCAAAGAAAGAGAAGCCATGGAGCGATCTTAATTGATTAGGAGAGTC
This sequence comes from Avena longiglumis, assembly GCA_030063025.1. NCBI lineage: Eukaryota > Viridiplantae > Streptophyta > Magnoliopsida > Poales > Poaceae > Avena > Avena longiglumis. The sequence goes on from CP125976.1 coordinate 15,318,153, forward strand.
AAGTAGTACCAAAAACTAATAAAGCACCCTCTCGTGCACACTAAACAACACACAAGCATCAGCCTTTCAGGGTACAGCGGCGTGACAACAAAGCTCTCGCGCTCGCTAGCTAAGGAGATTAGATACCAGCAGTGTACCGCACAGTGCCAGTATCTGGCTTGATTAAAACCAGTGACCATGATGTCCAAAAACCTCTCGCAATCCAGGCTCCGACCGATCGAACGAACTAATCAACCAAACAATGCGTGGAAAAAAATAATCTCTGAAATAAAAGCTCGCACGTACACTACTGCTAGCTCAGCCAGCCAGGCATGCTAGCTATAGCTCCGAGCACGATCCATCCCACGGCCGCCGTACGCATGCGCCGGCCGAGCGAGCTTGATGTGTGTGCGCATCCATGGATAGATGGATGGATCACATGAGGAGGCTCCTGATGACGGCGGCCTGGTCGGCGGTGAGGGCGTCGGAGTCGAGCAGCGCGGCGAGCGTCTCGCTGAGGTCGTCCACCTCCCGGTGCAGGCTCCGGATGTAGCTGCACGTCTCCTGCAGCACCCTCGTCGACGCCGAACCCTGCATCACACACAAGAGAGCTACTTCAGTAACCATCCACCATGATTGTACTCGGAAGCTAGCAAAAGGAGTGTTGGAGTAGTTACGACGTACCCTATGCGCGCCATTATGGGTTTGGGATTCCGGTAGCAGCGCCTGCAGCTTCGACAGGAGGTCGGAGATCTGCTCCTCGGAAATCATGGACGCCGGCCTCGACGACGACAGCGAACTCCCAGCTCGCCGTGCGCGTGACCTCCGGCTGCTCGACGACATGCTGCTAGCTGCAATCTGCGGGCTGGTGTAGCTGATGGCAGCTAGCTAGTAGAGCGAGCTGAGAGTAGCACAGCTTGCTCTTTTGTCCGGTGCAGGTGAGTGGCTGTTGCAGGCGAGGCGAGGCGAGCTATATATAACGGCCGGGTCCAGACTGATCAGGCTGAGGGACGGGAGCGTGGAGATCAGAGGGGAGGAGGCGCTGGCGAGCTAGCAACGATGGAGAAATGAGCTAGCTAGGGGAAGGCAGAAAGGGAGTGCTGTAAATGTGCGAGTGTGACAAGGAGGAGAGACGTGGTGAGCGAGGTATGGGAGAGAGCGGTAGTACTAGCAGACTATTAGGACTAGGTGGGCTTGGGCCGTGGGACGAGATCGTTCGATCGATCGAGTAAATGGTTGTTTATTCATTTTGTTTGGGTACTTCTCTAGTCGTGTCGTGTGGCCTGCCTCTGCATTTGTCTTGCACTGTGTGCGGTTTACTCGGGGGAGTGTGGTTTCGACTAGATCTGCATGCCCAGCACACATGCATGCATGGGCATCGTTGGATAGATTAATCGGTGGTCAGCATCTCGCAGTACTATGTGTCTTCCTGATCACAATTTTGTTCTTGAAATTCCACCGATATATTAATCTCTCGAAATAGGCTTTCGCCCCGTTTTATAAATAAAGCAAACCGATGAGACCGCTGTTGGGCCAGACAGCACAACGCCCAAAGAACTTGCTGGGGCCACAGCCCACGCAAGCGCAAAAGAAAAGAAAAAGAAAAAAAGAAGAACAAATGCCAACATTGGCAGATCGATGACCGAAGACGACCCTCTACCGTTGTGCTCCCCCGGATAGTACCCACCGCGCTCCTAGCATTTCGAACCACCGTGTATCAAGCAGCACCTTCAGCAAGGAATGCGACGATGACGTGGCCACCCGGACTAGTCCTAGGGTTTCCCCCGGTACACGGAGGGAGGGTGGGGAGGAGGTACACGACGCCCTCCAGGAAGGAATGGCGACACCCTCGGGCGTCGCCGCGTCGGTGCCGGGCAAGGCCGACAAGGATTTCTCCTACCCCCAAAGAACCACCACCCCCGGACGGTCCCAAAGTGCCCACCCAACCAATCGCCCACAAGCTCGCACCACCACGGAAGAGGCGCCATCTTCGTCATCGCACCGTGGACATCAACGCGAGGCCTCGAGTTCCGAGCAAGGGGACGTGGTACCGGTAGTAGCACCGACAGCGGAGGAACTACCTCCGCCGTGGCGATGGCCGGCCGGGCGCAGCGAGGCACCAGCTGACCCGGCCGGGCCTAGATGGGCCCGCAAAGCCCCCGTCGCCACGTTGCAGCAAGGGCAACCGCAACCGCCACCACCAATCCAGCCCTCGGCGCCCCTCCTCCCTCCGGAAGCCGCAGGCGGCGCAGGAACCAGGCCCGCCCAACCGGATGGGGCCCAACGGGCCCAGATCTGGCGGCAGGCACCACGCGCCACCGAGACCTCCATCGCCGCCCGTCGCCGGCGCCACACACGCCTCCGCCCACCCGCCACAGTCACTCCAAGGCCGACCGCCGCCTAGGAGCTCCGTCGCCGTCGGGAGCCCCGCCTCCCTCTGCACGGACGGGAAGAGGAAGAACCGCCGCCGCCAGCACCGCCTAGGAAGCCCCAGCGGCCCACGCCGGCGGCGGCGGCGTCAGGGAGGAGGAGGAGGGAGCTGCTTGGTAGGAGGAGTGGGCGGCGCCCGCCGTCGCCCTACGGGGGGGCGAGAGCGGGTCGGGGGCGAGAGCCTTTTTTTTTCGACAAGTGACCTAATTGGCTCACCGATATATTAATAATCGTCAATAACAATATAAAGAGTTTTAAAATAATACTAGACTTGTTTTAGGTTTGTGAAGAAAATGAATCTAGACTTGTTTTAGTATGTAGATTCATCCAAGACCTAAAACATCTTATATTTTAAGATTCATCTTATATTTTAAAACGGAGGGAGTACAAGCAAACCCTTACTTAGAAATCTATTCTTTAAATAACCGACAAACAAAGCCTTCTCTGCCCATGTATTCTTACATGTATTTCTCTCCCGTGATCACAGAACTAAGGACATTTTGGACATTGACATAGTTCTTAATCTAACTGTGATTTTGACCTCTAGTTATATGAACGTATAACTACCAACAAATAATACTCTGACAATACTTCTCGTGTGGTTATCAAGTTTTGAACCCAAATATTGGAAGAAATATAAGTGGTCAAAAAATTTCAACTTTAACTTAAGACGTGACCAAAACATCTTATATATTTGAACAGCAAGGAGTAAGGCAACAGAAAGAAAGCCTTCCTTTTTTATTAGTGGAACAAAACAGAACCTTACTTGAACTCTGTGTGTGTGCTTCAGTGTTGTGGGCTTAGGGCCATGGCAGCAGGAGTTTCAAGACTGTTTACACATGATTAATTTGCCTGGTTCACAAAACCAGTCGTGCAGGGAACATCTAGGGACGCTGGAAGATTCGTCTAGGGTTGTCCCAAGCTGTGTGGGCGAGAGGGGGAGAGTCTGAAACTCTGAATAGAAAACGGTCTTCGCCAGCAGTGTGTGGAGCACAGAAATGCCAACTGCTGGAGCCGGAGATGCCGATTGGTCCTGCACGGCGCCATGAACTCACTCCACGTAGGCCATACTGGTCCTGCTCGATTAACAAAGATTTCCAGCACTTGGTACTAGCGTGCCATGGCCATTGGCTGGCTGGCCTGCTATCACACAAAATGGTCCGCAGGACGATCCAGAAAACTATAATCATTTGGACTGTACGGGCAAACAGTTCCCATTATAGAAAACTACCAACTACCATCATTGGATCCTTCCTCTTGATACACCAATCATACTAAAAGATCTGACCGGTTTTCTACGTGTAACAGGTTCTCTGCTCTACCAGGGTATCCAAGATTGTTAGATTTTCTTGATAAAAGACGTATATTAATATTAAGAAGATATCAATTACATTTATCTTTGCAACAACGCATGCACTAGTGGTTTTACATGTACACACATCTAAAAAAAAGAATTGCCAAAAAAAAAGTCCCGCTACAGAGAACGATTCCTCATAGCAATGACACTAACACCACCAATAGTTCAACCACTCCAATAGCAACGCCTTTAACAAAAAACAGTGCACAAGTACCGTCGCCGCCCGATAAAATATCATAGGTTTTCACCTAGGAGAAAGTCTTCTCTCACATAACAATGCCTTCAACAAGACCATTGCCACACACAACTAATTATGATCAGACCTTGGATTTTCATCGTGCAAGATAGGATTATGAACTCTTCCTGTGTTGTCGCCCCATAAACAGGTCGTTGTTGCGAGTCACAAATCAGGCAGTCAGTTCCTCATCGCCACAAAGACGGAAGTCACCATCACTAGCGCTCATGTTCTTGCTTTCATAACATTCTCTGTATCTGACTTCAGCATGGATCGTCTAAGACATGACAAATGATGGTAACAGATAGCAGAGCTTCGCGATACTCCCTCTAAAACCAAACGTCTAGAAAAAACATGAATACGCATGACCGAATAACTTCCAGTCCAGCAATCTCCAGACATGATACGCCCATGGAAGGATCCAATGCTCGAGTTTAATGCTTGAGTTAGATATATATACACGGAAAAAGGCAACTGTGAATGGAAACTAGGGTTACTACCTGAGTTTAAGACTCATGTAATTGTGCATCTCCAAAAAATCTCAAAACATACCAACTGTTGTAGTTACACTATTCAAAATATAAGTCCTTACGTCTTTTTATCTAAGTTATATTTTTGCATGTATTTGAAGAATCACATGTTGTTATTGTTTGAATTTTTTTAAAATGCACAAATACCTAGTAGTTGCGGTTTTTGTGCTCTCTCTAGAGCATACTGCCTTGATTTTAGAAAATGAAAAAAATGAGCCAAAACATTCAAAAAGTTTTAAAAAGTCTGGCTTGTTGATAGTAGAATGTCAGCAAGTTTTTGGTGCTTCTATTTTGGTCTAGGCCTAACCTTTCAAGAGGTAGCATATAAATAACTTGCGTCCAGCTTAATAAAATGCCAGAATGTCAGCATCAAGCATAGAAAAAGTAGGAAGCTAGAGTATAAATTTTATGATTTCAAAAGTTGTGGGGTTTGTTAGCTTTGCACAACCTGCTAATGAATTGCCATTTTCATGAAACATGAAATCTGGAAACGAACTTGGATCATTTGTGTGATTGCATTTATTGGTGAACGCAAAAAAAAAAGTGTGAAAAGGGAGCAACTCAAGTAGAGGTGGATCTTAGTTGGGGTCAGCAGGGGCCATAGCCCTCCTCCCCCAGGATTGGGCACATGCATGAAAAAATCTTTTTTCAAGAGCTTAGATTAGAAATTTTTGTGTATTCTCCCCCTCCCTAGCACCTCATATGTTGTATCCCCCAACCAGCTTTGGCATGCTCCGTCACCGCCGAGCATGCTTGGATGCTTTATGAATACATCAACATGAATCCACCCTCATATGTAGAACACATTCTCTTAGGCATGATCTCTATCAATAGAGGAAGAATTGCTGAGGAATTGGCAAAACAGAATTTATTGCTCCTAGGTGGTTTGGTCATTTGTTGCTTTCTCTTTGGCAAACATTTACCTACGGAGAGATATACTAAGTCGGTTGTTTACTGTGCACTTTTTTGCAAAGAAACATCAAGTACTATAACATAGAAGCAAGCGCACACATAAACTCATCGAGTATTGAGATTGATAGCATCCCGCTCTCGAAGGGTGTGAAGAACGTCTAGTTGAAGAGAACTCGTCGTGTGGAAAGGCGATAGTGACCATGGTGTAGGCATCAAGGGTTGTAAAGGGGCAACAGAAGATTTTGCTATGATTGTATAGTGATCGACAATCTCCAAATGATTGGAATCAACATATTTTGTGATCGTGACCATTGAAATGATTGGAGTCGATACATTGCCATGGAATCCACAAGAGAATTTTGATTCTGATATTGCGGACAACTATAACATGCAAGATAGGGCTATGACGATAGACCGTAGCGTTGGGATTCTTCTACATACCCCAGATAACCCCCAATCACCACAACTGATCGAAGACATGGCGCAGAAGAAAACGGTGATGCCGAGGATCTATGACCGATCTCACATAACGACTGTGGGGGGGCAAGGAAAGAATAGGTACCCTAGGGTCTCAATGGAGCCACGAAAGATGCGTGCAACCGACGGAATAATGTGTTCGAGGTGGAGAAGAGCACAATAGGGAAGGAGGCGCCGTCGGAGGAACTGCTTACAGCTGCTAGAATCGTCGGGCGGTAGGATGCTTGTGACCGTGATGTATGCGCCGCTTGTGTTAAATGGGCAACCCACCGGAGATCATGCTATACTTGTATAGTGATGGACAATCTAGAAATGATTGTAGTCAACATATTTCGTGATCAGAAGGAACAAGGAGTAGAATACTATTTGTCAGACGTACGCACCCAACAGAAGCTTATGTGTAGTGCTGGTCTTTCATAGAACGGTGACCTAAAACCATAACACAACATGATGAAGATGGACAACATGGCCATTGACTGTTTCAGTTGTGAAAACGTCAAACAGATGTAACTTGTATTCTCTCCTTGCAGAAAACAAAAAACAAAAACTTGTATTCTCTATTCGATTGGTGGCTACCTAGGCCAGCCTGCATCAGGTCTCAACTGTTGTGAAGTGAACACGATGTGTATGCAGCACTTACTGAGAAAGATTATACTGTTCGGCGTGCACATGCTACTCTATGTGCTTAACCAACAGTTACTGTATTGTGTCCGTTGAGATGATCAATCGAGAACCGTGTACTGTCTTGGAGCGAGTACGTACGAATCTACCTGCCGGTAGACGACGACACACGCTCGGCAATCATGGCGCCCGCTTTGTCTCGGCCTGCTGCATGCGTCGCTAGTTCACACCTCCTGGACTAACGACGAAACCAAGCAAAGCGAGTCGTAGAGAGATCTATCTGGGGTATAGATCAGAGAGAGAGAGAGATGGAGCACCCTGCAGTAACATGGCATCACAAGAGACGTTTTGTCCCCAGCTCGCTCGCTCGCTCGGCTCGATGGATGGATGGATCGGTCAAGACGAAGACCGACAGACCAGAATCTCTCTCAGTTCTCAGGGGGAGCTAGAGCGATGGTATATATGATCTCGATCGAGGACCACACTACAGGTTCGACAAACCGTTGCTCTCCCCGCTAATCATGTCCGTGGTACCTACGGGGGATGGGCATCTGATGGCATCCGGCGATCCGATGCCTTGACCAGCATAATCGATCGATCTAGCTACCTTGTCGTCACGCACGCACGCACATGACCAGGTGCTTATCCTAGCCATATCGCAGCCAGCGACCACGGTGCTGCACGGCATGGCATGCAGGCCGCCAGTCCGGCGGACGGCATGGCATGCATATAGAAAACAAATTGGCGGAGGTGTTTTGATGTCCATCGGAGGATGATCACCATGCTCCTTGCACTCTGACGCGCCTCGTACCAAGCGACAACTTCAAGAAGAAAAACGACAATGACAACGTAGTTGTCCGGACTATTCTTTGCGGCGGCAGTGTCCACTGCCGCCGACCCTCAAAGAAGCCATAGGTACGTCCGGGCTAGAAGGGCATGTGAAGCTCCACCGCCGCACTGCAGAAGACGTGGCATCAACACGACAAGCCCCTTCCCAAGGCGCTCCTCGGTCTGCCGAAAGCACAACCACTCGAACCAGCCCGCTCAGACCCAGATCGGGCCCAAAGGGCCAAGATCTGGGATGTAGGAGCGCTGGCCACCGCAGGTGCCCCGCCTCCCCGCTGCTAAGGGTGGTGCCCCCGCCTCCATGCCGCCTAGGCCACCTAGACCACTGCTGGCCACTCTACACCGCCGCCAGCCACCACCCCCGACAGAGGTGCTCACGCACGGGAGAAGAAACGCCGCCGGCGGCAGCACACCATGAACGCCGCTCGGATGATGCCCACCGGCAACGGTGGGAGAGGAGGACGAGGAGGGAGGGCTAGGGCGAAGCACCGACAGGGGAGCTCCGGCCGCCGCGCTCGGTGCGGCGGGGTGGTGGTGGGGGCAGGGGGAGGGGAAGGGGGAGTCGCCTCACCCGCTCCTCTCTTTCGCTCGGGGGTCGTGTTTTCGGCAGGAGCCTTCCTCCAAGCCACTCCCTCAATACTCCCACCATCTTAAAATATATGTCGGTACAAATTTACATTTATCTAGACACTATTTCATATATAGATATTTTGTAAATTTAGACAAATTTGTGATATCTATTTTAACACAGAGAAAGTACAATTTTCTAAATATATTTTTTTTCGATAAAGGGCGCTTTATTACTTAAAAGGTCTTAAGTATTATACCCGGCCTCTGCATATCTATGATGCACACAGCCGTCAAAATCCAGGTTCCAAACAGAAATGATAAAAATAACATACAGCGAATTACATATCATGATGAGAAATTGTAAAACGCCTAAGGTGTTGTAGGTAGGTCTATCCGAAGATTATGTTGCCAGCCATGTCGGGTGAACAAATCCCTTGCCGTGTCCTCCAGCCGAGTACACACCTCCGTGAAAAGCTCTCGGTGATCCGCACGATGGAGTGCAGCCCAAGACCAAAGGGTACCAGTGCATCTGTAAATAACCTGCAGAAGTGAACAGTTTGTATCATTAAACACTTTATCATTTCTACATAGCCAAAGCGACCATATAATGACAATCGCTCCTACCCGAAGTAATAGCTTAAACTTGCGATCTATACTGTGTAACCAATTCCCAAAGATATTGGCAATACTACTCGGTGGATACAAACCAGAAGCTGCTTGGGTAACTGACCATATAGATTTGGCGATATGACATTGGAAAAATAGGTGTCTTATTGTCTCATTATTGTGACAAAATGTACACCTAGGATCTCCATGCCAATTCCGCCTAATAAGATTATCTTTTGTAAGAATGACCCCTCTATGAAGATACCAAGCAAAAAAATTATTCTTAAAGGGTACCTTCATCTTCCAAATCATCCTATTATCTAAGAAAGGTAAAACTGGCTAGAATAAGGCATTGTATAAGAAACTGACAGAGAATGAGCCATCCTCATTAAATTCCAACGGAATACCTCGTGTCCCGCTAACAGTTGAACATGTGTTAACCGATGTAATAACATGATCAAAGAGTCTAGTCTTACACCGATTAAATTCCTCCTGAAAGACACGTCAGGAGGAAATGATTCCAACACGGTGGCAATCATTTCCTCCTTATACCGTGCAATGGAATACAAGGCAGGATATTGTTCACGGAGTGAAGTGGTACCAAGCCATCTATCCTCCCAAAATCTAATCTGGGATCCATCCTTAATAGAAAAAGTCCCGGCTAATTTTTTTTAAATAATACATTTTTTTATTAAATTTCACAAATAATACACAAAACGGACAAATTGCCAATCTGACGGTCGGTAGGCCGTTCGACAGACGACCGACATGGTTCGTCTTTTCAACAGACGACCCAACATGGTTCGTCTTTTCAACAGATGACCCAATGCTTCGTCCTTTGGGAGGACGGCGGCCCCAGATGATCGGCTGTTGGAAAGATGAATGTACTGTTCGTCTGTTGGAAAGACGAATGATGCATTGATCATGCAAGGGTTCAGGTTGCAAATAAGTTTTAGGTTTCGGACTATTGTTTCGCGCAGTTTATCCCGCCGTCACTTCCCGCCAATTTTTCTCGCCACTCCTTCCTGCCGATTTCTTCCGTCGATTTTTCCCGCCAGTCCTTCCCGCCCTTCTTTCCTGCCAGTCCTTCCCGCCCTTTTTTCCCGCCTATTCTGTTTGGTGCCTCTATAAATGCGGGCAAAGAGATGTATCTTTTCACCCATTTCATCTCTTCCTCCTCTTACTCTGTAACTAATTTCCCTCCTCTCCTCTTGTTCTCGCATTTTCCTCCACTCCTCTCCACTATGACCGACGCGTTTCCCTGGCCGCTAGATATGTCCAGTGGGCTTCTCCAAATAGCGAGAAATGTTATAATAGGCAATGAACCAACCCACTGGGAGACGTTGGTAACGAACCATGATGCTCTCGTTATGCTTGGTAAGTCACTTCATCGAAGAGGGTGGAAACTGAATACCCCAAATCAGGTACGAGCAGAGCTTCTCAGGATCCAGGCAAGGTGGGAGAAGCTCACCTTCAAGAGTGAAGCTCGCATGATGGAGCGAGCTGATGCACCTTGGTCCTGGATAGAAGAGAGCGAAGATGAGGATGATATCTTCATGCCGCCACCCGTTGGAAGCAAGGCAAGAGCTGAGTGGGACAAGAGGCAGGAGAAGAAGAAAGCGCAGGCCAAGAAGAGTCAAGCTGACATGACGGAGCAGGTTGTGGCACCTAGGGCCTGGATAGAAGAGAGCGAAGATGAGGATGATATCTTCATGCCGCCACCCGTTGGAAGGCGAGAGCTGAGTGGGACAAGAGGCAGGAGAAGAAGAAATCACAGGCCAAGAAGAGCAAGTGCGAGGGATCGTCAAAGGGAAAGGGCGAGGCATCATCGAAGGGAAAGGGAAAGGCATCATGCTAGGGATAGATAGGACTCTTATTTATGTACCGCAAGTTATGCTGAACTATGTTGCAAGCTATGTTAAGTAGTTTGTCGAATAAAATCATGAAATAATAGAATGATGTCTCATATATAGGTAGATATATGTCTCATACATACATAGATAAATGTCTAATACATAAGTAGATATCACTGGTGTCGACGACGAGGTGGCGGAGGCCTCGGTGTACTCCATACATATCTGTGAGGTGGCATCACATCACGGCGAGGTGCAGTTGACCCTTCACCTTGATCCTATGTATCCTGTGTGGGGATAGGTGGTGGAGTACAGGCGACATCTTGGCCAAACCAGTCTACACTTCGTCTTGTGTCTGCTGATCATGGTCGTCAGTAGTGTCCCATGTAAAGGAGTCTCCTGCTAGTGTACAAGAAATTAAGTACTGAACAATTCCATACTGCATCTAACAATAGTAGGAAGGGACACGCTTACCATGAGGATGAGTTTGTGGTCGATAAGCGAAGTCCATGTAGGGTATCGGCTGCTGATGCTACCATTGTTCGAAAGTAATCTTGTTCTGCTGCAACTAGTCGATATTAAACTGCGATTGCTGCCACGGGTCAGAAGTAAAATGTGATTGCTGCCACCTCGAGCCTCCAGTCTGGTCTGGAGGTGGTGCTCTCAGCGGTGCCTGCTGTGAGAGTCGTGGACGAGGCCCGTGGCGGAGTGGAGGAGAAATATGATCCTCATGCCACCCCGAGCCTCCAGCCTGGTCTGGAGAAGGTGGCTGCTCCATGGATCGACGTGGGGCGCGCTCCTCCACCGAGTGACGCGGTGGGCGCTGCTGCGTTGATCGACGTGAGGGGCGCTCCTCCACCGAGTGACGCGGTGGGCGTTGTGCTTCTCGGTGTTGAACGACGTCTGAGACGCTGGTGCACGTGATAGCCGCGTAGATACGCCGCAGCTTCTCCTCGACCCGCCGAGCAAAGGACTGAGCCTGCTGACGGGGCACAAGAGGAACGGTGGAAAGCGATCGTCCATACTGAGCCACCTCAGTCTGTAGCTCCCACATCATATCGGCCTGCATTTGTCTCATAGTTAGGTATGCACTACATAGGCACTCATGTTGATTATGCTCTAAATAAAGTACTTACCGATGGTATGCGGACTCGGTGTTGGCTAGGGTATATCTCATCGTCATGTGCGTGTGGAATGGGACGTAGCCGTGTCATCGACATGTACCTCTGTAAGTATCTGTGGAATAGCTCCATATCAAACGGGCCAGCGTGCCACACTTGTGTTGGTGCATCCTCCCACTCGTTGACGTAAATCCCCACCCGTTGGAGCCATTGAGTGACGGTCTTGCTAGTTTTCCGAGAGTACCTATCATTAGAATTTGTTAGACCATCATTAAAGAACATAGATGAAGTATAAGACGCATTCCTTATGTACATATATTTACTTACGCGTGCACGACATCTGGAAGGTGAACATCCGGACGCGGGGGATCTACCATCTAGCAAAGACCGAACTGCCGCATGACCCTCTGTTGAGACATCTCCTCAACTTGGAAATCACTAGGCCTATGGGCACGCCAGCCAACGGAAGTCCCAGCAAGTACGAGACGTCCTGAAGGGTAGGAGCCACTGGGCCTATGGAACGCCAGCCAACAGAAGTCCCAGCAAGTACGAGACGTCCTAAAGGGTAGGAGCCATCTCTCCCCATCGAAAATGGAAAGTGGGAGTCTCGGGCCTCCATCGATCCACCAAGCACGTGAGCAAAGACGAGTCGTACTATAAGCGACTAGTCTGGAACCCAAGGTGTCGCCCTTCTATCTCCTCCATACGAGTGGCCTCAACCAAACGAACGAAGGGTAAGAGCCCAGCCCACTTCAAACTACATAAGAAAAAAGCAGAACAGTTTAGTCACTCTGGCCCATAAATATCCCAACAGCAAGAGAAATAAATGTCACATGCCTCTGAAGCCAATCAAGATGTATGCACCAGTTCGACATGGGAGTGCGCGTCACTAGGTGCTTTAAGGACCCCCGGGTTAGCATCCAGTACCATCGACCGGTGCTTTCTATCTATGTCAGCATTCAGCAAAGATCCCGCCATCTGCACATTAGTTTCACACATATTGCAAATTTAAGACATAGTTCCACACATATTACAAATTTAAGACATAGTTCCACACATATTACAAATTTAAGACATAGTTCCGCACATATTACAAATTTAAGACATAGTTCCACACATATTATAAATTTAAGACATAGTTTCACACATATTGCAAATTTCAGACATAGTTCCGGACATATTACAAATTTAAGACATAGTTCCACACATCTAGTTTCTTCCTCTGCCTCTTCTTCCTCGGCTGCCACGTCCACGAGGAGCAGCTCCACCAGTCCCGAAGATGTGGCAACTGGTGTCTATATGACCAAATTGATTACACGGAAAACATTGCCTAGTAGGGCCTCCGGCTTCAGATTCATCCATATCATTACGGATGCGGACACATTGTCGCCTTCCTCTTCCTGTCCGCATCAGTTCAGGATCTGGGTGTTGGAGATATGCCCTAGAGGCAATAATAAAAGTAGTTATTATTATATCTTTGTGTTTATGATAAATGTTTACATTCATGCTATAATAGTATTAACAAGGAAACATTGATACTTGTGTGATTTGTAAACTTAATTTGAAGTCCCTAGTATAGCCTCTATACATCACTAGCTTGTTGGTTGATAAATGATTGTGGTTTCCCTATCATGAACATTAAGATGTTATCAACAACAAGATCATATCGTTAGGAGAATGATATGATGGACATACTCCTATAGATAAGCGTAGCATAAAGATCAAGTCATTTCAATAGTTCAATTGCTATATGCTTTCTGATACATAGTAACCTAATTCCTTCGACCATGAGATCATGCATATCACCTTTACCGGATGGATGCTTTGATGACATCAAACACCACACCGTAACTGGGTGTTGAGTGGCATTGAGTGTTCGTAAAGTATTGGTTGAAACACATGGATCAAGAGTGGGATTTGTCCATCCATATGACGGATAGATATACTCTGGGCCCTCTCGGTGGAATGTCATCCAATTAGCTTGCAAGCATGTGACCTCTCACAAGGGATCACATATCACGGGAGCGAGAAAGAGTACTTATCGGTAACGAGGTTGAACTAGGTATGCGAGATCTGAAGCGATCATAACCTCGGATAAGTAAACTATCGTGAGACAAAGGGAAATTGGTATCGTATGTAAGTGGTTCATTCGATCGCAAAGTAATCGTAGAAATATGTGGGATCCATATGAATTTCAGATTCTTCTATTGGTTATTGTTGGAGAAGTGTCTCGATCATGTCGCATAATTCACGAACCGTAGGGAGACACATAAGGATTCGACGTTGTTTGAGTAGTTATGGTATTATGAGAAAGAGACCGAATGTTGTTCGGAGTCTCGTATGGGATCCGGGATATCACGAGGAGATCCGGAATGGTCAGGAGAATAAGATTCATATAAGGAAAGTCCTGTTTGAGTAGGGGAATGTTTACGGTGTTTTCATCGGGAATGTTCTAGAAGGTTCGGAATGTCGGCACTCGAAGGAAGGGTACATGAGTGTGTCATTGTAAGTTGGAATGATTGCATCATGTACTAAGTGTATTCGCTGTCCAAAATAAAGGGATTATTCAAATCCTAAATTGAAAAGTCAAACGGGAAGTTTTTGGAAAGAGGAAAAGAGGAGGAAGTGGGAAACCGAGTTGGGGAGGGAATCCCTCCTCCAACCGGCGGCGCCACCTCCAAGACGAGTTGGGGAGGGACTCCCCTCCCTCCCATTGGCCACCGGCCCTCCACCTATATAAGGAGGGGCAGGGCTCCCTCCTCTAGACACACAAGTCTCTCACCTCAAACCCTAGAAGCTGCAGCACACCATAGCCGCCGCCTCCTAGGGTTTTGCCCTAGCCGCCGATTTGGGTTCCCCGGAACCCTAGCCGCCGGCTCTAGCATCCCCTCCTTGGTGTGTCTAAACCCTAGATCGCCGAGGAGCTCTCTCATACTCCATTATACTCGCTCCGGCTTAAGGCAAAGCCCTGTGAGATCTCCCCTCTACTTCCGGTACCACGCCGTTGTCTTTGGGAATCGCGAGGAGAGTGCTACAACCTCCCTCTTTGGAACAAGGGAGAGGAAGGTCTTCGTTGAGTACCGAGCGTGTGACCGATCTGGGGCTAACGCAGCGCCTTGGCCCGGAAGGATCATCTACGCGATCTTGAGATCGGGAAGAGTACGACTACATCACCCACGAGAATCCGCTCTCGTTAAACACTTTGGAATCTTCGAGGGTAAGTTATTCCATTGACTCGTTGCTACAATCTAGTAGATAGATCTTGGCTTGTTTGTTTGTATGCGATAGAAATTTTTTGTTTTCCATGCTACGAAACCCTACAGTGGTATCAGAGCCGTGTCTATATGTAGATCTGTTGCACGAGTAGAACACAATGGTCATTGTGGGCATTGATGTTTTTATTGTCGATTGCTTCTTGTGTACATCTTGCGGTATGTTGGGATGAAGCGGCCCGGGCTAACCTTACATGACATCGTTCATGAGACTTGCTCCACGCTTGACATGCAACTTGTATTGCATAAGTGGCTTTGCGGGTGCATGCTTCTCCTAGCATAGTTAAGATCCAATTTACAACGGGTGATTAACAATACTAGTATCAATGTTGTGGTTCATGTTCGTAAGTTGGAACGACACTTATCGAAAGCCCCAAACCACGTAAAATATGCAAAGAAAGTAGAGGCGTCTAACTTTGTTTTGCGGTGTCTGATGATGTGATATGGCCATGATTGTGATTATATTTGATGTATGCAATGTTCCTTATTGTAAGTTGGCAACCGGGGAACCATATGGTTGTCTTTAATTTATGTTAAGACCCGCGTGTCTATTCAAAGTAGTTGTAATAGTTGAAGTCGGTGGACGACAACCATGGAGAAGCGTCATTGACCTTGATGCAATGCCGGTGATGATGGAGATCATGTTCGTGCTTGAAGATGGAGATCGGAAGCACAAATAAGAAAGGCCATATCATATCACATATTTTGAATTGCATGTGATGTTAATCCTTTATGCATCTTGTATTGCTTAGTAGACGACGGTAGCATTATAAGATGATCCCTCATGCACATGAATTTCAAGTCATAAAGTGTTCACCCTTAGTTAGCACCGTTGCTAAAGCTTGTTGTTTCGAAGAACCACGTGATGATCGGGTGTGTTAGATTCTGCAAGTGTATACAACGTGAGCAAGCCAGATTTGCTCATGCGGAAACAAAGGTTTGATCTTGACGAGCCTAGCATGTACATACATGGTCTCGGAACACGGATCACCGAAAGGTAAAGCATGAATCATATAGTAGATATGATGAACATGTCAATTGTTCGCCATTGAAACTATATCAACTCTCGTGATGATCGGTGTTTATGTAGTGGATTTGGTTCGTGTGATCACTAAAACAATGTGAGGGATGTTGTTTTGAGTGGGAGTTCACCTAGTTTAATTTTATTATTAATTTGAACCCAATTTGTCATAAACTTAGTCTAAACTATTGCAAATATGTTGTAGATCAATGGCAGCCCCTACCATCAATTTTAATGCGTTCCTAGAGAAAGAAAAGTTGAAAAACAATGGAAGCAACTTCGGATTGGTTCCATAATTTGAGGATTGTCCTCACAATTGGTAATTTGACCTATGTCTTTGGATGCATTTGGGTGACCACTGCGGTGATGCTTCCGATGAAGTAAAGAATGGTTACCTCGCTCGGAAGAATCAGTACTCCATAGTTCAGTGTGCTATCTTGTATGGTTTGGAATTGGAGCTTCAAAAAAGGTTTGAGAATTCAGACCCATATGATATTGTCGAGGATCTCAAATTGATCTTTGAGACTCATGCGGCAATTGAAAGTTATGAGGCTTCTGAAAAGTTCTTTAAGCGCAAGATGGAAGAGGGTAGCTCAAGTCGGTGAGCATGTGCTTAAGATGTGCAGACGCATAAACATACTTCAAAGCTTGGGTATAGTGATTCCTAATGCTTTGAGGATTTACCGTGTCCTCAATCACTACCACCAAGTTACAAGAACTTTGTGATGAACTACAACATGCGAGAACATGAACAAGCGTTGCGAACTGTTTGCTATGTTAAAATCTGCAGAAGTGGAGATCAAGAAAGAGCACCAAGTGTTGTTGGTCAATAATACCACCAAATTTAAGAAAGACAAGTCTAAGCAGAAGGGACACTTCAAGAAGGGTGGTAAGAAAGTTACCACCGTGAAGAAGACCAAGGCTGGACCCAAGCACGATCTTGAGTGCTTTTACTGCAAGGGAGAAGGTCACTGGAAGCGGAATTGCCCAAAGTACTTGGCGGATCTGAAGAACGGCAACATCAAGAAGAAAGGTATATCTGATATACATGTTATTGATGTGTATCTCACTAGTACTCGTAGTAGTGCATGGGTATTTGATACTGGTTCGGTTGCTCATATTTGTAACTCGAAACAAGGTGTTGCGAAAGCGGAAGCTAGCGAAGAACGAGGTGACGATGCGCGTGGAAGCGGATCAAAGGTTGATGTGATCGCGGTCGCACGCTACCCCTTCATCTACCATCGAGATTAGTTTTATACTTAAATAATTGTTATTTGGTGCCTGCGTTGAGCACGAACATTATATCGGGATCTTGTTTATTGCGAGACGGTTACTTGTTTAAGTCCGAGAATAATGGTTGTTCGATTTATATGATTAATATGTTTTATGCACATGCACCTTTGATAGATGGTCTATTCTTATTGAATCTCGATAGTGGAAATACACATATCAACAACATTGAGGCTAAACGTTTGAAATCAGCGATAATTCGACCTATACGTGGCAAATCGTCTTGGTCACATTGAGTGAAACGTATGAAGAAACTCCATTCGATGGAATTCTTGAATCACTTGATTTTAAATCACTTGAAAGATCACGGCATGTCGATGGGTAAAATGACTAAGACTCCATTTTACGGTATGATGGAGAGCTACGGACTTATTGGAAATCATACATACCGATGTGTGTGGTCCAATGAGTGTAGCATCATGTGGTTATCGTTATGTTCTTACCTTCACGGATGACTTGAGTAGATATGGGTATATCTATTTCATGAAACATAAGTCCGAAACTTTCGAGAAGTTTAAGGAGTTTCAAAGTGAGGTAGAGAATCAACGTAACAAGAAGATTAAATTTCTACGTTCTGATCGTGGAGGTGAATATCTAAGTTACGAGTTTGGCGAGAATTTGAAGAAATGCGGAATACTTTCACAGTTGACACCGCCGGTAACACCACAGCGTAATGGTGTGTCCGAACGTCGTAATCGAACTCTCTTAGATATGGTTCGTTCTATGATGTCACTTACAGATTTACCGCTATCATTTTGGGGTTATGCATTAGAAACAGCCGCATTCACTTTAAATAGGACACCGTCTAAATCCGTTGAAACGACACCGTATGAATTATGGTTTGGGAAGAAACCTAGATTGTCGTTCCTTAAAGTTTGGGGATGCGAAGCCTATGTAAAGAAGTTACAGCCGGACAAGCTTGAACCCAAAGCGGAAAAATGCGTCTTCATAGGATACCCGAAGGAAACTATTGGGTATACCTTCTATCATAGATCCGAAGGCAAAATCTTCGTTGCCAAGAATGGATCCTTTCTAGAGAAGGAATTTCTCTCGAAAGAAGTGACTGGAAGGAAAGTAGAACTCGACGAGGTTGTCGAACCTTCTCTCGAAATTGCGAGTAGCGCAGCACCGGAAGAAGTTCCTGTGGTTCCTGCACCAATTAGAGAGGAAGCTAATGATGATGATCATGAAACTTCGGTTGAAGTTGCTACAGAGCCTCGGAGGTCAACGAGAACTCGTACCACTCCAGATTGGTATGATCCCGTTATGAGTGTCATGTTGGTGGACAACACCGATGACCCCGAGACATATGAGGAAGC
Organism: Avena longiglumis; assembly: GCA_030063025.1. Classification (NCBI taxonomy): domain Eukaryota; kingdom Viridiplantae; phylum Streptophyta; class Magnoliopsida; order Poales; family Poaceae; genus Avena; species Avena longiglumis. The sequence continues at coordinate 15,336,592 of CP125976.1, forward strand.
GATGATGAGCCCAGATTCCAATAAATGGCAAGAAGCCATGAAATCCGAGATTAGATCCATGTACGAAAACCAAGTATGGACCTTGGTGGACTTACCGGATGGCCGGAAGGCTATCGAGAACAAATGGATCTTCAAGAAGAAAATAGATGCTGATGGTAATGTTACTGTCTATAAAGCTCGACTTGTCGCAAAAGGGTTTCGACAAATTCAAGGAGTTGACTACGATGAGACTTTCTCACCAGTAGCGAAGATAAAGTCTGTGAGGATTATGTTAGCAATCGCTGCATATTATGATTATGAGATATGGCAGATGGATGTCAAAACAACATTCCTCAATGGAGATACTGATGAAGAGTTGTATATGATGCAACCCAAAGGTTTTGTCGATCCTAATGATGCTGACAAGGTATGCAAACTTCAACGGTCCATCTATGGATTGAAGCAAGCATCCCGAAGTTGGAATCAACGTTTTGATAAGGTGATCAAAAGTTTTGGTTTTATACAAACTTATGGAGAAGCTTGTATTTACAAGAAAGTGAGTGGGAGATCATGGCATTCTTAATACTATATGTGGATGACATATTGTTGATTGGGAATGATGTAGACCTTCTTAATAGTGTCAAGGAATATTTGAATAATATTTTTCAATGAAGGATCTTGGCGAAGCGACTTACATATTAGGCATAAAGATTTATAGAGATAGATAAAGACGCCAAATATCATTGTCACAAAGTACATATTTGGACAAAGTTCTAAAGAGGTTTGGAATGGAAGATAGCAAGAAAGGGTTCTTGCCCATGTTGCTGTCGACCTTGAGTAAAACTCAAAGTCCGACATCGCAGAAGATAGAGAAAGGATGAGTAAGAATCCTATGCCTCGACCATAGGATCTCTAATGTATGCCATGCTATGTACTAGACCCGACATTTCATATCTTTGTTAGTTTAACTAGCAGATATCAAAGTGATCGAGTGGATCATTGACAATCAAAAACATCCTTAAGTACTTAAGAAGAACTAAGGATATGGTTCTTTCTTATGGAGGTGATGAACACCTCGTTGTTAATGGTTACACCGATGCTAGTTGGAACACCGATCCGGATGATTCTAAATCACAACTGGATAATGATTTATTTTGAATGGTGCAGCGGTTAGTGGAGGAGTGCAAAGCAAAGCGTTGTGGCGAGATCTTCAACGAATCGGAATACATGGTCGCTTGGAGGCTTCACAAGAAGCGATATGGATGAAAGAGTTCATTACAGAGCTGGGTGTGGTTCCTAGTGCGCTGGACCCAATGTCTATCTACTGTGATAACATGGGCGCCATAGCCAATGCGCAAGAACCAAGGTCACACAAGAAGCTTAAGCACATCAAGCTACGTTTTCACGCTATTCGAGAACATATCCAGGATGGGGATATAAAGATTTGCAAAGTACACAGATCCGAATGTGGGATCCGTTGACTAAACCTCTCCCGAGGGCAAAACATGACCAGCACCAAACTGCCATGGGTGTTCGGTATATTACCATGTAATCTAGATTAGATGACTCTAGTGCAAGTGGGAGGCTGGGGAGATATGCCCTAGAGGCAATAATAAAAGTAGTTATTATTATATCTTTGTGTTTATGATAAATGTTTACATTCATGCTATAATAGTATTAACAAGGAAACATTGATACTTGTGTGATTTGTAAACTTAATTTGAAGTCCCTAGTATAGCCTCTATACATCACTAGCTTGTTGGTTGATAAATGATTGTGGTTTCCCTATCATGAACATTGAGATGTTATCAACAACAAGATCATATCGTTAGGAGAATGATATGATGGACATACTCCTATAGATAAGCGTAGCATAAAGATCAAGTCATTTCAATAGTTCAATTGCTATATGCTTTCTGATACATAGTAACCTAATTCCTTCGACCATGAGATCATGCATATCACCTTTACCGGATGGATGCTTTGATGACATCAAACACCACACCGTAACTAGGTGGCTATAAAGGTGGCATTGAATGTTCGGAAAGTATTGGTTGAAACACATGGATCAAGAGTGGGATTTGTCCATCCATATGACGGATAGATATACTTTGGGCCCTCTCGGTGGAATGTCATCCAATTAGCTTGCAAGCATGTGACTGGATCACAAGGGATCACATATCACGGGAACGAGAAAAGAGTACTTATCGGTAACGAGGTTGAACTAGGTATGCAGAGATACCGACGATCATAACCTCGGATAAGTAAACTATCGTGAGACAAAGGGAAATTGGTATCGTATGTAAGTGGTTCATTCGATCGCAAAGTAATCGTAGAAATATGTGGGATCCATATGAATTTCCAGATTCCTCTATTGGTTATTGTTCGGAGAAGTGTCTCGATCATGTCCGCATAATTCACGAACCGTAGGGAGACACACTTAAGGATTCGACGTTGTTTGAGTAGTTATGGTATTATGAGAAAGAGACCGAATGTTGTTCGAAGTCTCGGATGGGATCCGGGATATCACGAGGAGATCCGGAATGGTCCGGAGAATAAGATTCATATAAGGAAAGTCCCGTTTCGGAGTAGGGGAATGTTTCCGGTGTTTTCATCGGGAATGTTCTAGAAGGTTCCGGAATGTCCGGCACTCCGGAAGGGAAGGGGTACATGAGTGTGTCATTGTAAGTTGGAATGATTGCATCATGTACTAAGTGTATTCGCTGTCCAAAATAAAGGGATTATTCAAATCCTAAATTGAAAAGTCAAACGGCTAGTTTGAAAGTCAAACGGCAAGTTTTTGGAAAGAGGAAAAGAGGAGGAAGTGGGAAACCGAGTTGGGGAGGGAATCCCTCCTCCAACCGGCGGCGCCACCTCCAAGCCGAGTTGGGGAGGGACTCCCCTCCCTTGGCCGGCCCCTCCACCTATATAAGGAGGGGCAGGGCTCCCTCCTCTAGACACACAAGTCCCTCACCTCAAACCCTAGAAGCTGCAGCCCACCATAGCCGCCGCCACCCCCTAGGGTTTTTCCCTAGCCGCCAACTTGGGGGTCCCCGGAACCCTAGCCGCCGGCTCTAGCATCCCCTCCTTGGTGTGTCTAAACCCTAGAACACCGAGGACTCTCTCATACTCCACCATACTAGCTCCGACTTAAGGCGAAGCCCTGCGAGATCTCCCCTCTACTTCTGGTACCACGCCACTTGCCGGAATCGCGAGGAGAGTGCTACAACCTCCGCCTGCTGGAACAAGGGAGAGGAAGGTCTTCGTTAGTACCGAACGTGTGACCGATCGGGAGCGCCTTGAACGCAGCCTTGGAAGGATCGTCTCACGATCTTGAGATCGGGAAGAGTACGACTACATCACCCACGAGAATCCGCTCTCGTTAAACACTTTGGAATCTTCGAGGGTAAGTTATTCCATCGACTCGTTGCTACAATCTAGTAGATAGATCTTGGCTTGTTTGTTTGTATGCGATAGAAAATTTTTGTTTTCCATGCTACGAAACGCTACACTGGGATGTAAACCCTTTCACCTAGATTTACTTTGTTGAAATTTCCCCATGCCCTATATCCCATCATCTCGCCTGTACACGTATTGACCACCGCGTCCTTAAGGAAATAAGGATACACAAACGAGATCGCATCCATACCCATCAGCCTGCATGCAGCTAGTACATGAGAGCAAGGCAGATGCATCAGCTTGGGTTTATTGCACGTGCACTCACACGTTGGCCAGGCTTCGTTGCCTATCCTCACCTCCTGTGTCTTTACCTCTTCTCCTGTTCCAATCCGGTTGGAAGGGAGGCGTACCTCGAACCTTCTTTCCTGATTACCGATGGAGATGACATGTATGGACCGAGCCTTCTCCATCTTGGCATCCATGTAATGCATGATCTTTGAACAATACCTCGTGTTTGGGTTGTTCATGATATGCATCTGAGCCATCTGGAGTCTGTCTCTGAAATACTTCAGAGTTCCGGTGAAAATACACTCCACAATGGCTGTTAATGGTAGAGCCCTACTTCCTCTCAAGACAAAGTTGTAAGTTTCAGCCAGATTTGTACTCATGACACCAAACCTAGCACCATGAGTGTCATGCAGCAGAGACCACCTCTCTACAGGCTCGTGTTGTATCCATTACTGAAAATTTTTAATCCTTCTGCCAGGCCTTCTCCTAGTACCGGGTTGGTCAAATCCTGGCAAGTCACAAAGGGCAATGGATTCTTCCTCCGGTGGTGTTGCTCCTGTTATTGCCTGTGCAGCTAACGCCGCTGCATGAGTCGCGACCGCTGCTGCTCTAGCTGCTCTCCTCTGAGTCACTTGCTTTTTAGTGAAGTCATCAAGATAGCCACGACACTTGATGTACTTCCACTCTTGGTTCTGCTTGCAAAGCTTCTTGAATAGGTTCATAAGAGCCTTGTTCCTGAACTGTGAGAAAAAAATGGCCCCTAGATGCCGCATGCACCAACGACTCTGCATGTCCAGCCATGGAGTTACTTCATTAGGAGTGGGCTGTGTGAGCTTCTTTATCGTGCTTAGTATACCTGGATGCTTATCATGAAGGACGCATACATTCAGTGTATCTCTCACAATTGCTACCTTCAGATGCCTGAAAAACCATACCCAACTCTCGGTGTTCTCGCTCTCCACGAAAGCAAAAGCAAGTGGAACAACTTGATTGTTTCCATCTTGACCTATGGCAGTCAATATCTGGCCCCTATACTTGCCAGTGAGAAATGTACCGTCCACACAGATGATTCGACGTGAGTGAAAGCTTCTATGCATATAGCAAATGAGAAGAACACTCGATGAAGTACCCTCAAATTAGGTTCTGTGGCAATGTAAAGTGTTGGATGTCCACGTGGTGAATTCCTACTGCGATGTGGAGCATCCTAACAACACAGTCATACCCGTCTCGAAACGAACAAAACCTTGCCTCTAGTGCCCTTTGCTTAGTCCTCCAAGCCTTCCCGTATGAAATATTGTAGCGAATCTGACAGAAACTTTGTTAATGATAGATTTCACCCCCATGGCTTTGCCCTCCACTATCTCTGTGTACAGCAGTCTAGCCGAGGAGGGTTGGCGAGGTTACGATGGTCTGCGACACCTTTGTTAAGTGTGCATTTGTGCATCACAACATCGGTGACCTTCTAGTTTGTGTCATACCTAGGGACATGGGCATGCACCCTTGCAGGACATCTAGCTTCCTCGCAAACCAATGTCAAATATTGTTGTGATGACACCTTCGTTTTCAAGACCCGTTGCATGGACATTGACCACTCAACAATTTCTTCCTGCAGATGTCTCTTGCTAGGATATAATGCACCCAGAGAGATGTTGTTCGCGTGATAATTCCACACCGAATCATGCCCATCGTTCACAGTCATTGCTGCTGTGTTGTCATTATTCCATGATGCCAGAATAGGTTGGCCGATCTCTTATTGATCAGACTCGCCAGAATCATCAGTCGTATCACTGTTGCCTTCTGAGTCTTCGGCTTTCATTTGATGTTGCAACAAACCATCATATATCTCGTCCTCATCAGCTTCGCCACTGAATATGTCCTCCCCTAATCCTTCACCACCATCCTCTGATACATAACCATCATCCCCGGTGTATGCATAGCTACTGTGACCTGATTCATAACCGCCACCACCCTCTTTGTAGGGTTTCGTAGCATGGAAAACAAAAATTTTCTATCGCATACAACCAAACAAGCCAAGATCTATCTACTAGATTGTAGCAACGAGTCGATGGAATAACTTACCCTCGAAGATTCCAAAGCGTTTAACGAGAGCGGATTCTCGTGGGTGATGTAGTCGTACTCTTCCCGATCTCAAGATCGTGTAGACGATCCTTCCGCTGCGTAAAGCGGCGCTTCCCATGATCGGTCACACGTTTCGTACTCGATGAAGACCTTCCTCTCCCTTGTTCCAAAGAAATGGAGGTTGTAGCACTCTCCTCGCGATTCCAAAGACAACGTGGTACCGGAAGTAGAGGGGAGATCCCGCAGGGCTTCGCCTTAAGCCGGAGCGAGTATGGTGGAGTATGAGAGAGAGAGCTATTAGTGGTCTAGAGATTAGACACACCAATTAGAAGGCTCTAAACCGAAGGCTAGGGCAATTAGAAGCTCTAAACCAAAACGGCTCTAAACCGGAGATTAGAGGATAGGAACGTGTGGGTCTAGAGGAGGAGCCCGCCTCCTTTTATAGGTGGGAGGGGCGCCAAGGGAGGAGTCCTCCCAAGTCGCCTTGGTTGGCCGCTTGGAGGGACTCCTCCCAAGTCGGTTCAACCACCTCTTGCTTGTTTCCCACAGTTTCCTGTTTTAGCCGTTTGACTTTCAAACTGGCCGTTTGACTTTTTTGTTTGGGATTCAATTTAATACTTTATTTGGAACAGCGAGAACACTTAGTACATGATGAAATCATTCCAATATGCAATGACACATTCATGTACCCTCCCCCCCCCCCCAGCGCCGGACAATCCCGAACCTTCTAGAACATTCCCCCTGAAAACACCGGAATCATTCCGAACTCAAAGCAGGACTTTCCTTATATGAATCTTATTCTCCAGACCATTCCGGATCACCTCGTGATATCCCAGATCCCATCCGAGACTCCGAACAACATTCGGTCTCTTTCTCATAATACCATAACTACTCAAACAACGTCGAATCCTTAAGTGTGTCTCCCTACGGTTCGTGAATTATGCGGACATGATCGAGACACTTCTCCGAACAATAACCAATAGAGGAATTTGGAAATTCATATGGCTCCCACATATTTCTGCGATTACTTTGCGATCGAATGAACCACATACATACGATACCAATTTCCCTTTGTCTCACGATAGTTTACTTATCCGAGGTTATGATCGTCGGTATCTCTGCATACCTAGTTCAACCTCGTTACCGATAAGTACTATTTTCTCGTTCCCGTGATATGTGATCCCTTGTGAGCCAGTCACATGCTTGCAAGCTAATTGGATGACATTTCACCGAGGGCCCATAGTATATCTATCCGTCATATGGATGGACAAATCCCACTCTTGATCCATGTGTTTCAACCAATACTTTCCAACACTCAATGCCACCTTTATAGCCACCCGATTCACGGTGTGGTGTTTGATGTCATCAAAGCATCCATCCTGTAAAGGTGATATGCATGATCTCATGGTCGAAGGAATTAGGTTACTATGTATCAGAAAGCATATAGCAATTGAACTATTGAAATGACTTGATCTTTATGCTATGCTTATCTATAGGAGTATGTCCATCATATCATTCTCCTAATGATATGATCTTGTTGTTGATAACATCTCAATGTTCATGATAGGGAAACCACAATCATTAATCAACCAACAAGCTAGTGAGTATAGAGGCTATACTAGGGACTTCAAATTAAGTTTACAAATCACACAAGTATCAATGTTTCCTTGTTAATACTATTATAGCATGAATGTAAACATTTATCATAAACACAAAGATATAATAATAACTACATTTATTATTGCCTCTAGAGCATATCTCCAATAGTCTCCCACTTGCACTAGAGTCATCTAATCTAGATTACATGGTAATATACCGAACACCCATGGCAGTTTGGTGTTGGTCATGTTTTGCCCTCGGGAGAGGTTTAGTCAACGGATCCGCCACATTCAGATCTGTGTGTACTTTGCAAATCTTTATATCCCCATCCTGGATATGTTCTCGAATAGCATGAAAACTCGGCTTGATATGCTTCAGCTTCTAGTGTGACCTTGGTTCTTGCGCATTGGCTATGGCGCCCATGTTATCACAGTAGATAGACATTGGGTCCAGCGCACTAGGAACCACACCCAGCTCTGTAATGAAATCTTTCATCCATATCGCTTCTTGTGAAGCCTCTAAAGCAACCATGTATTCGATTCGGTTGAAGATCTCGCCACAACGCTTTGCTTTGCACTCCTCCGACTAAGCGATGCACCATTCAAAATAAATACATTATCCAGTTGTGATTTAGAATCATCCGGATCGGTGTTCCAACTAACATCGGTGTAACAGTTAACAACGAGTTCATCACCTCCATAAGAAAGAACCATATCCTTAGTTCTTCTCAAGTACTTAAGGATGTTTTTGACCGCTGTCCAATGATCCACTCCTGGATCACTTTGATATCTTCTAGTTAAACTAACAACATATGCAATGTCGGGTCTAGTACATAGCATGGCATACATTAGAGATCCTATGGCTGAGGCATAGGGAGTCTTACTCATCCTTTCTCTATCTTCTGCCGATGTCGGACTTTGAGTTTTACTCAAGGTCGTATTGGGCAACATGGGCAAGAACCCTTTCTTGCTTTCTTCCATTCCAAACCTCTTTAGAACTTTGTCCAAATATGTACTCTGTGACAATGATATTTGGCGTTTCGATCTATCTCTATAAATCTTTATGCCTAATATGTAAGCTTCGCCAATATCCTTCATTGAAAAACTATTATTCAAATATTCCTTGACACTATTAAGAAGGTCTACATCATTCCCAATCAACAATATGTCATCCACATATAGTATTAAGAATGCTGAGCTCCACTCACTTTCTTGTAAATACAAGCTTCTCCATAAGTTTGTATAAAACCAAAACTTTTGATTACCTTATCAAAGCGTTGATTCCAACTTGGGATGCTTGCTTCAATCCATAGATGGATCGTTGAAGTTTGCATACCTTGTTAGCATCTTTAGGATCGACAAAACCTTTGGGTTGCATCATATACAACTCTTCATCAATATCTCCATTGAGGAATCTTTGTTTTGACATCCATCGCCATATCTCATAATCATAATATGCAGCGATTGCTAACATAATCCTCACGGACTTTAGCGCTACCGGTGAGAAAGTCTCATCGTAGTCAACTCCTTGAATTTGTCGAAACCCTTTTGCGACAAGTCGAGCTTTATAAACGATAACATTACCATCGACATTTGTTTTCTTCTTGAAAATCCATTTGTTCTCGACAGCCTTTCGGCCATCCGGTAAGTCCACCAAAGTCCATACTTGGTTTTCGTACATGGATCCAATCTCGGATTTCATGGCTTCTTGCCATTTATTGGAATATAGGCTCATCATCGCTTCCTCATATGTCTCGGGGTCATCGGTGTTGTCCACCAACATGACACTCATAACGGGATCATACCAATGCAGGTGGTACGAGTTCTCGTTGACCTCCGAGGCTCTGTAGCAACTTCAACCGAGTTTCATGATCACCATCATTAGCTTCCTCTCTTATTGGTGCGGGCACCACAGGAACTTCTTCGGTCTTTGCGCTACTGCAATTCGAGAGAAGGTTCGACAACCTCGTCGAGTTCTACTTTCCTTCTAGTCACTTCTTTCGAGAGAAATTCCTTCTCTAGAAAGTATCCATTCTTAACGAAGATTTTGCCTTCGGATCTATGATAGAAGGTATACCCAATAGTTTCCTTGGGTATCCTATGAAGGCGCATTTTTCCGCTTTGGGTTCAAGCTTGTCCGTTGTAACTTCTTTACATAGGCTTTGCATCCCCAAACTTTAAGGAGCGACAATTTAGGTTTCTTCCCAAACCATAATTCATACGGTGTCGTTTCAGCGGTTTAGGCGGTGCCCTATTTAAAGTGAATGCGGCTGTTTCTAATGCATAACCCCAAAATGATAGCGGTAAATCATAAGTGACATCATAGAGCGAACCATATCTAAAAGAGTTCGATTACGACGTTCGGACACACCATTCTGTTGTGGTGTTCGGCGGTGTCAATGTGAAAGTATTCCGCATTTCTTCAAATGCTCGCCAAACTCGTAACTTAGATATTCACCTCCACGATCGAGCGTAGAAATTTAATCTTCTTGTTACGTTGATTCTCTACCTCACTTTGAAACTCCTTAAACTTCTCGAAAGTTTTGGACTTATGTTTCATGAAATAGATATACCCATATCTACTCAAGTCATCCGTGAAGGTAAGAACATAACGATAACCACAGCGATGCTACACTCATTGGACCACACACATCGGTATGTATGATTTCCAATAAGTCCGTAGCTCGCTCCATCATACCTGAAAATGGAGTCTTAGTCATTTTCCCATCGGACATGCTTCGCATCTTTCAAGTGATTCAAAATCAAGTGATTCAAGAAGTCCATCGAATGGAGTTTCTTCATCGCTTCACTCCAATGTGACCAAGGCAGCGATTGCCACATATAGGTCGAATTATTATCGCTGATTTCAAGCGTTTAGCCTCAATGTTGTTGATATGTGTATTTCCACTATCGAGATTCAATAAGAATAGACCATCTATCAAAGGTGCATGTGCATAAAACATATTACTCATATAAATCGAACAACCATTATTCTCGACTTAAAAAGTAACGTCTACTTAATAAACAAGATCCCGATATAATCTTCATGCTCAACACGGGCACTAAATAACAATTATTTAAGTATAAAACTAATCCGAGGGTAGATGAAGGGGTAGCGTGCCGACCGCGATCACATCAACCTTTGATCCGTTTCCAGCGCATCGTCACCTCGTTCTTCGCTAGCTTCGTTTGATACTGCATTTTGTTTGAGTTACAAATATGAGCAACCGAACCGATTCAAATACCCGAGCACTACTACAGTACTAGTGAGATACACATCAATAACATGTATATCGGATATACCTTTCTTCTTGATGTTGTCGTTCTTGAATCCGCCAAGTACTTTGGGCAATTCCGCTTCGGTGACCTTCTCCCTTGCGGTAAAAGCACTCGATATCATGCTTGGGTCCAGCCTTGGTCTTCTTCGCGGCGTGGTAACTTTCTTACCACCCTTCTTGAAGTGTCATACTTCGCTTAGACTTGCCTTTCTTGAATTTGGTGGTCTTATTGACCAACAACACTTGGTGCTCTTTCTTTATCTCCATACAGATTTCAACATGGCAAAGAGTTACAGTAACGTCTTGTTCATGTTACGCATCTTGTAGTTCATCACAAAGTTCTTGTAACTTGGTGGTAGTGATTGGAGGACACGGTAAATACCCAAAGCATTAGGAATCACTATACCCAAGCTTTGAAGTTTGTTTGCGTGCCGGACATCTTAAGCACATGCTCAGCGACGGACTGCCCTCTTCCATCTTGCGATTAAAGAAATTTTCATAAGCCTCATAGCTTTCAATTGCGCATGAGTCTCAAAAATCAATTTGAGATCCTCGACAATATCATATGGGTCTGACTCTTCAAACCTTTTAAAGCTCGATTCCAAACCATACAAGATGGCACCTTGAACTATGGAGTCTTGATTCTTCCAAGCGAGGTAAACATTCTTTACTTCATCGGGAGCATCATTGCAGTGGGTCACCAGCGATTGCATCCAACACATAGGTCAAATTACCAGCTGTGAGGACAATCCTCAAATTGCGAAACCAATCCATGAAGTTGCTTCCATTGTTTTCAACTTTTCTTTCTCTAGGAGCGCATTAAAATTGATGGTAGGGGCTGCCATTGATCTACAACATATTTGCAATAGTTTAGACTAAGTTTATGACAAATTGAGTTCAAATTAATTAATGAAATTAAACTAGGTGAACTCCACTCAAAACAACATCCCTCACATTGTTTTAGTGATCACACGAACCAAATCCACTACATCAACACCGATCATCACACGAGTTGATATAGTTTCAATGGCGAGCAATCGTCATGTTCATCATATCTACTATATGATTCATGCTTTACCTTTCGGTGATCCGTGTTCGAGACCATGTGCGTACATTTTAGGATCGTCAAGATCAAACCTTAGTTTCGCATGAGCAAATCTGGCTTGCTCACGTTGTATACACTTGCGGAATCTAACACACCGATCATCACGTGGTGCTTGAAACAACAAGCTTTAGCGGTGCTAACTAAGGGTGAACACTTTATGACTTGAAATTCATATGCATGAGGATCATCTTATAATGCTACGTCGTCTACTAAGCAATACAAGATGCATAGAGGATTAACATCACATGCAATTCAATAATATGTGATATGATATGGCCTTTCTTCTTTGTGCTTCCGATCTCCATCTTCAAGCACGAACATGATCTCCATCATCACCGGCATTGCATCAAGGTCAATGGCGCTTCTCCATGGTTGTAGATCCACCGGCTTCAACTATTACAACTACTTTGAATAGACACGGGTCTTAACATAAATTAAAGACAACCATATGGCTCACCGGTTGCCAACTTACAATAAGGAACATTGCATACATCAAATATAATCACAATCATGGCCATATCACATCACTTTGCACACCTGCAAAACAAAGTTAGGCCTCTACTTTCTTTGCATATTTTACGTGGTTTGGGGCTTTCAATAAGTGTCGTTCTAACTTACGAACAAGAACCACAACATTGATACTAGCATTGTTGATCACCGTTGTAAATTGGATCTTAACTATGCTAGGAAAGCGAGGCACCATAAAGCCACTTATGCAATACAAGTTGCATGTCAATCGTGGAGCAAGTCTCATGAGCGATGTCATGTAAGGTTAGCCGGGCGCTTCATCCCAACATACCGCAAGATGCAAAGTACACAAGAAGCAATCGACAATAAAAGAATCAACGCCCACAATGACCATTGTGTTCTACTGTCTGCAGATCTACATATAGACACGGCTCGATACCCTGTAGGGTTTCGTAGCATGGAAAACAAAAATTTCTATCGCATACAACCAAACAAGCCAAGATCTATCTACTAGATTGTAGCAGTCGATGGAATAACTTACCTCGAAGATTCCAAAGCGTTTAACGAGGATTCTCATGGGTGATGTAGTCGTACTCTTCCGATCTCAAGATCGTGTAGCGATCCTTCCGGCTGCGTTCGTGGCGCTTCCGATCGGTCACACGTTCGGTACTCGGCGAAGACCTTCCTCTCCCTTGTTCCAAAGACGTGGAGGTTGTAGCACTCTCCTCGCGATTCGGTGACAATGTGGTAATCTGGAAGTAGAGGAGATCCCATGCTTCGCCTTAAGCGGAGGCGAGTATGGTGGAGTATGAGAGAGCTATTAGTGGTCTAGAGATTAGACACACCAATTAGAAGGCTCTAAACCAAGGCTAGGGCAATTAGAAGCTCTAAACCAAAAGCGGCTCTAAACCGAGATTAGAGGATAGGAACTTGTGTGTCTGGAGGAGGCCCCCTCTTTTTATAGGTGGGAGGGCGGCCAAGGGAGGAGTCCCTCCCAAGTCGGCCTTGGTTGGCCGGCTTGGAGGACTCCTCCCCAAGTCGGTTCAACCACCTCTTGCTTGTTTCCACAGTTTCTGTTTTAGCCGTTTGACTTTCAAACGGCGTTTGACTTTTCTTTGGGATTCAATTTAATCCTTTATTTGGAACAGCGATAACACTTAGTACATGATGCAATCATTCCAATATGCAATGACACATCCATGTACCCTCCCCGAGTGTCGGACAATCCGAACCTTCTAGAACATTCCCGATGAAAACAGGAATCATTCCCGAACTCAAAGCGGGACTTTCCTTATATGAATCTTATCCTCCGGACCATTCCGGATCACCTCGTGATATCCGGATCCCATCCGAGACTCGAACAACATTCGGTCTCTTTCTCATAATACCATAACTACTCAAACAACGTCGAATCCTTAAGTGTGTTTCCCTACGGTTCGTGAATTATGCGGACATGATCGAGACACTTCTCGAACAATAACCAATAGAAATCTGGAAATTCATATGGCTCCACATATTTCTACAATTACTTTGCGATCGAATGAACCACATACATACGATACCAATTTCCCTTTGTCTCACGATAGTTTACTTATCCGAGGTTATGATCGGTATCTCGCATACATAGTTCAACCTCGTTACCGATAAGTACTCTTTTCTCATTCCCGTGATATGTGATCCCTTGTGAGCCAGTCACATGCTTGCAAGCTAATTGGATGACATTTCACCGAGAGGGCCAGAGTATATCTATCCGTCATATGGATGGACAAATCCCTCTTGATCCATGTGTTTCAACCAATACTTTCCGAACACTCAATGCCACCTTTATAGCCACCCGATTCACGGTGTGGTGTTTGATGTCATCAAAGCATCCATCCGGTAAAGGTGATATGCATGATCTCATGGTCGAAGGAATTAGGTTACTATGTATCAGAAAGCATATAGCAATTGAACTATTGAAATGACTTGATCTTTATGCTATGCTTATCTATAGGAGTATGTCCATCATATCATTCTCCTAATGATATGATCTTGTTGTTGATAACATCTCAATGTTCATGATAGGGAAACCACAATCATTAATCAACCAACAAGCTAGTGAAGTATAGAGGCTATACTAGGGACTTCAAATTAAGTTTACAAATCACACAAGTATCAATGTTTCCTTGTTAATACTATTATAGCATGAATGTAAACATTTATCATAAACACAAAGATATAATAATAACTACATTTATTATTGCCTCTAGGGCATATCTCCAACACTCTTGGCCCTGACTACTCTGGCCATGATCATAACTACCTCCAGCATGACCGGTCTGACTACCCTGGTCATGATCATACCCAGCCTCTTTCGCCACAGGTAACACTAAGAGACTGGGGTTAACTTCTCTTTTCTGGCAAGATTGCACAAATTTGACCCATTTATGTTGCGCTTCTATTGGCCTTAAATAAAAATTAGGGGTTTGCCTTGACTTTAGTCCATAAAGCATGCACACCGACAGTATGGGTAGGAGAGAGCCCTAAACGAACACATAACCAATCCTTCAACTGAGTAACGGACACTGTTTCAGGATTCTGAAGCACTTCATCCATAAAACTAAACTCGCTCAAATCAACTCCGTGCTGGTTTGTTCTGACGGAACCAGGACCATACAAGAACCTAAACACTACATTATTTGACATGATTTTCGACCTAAAGACACATAATACTCTACAAATATCTTGCATCTAATAGACCCCATCAAAGACTACCTATAAATATACACACATGACTGCAATCAGCAAGAAATTAGGGTTTACCCTTGAAGCGTGCGAAGTCGTGCCGTGCAGCTGCCTCAGATCAATGGATCAGCACCTCCACCATGCACCTTCCTCGAGTCCCAGCACCAGCCTCCACCATGGCCATTGCTCAACAAGAACACCACCAGATCCATCCACCAAAACGACTCAAATCACTACACCAGGCTATTCCATTAGTATATCGGGACTCTACTAGCTTGCTAATGTGTTAGAGCAGCGAGTTTGGGTAGAAATCTGGGCTAACAATCAGTGCAACAACTGGCGAAAACGAGAGCGAGCGAGTGAGAAAGAGGAAGAACCGAGAGAGGAGGGCTAGCGAGAGAGGGAGGGCGACGGCGGCGCTGAGTTATATGTTGGGTGGCGTCGCCCTTCAACGCAGACGAACCCGGCCTTCGTCCATTCAGCAGACGAACCTCGTTGCAACCCACACGGCCGCCACGTGATGCTCGGTCGCTTTTGGAAAAAAGAAGGCAGCGTAGTGCATTCGACAAAAGTCGACCGGTCTGTCGTCTATTGAAGAGACGAACCGTGTCGGTCGTCTGCCGAACGGCCGACCGACCGACAGATTTGCAATTTGTCCGTTTTGTGTATTATTTATGAAATTCAATAAAAACAATATTATTTAAAAAATATTCAAAAGTTTCGAAGCGAAAGAAATATTTCTTCGTAGCCATCGAACCGGATTTTTCTAAATATATAGTAGAAACGTACTAGCTTGCATGGACATTTCCGTCCAAATGTCGGGCTCAATATGCGAAGGGAAGTCTTGGGATGGAACTATTTACAGGCGGCAACGTTTGTACTGGCCGATGGATCGATGATCCCGTACGTCGTCGGTTGTTGGGGCGACGCGAGCACGGCTATTAATTTGATCGGATTGATTATCCGTCCATAAAGACGACCAAGGGACTTCGTCACAAGAGATGGCTACACACGAGCGCACCGTTGGAGTACTCCTAGTCCCTACCTTCTTCTCTTCAGCATTATTTAGGAGTGATTCTTCCGAGGAGACATCGAAACAGAGGCTACGAATAAACAACTCCACACGTCAAACAAAAACAAAACTTCAGCGAGTTGTTTCGGATGGGCCGAGACGGCGCGTCAAGTCCTAGGCTCCTAGCCCATGTTCGACCCAGACTCGCCAAAACAGACCCTAAATCGAATAACATACAATGTAGTCGTAACCTGAATTATAAGGGGCATCGTTGTCGAATACATAACCGATGGCGGATGCATGGATCGTCCACAGACCACAGGTGTGAAGGATGGGACACCATGGATCGTACCCAGTACCACTATAGCTGACGCAGAAAGGAAATGTGGAGATCGCCGTCTCGCAGAAAGGGGAAACAGCCTAGGAAGACGACGTACGACGACATGGGCACACCGGCAGGCTCTGACAACAACTCCCGTGAAATAGTCACACACGCACGTACTCGTCCAGCTGCAGTGCTTCTAAGATGTGTATACGATCGGGCGCCCGTGCGTAGCGTAGCCTGGTCGTGTAGTGTATGTATATATCGGCGTCGACCACGACAACCGGAAAGCTCCGGCCGGCGGCTGACTGATCGATCGGTGCAACTCATGTCAAGTGGCCGTTTCTCGATCGAGGAAATAAGCGGATCGGTGCAAGTGCAGGACGGGACCTCCATCGTCTACCTCACCGGTGCAGTTCCTGTACGTGGGCGCCTACCTGGACGGGAGCGCACCTACAACACTGCTACCGAAAGCGCAGCCCTAAAATCTACTACTAGCTAGTACAGAGTACTTGGTTCACATTTGACAGGTGCTAGCTGCTGCAGGTATGTGCCTTTCTTCACTCGTCGTCTGGAAACAAGAAACGTCGGGCTCGGCCCGCTATTTTTCTACAGTCCGGTTCTAATTTCGTCAGGTATCCGGCCGGATACGGTCGACGGAGAGACACTTCAGTTCTTACCACTATTATTGGCCGTGTGGTCGGTGTACAGCGTACTGTGGCCACTTACAGCAACGACAGTCACCGATGGGGGTGACCCTACGTGCACCGATGCAAAGACATCCAAAATGCTGATGAGATGCTGTAGATATGTTTGAAGAGTTCATGCTGCATGGGACAAAAAGAGTTCATGCGTATGCTCATCTCAAGAAATGTTTTATTATACCACCCGACGTGCGTACGTGCGCTGATACTGCACGCGGAATATATGTGCCAAATAATTGTGATCTGGCCCATCTGGCGACGCGTCACTGTTCCATCGACGTGTCCAAGAACCACACATCTTAAGTAACATCCCATCCCTCCAATCACAAGAGATACATAGTCACAGATAGCATGAGACGACCCCCGTGTCACTCGAGGGCTAATTAGCATGGGACAAGGCGAACTACTGCGCACCGACGAGTGATGCGAGTCCACTTGTCAATACTCAATAGTCAGCATGTACTTCGATAGTGTCCACCCCGTAGGCGTGATTAAGGCCGTTACCACTACATAATAGCGTGTCACTGATGAGATCGTACAATGTTGGAGGCTATGATGTAGATTTGGCGGCTCGGCGGGCTCCGCTGACGTTGACATGTGGCGATGCAGGTGCCTAGATGTAGAGTAGAACCGTCGACACATGCCACTTCGATGACACACATGCGGCAGACTGGTGGGTTGCATCTGATGCGACGGGTAATTGTGGCTCATAGGGTTCTTATGACTACGACATGCCGCAGCACCAGTGCTCTTGCATTGATAAAGTTGGTGTCAAGAGGAGAATATTGATGTCGATCGTGGCATAGCTCTTGCCCAAACAAACTTGGCTTTAAGTCATAGAACTATGGTATCGATCTTATGAATCGTGGAAACCATGTATCTGACGTTCTTATGACAATGACATGGCGCGGCACCGGTGCTCTGACGTTGACAGAGTTGTCGCCGAGAGGAGAATAGCGTTGGCGATCCTGGCGTCGCTCTTGCCCAAACAAACTTGGCTTTAAGTCATAGAACTATGGTATCGATCTTATGAATCGTGGAAACCATGTATCTGACGTTCTTATGACAATGACATGGCGCGGCACCGGTGCTCTGACGTTGACAGAGTTGTCGCCGAGAGGAGAATAGCGTTGGCGATCCTGGCGTCGCTCTTGCCCAAACAAACTTGGCTTTAAGTCATAGAACTATGGTATCGATCTTATGAATCGTGGAAACCATGTATCTGCGAGCTTGGTAACTCTCTTGCCCAAACTTAGGCAGAATGCAAATTTCACGAGTTCGGCAAGTGATACAAGCCTAAGTACTCTACTGATCAGACAGTACCCTCATTTCTAAGTTACCAAGATAAAGGATTTGAGGTCCCCCTAGTCATACGTCCACACGGTATGATTGAAAATTGGAAGAATATCTTATTTTTTTTATTTTACTACATATTTTTCTCAATGTGTTTCAAAATTATCTATTCATGCTTTTCAAGTCCAGTTTTGATTATTCTCCTAGATGCTATGATCTCATACGGGAGTTCATGTAAGAAATGACCTACTAACGTCATTGCTACGCGAGCCGTGACGGTTCCCAAAACTGTCAACGTTGGCTATTTTCCCCCATCACTTGAAGGTTTGCGTCATCTAGGGGTAAAACTAAATAACAAATGCATTCAGTATTTTGCAGTTGATGTACTATGAATTTGGCAATTCTACCAAAGAGATTCGCATTGGCTGAGGCGGCGGACAGATATACACGTAATCGGCAGCCAGCAGGTGTGCGTACCAGCACAGGAACACCGGTGGTGGGCCAGGTCCCCTGGGCCCTGGCTCCAGTAGCGCTAGCTGCACTGCACTGTGGGTGTGGATATGTGCACGGGTGCACCGCGCACGCCCGTACACGGGATACACGAGAGAGAGGCCATCGAGGGTCGAGCTGCGTCGAACGTAGGGGCCCACGTCGTCGCGGGTACGTCTCCGTGTACAGAGAAACGAGATCGTCGACGACGGTGATCGCGTCCTCGTTTGCACGCGAAGGCCGGCGAGGTGGGTGCCCCCCACGCACAGTTGGCCGGACTGCACGCCGCCACCAACCAACCACGGGGAGGGGGAGGCAAGCTAGTTTTGGGGCACGCGAAGTTCACACAACCCTACTGTTTGTGCGCGCGCACTGTCAGCCGTGAAGCACCGATCACGTTAAGAGCGTGTGTGTGTGAGGTCGTGCCAGTTCTCACTTGACACTGCTGTGATTACCTTGATTAAATTCTTGCTGGAAACGAGCGCGTCGACGAGACGACACGGCCAGTCGCACCTCGCTAATACCAGATCGAGACTTAGGCCGGTGTTGGGTTTTAAGTCCGACCGCGAGCTC
Organism: Avena longiglumis; assembly: GCA_030063025.1. Classification (NCBI taxonomy): domain Eukaryota; kingdom Viridiplantae; phylum Streptophyta; class Magnoliopsida; order Poales; family Poaceae; genus Avena; species Avena longiglumis. Next base: position 15,355,903 of record CP125976.1, read on the forward strand.
TGCCCAAGTTAGGCCCATCTCCGAATAAAATGGGCCGGGAGCCTGGAAGCCTGGAATGTTAGTACAATGGAGTGAAAGAAAAAAATGATCCCACCGAAACACGGCCCTTGTATATATACCAATAAAAGAAGCTCAGTTTTCTAGCTCTGGCCGCCGGCAGTTGTCCATCCATGGATTCTTCCATTATCCGGTTGTCTATCTGGAACACAAACGCGTGGTGTTCCGATCATGCGGTGTGTCCTTGTTTAGTGAACGGGTTGCGATCCATATTGATAAATATTGTGGATGGTACGTCCATAATTATTGGTACAAGAGAAGGAAAGAATAAAACGAAGCAAGTGTCGGTAAATTTTCTCCCTTGGTGAGGTACATAGTATACACATGGACAGAGGAAAAACGCGAGAACAAAATGAGAAGTTGCATCATGCATTTCATGGAGAAGATACACACATCACAAAGTTGCAGTTCAAGCTAAGGTAGGACTGCACAAAGACCATACACGGTTGCCCTAGTATCTACACCCACTAGACAGACCTCCAGCCACAAAAAGAAGGAACCGCAAGAAAACCCACCCTCCTCCATCCAGCAAAACAAAGCAGTCAAATACTAATCAGGTTCCATCCATCCATCCAACAGCACAGACGGCCCCCGTCAGTTGCGGTGGTGCTGCAACTGCAGCAGCCGCGAGTACGCCCCCTCCGGCCGCGCCACCAGCTCCGAGTGGCCGCCTTGCTCCACGATCCGCCCGTCCTGGACGACGGCGATGCGGTCCACGCCCCGGATCGTCGAGAGGCGGTGCGCGACCAGGACGGTGGTCCGCCCCTTCATCAGCCGCTCCAGCGCCTCCTGCAGCACGCATTCAGACTCCGCGTCCAGCGCGCTCGTCGCCTCGTCCAGGAGCAGGATGGCAGGGTCCTTGAGCACCGCCCTGGCAATGGCGATGCGCTGCTTCTGTCCGCCAGACAGCTGCACGCCTCGCTCGCCGACCGCCGTCCTGTACCCGTCGGGCAGCTGGCTGACGAAGCTGTGCACGTTTGCGGTTTTCGCCGCCTCGATCACCTGCTCCTCGGTGGCACCTTCCTTGCCATACGCGATGTTCTCGAGAATGCTCGACGCGAAAAGGACAGGCTCTTGCTGCACGAGGCCTATCTTGAGCCGCAGGGACTTCAGGTTCAGCCTCCTGATGTCCTTGCCATCGATCATAACCTTGCCACCAGTTGGGTCGTAGAACCGCTCGATGAGGGCAATGACGGTGCTCTTTCCGGATCCACTAGCTCCAACTAGAGCTTGGCTGCGCCCCGCCTGGATTTTCAGGTTGAAATCCTTGAAGATTTCAATGTCAGGGCGGGCCGGGTAGGCAAAGTCGACATGCCGCAGCTCAATGTCCCCACGAACAGTGGTGACACGCTCTGACTCTGGATCATCGGGCTCGATTCTTGTTGCTCTGTTCAGGATGCCAAAGATGGAGCGGATAGATTCACCTCCACGGATGATCTCTGGTGCAAGGCTGACCGTCTCGGCGACAGAGTTGGCAGTCACAACAAGGACAACAAAAACCTTGATAACCTTGGAGAAGGTTGACCCATGTGACCGGACCAGATGAGAACCATACCAAAGAATGAGCGCTTCTGAGCAGTAAAGGCAGAGCTGTGAGAGGCCATACAGAAGACCCGCGGTCTGGCTGCGGCGTAGGATCTGCTCCTCTGGTATGCGCAACTCATGGCTGAAGAGAGACATGATCTTGTTTTGGGCGTTGAAGGCTGCCACAGTGCGGATGTTGCTCACGCCTTCACCAGCAACCATGCTGCTCTTGGCATGTGCCTTCGCCGTGTCACCAGCAAAACCCTTCATTGACAGTTGCTGAAATAATCAAAAGAAACAGCACAGATTTCAGTCCATGCAGTTACATTTGGTATATATTCCATAGAACGAACTGCCTAAAATGAAAGTTGTTGTTCTGATATTGATATTGACAAAGGCATTAAATTGGCAAGAGAAGGTCTATTTTAACTGTTTACTACTAAAAAAAATCGGTTGACTGAAAAAGGGAGGCCAAGATATTACCTGGGCGAAGTTGGCAAGCACTAGAAGAGGGAAAGTGGCCAGAATAAGGAGTGCCACTCTCCACTCAATGATAAAACCAACGATGAAAGATGTCATCAGGGAGGTAATGTTCTGCAGTATCACAGATATCCTCTCAGCTATCGCCGATTTCACATCAGCCGCATCAACCGCTACACGAGCAGCCACAAGACTTGAGTTGTTTTCTTCTTCATCAAACCAACCAACTTCATTCCTTAGTATTGCTGCAGCAAATATGATAAGAATTACTGTAAGTTCAAAAATGAACTGCAACATAGATTGGTTATTGGCTAATGGCGAAACAAGAAATGCATACCAGATAGCATCATCCTCCTAACCCTGGTTGTAAGATTTTCTCCCATTATGCTGAAGAAATAATGCTGGACAAGATAGGCAACTACAGCATATATGCCTGTGCCAATGTAGATGAACACATAAAGCTTAGTTTTCCTCTCCATTTCGACGGGATCCTTGTAGTAGAACACATCAAGCATTTCACCCATAACAATGGCAAATGTTGGACCAATGAATCCAGACAGAACAGAACCAATGGCACCCAACACTGCATAAGGCCATTCAGGAGCATTCAATTTCAGGAGCTTGAAAAAGTAACCACGTGGTGCTGGGTATTTCAGGCTATTATCTGCAGCCGAGATCATCTCAATGCGTCCATCTGCTCCGGTACTGTACTGATAGCTCAGATTCCGTAAACTTCCTGACCTGAGGCTCAGAGATTTAGTGGAAAGGGAGCTTGTCAGGTGCATTGAGCGCGACCTGCGGGTAGATGCACAAACAAGATCTCTGTTACGTGCCGATTCCTGAAAACGAATCAGGGATGCATATGCTCCAGAGGTTCCTTTCACTACAAGTTCATCGTGTGTCCCAGTCTCAACAACTTGGCCTTGTTGTATGACTGCAATCATGTTTACGTTTCTAATAGTAGACAGGCGGTGCGCAACAACTACTGTAGTCCGTCCAACCATCAGGCGGTCTAGAGCTTCTTGCACAATGTTTTCTGAATCTGCATCTAAAGCACTGGTAGCTTCATCAAGGAGCAGTATCTTGGGGTCCTTCAGCATAGCGCGAGCTATTGCAATACGCTGTTTCTGACCACCAGAGAGCTGAATTCCTCGCTCCCCTACCTATGAAAGAAATAGAAACAAATAAATATTTCATGGACTGCCACTTTTTTTAGAAGTACTTGATTGACTAAAACTGATTGCACGTTATCAAAGAAAAAGACTCACCATTGTGTTGTAACCATTCGGGAGGAGAGAGATAAAACTATGAGCATTGGATGCAGTTGCTGCAGCTTCAACTTCTGCAATTGTGGCGTCTGGCTTTCCGTACAGTATATTCTCAAGGATAGTAGTTGCAAAAAGGGCAGGTTCTTGGTTCACTAGTCCAATCTGATCTCTCAGCCACCTCAATTGCAGTGTCTTGATGTCAACATTGTCCAGCAAAACCTGGCCTGCAATTCAAGGAACTTAAGGGTAATCCAACAGGAGCTACATATTTATAAAGAAACAATAAATCATAAGACCTGAATGGCAAAGCTTTTATTACCTTCATTAGGATCATAGAACCTTTCTATCAAAGCCACAACAGTGCTCTTTCCAGATCCACTGCCTCCAACAACAGCAACAGTTTTCCCAGAAGGAAAGAACAGAGAGAAATCACGAAAGATCATAACATCAGGCCTTGATGGATAACTGAATGTAACATCCTTGAACTCAATATTTCCATGGACCTCTGCCAGACACTTGCCATCTTTCTGATCATTCACTATGGAAGGTTTCTGACGAATGACCTCCAACAGTTTGTAACCAGCAATCTTCCCTTTGCTGAAAGCTCCAAGGTTTGAGAATGCCTGGCCGAGACTCCTGTAGCAACAAAGTTCAAGCAATTAGACAGGAGATGTCAGAGTAAAATTAACAGGAGTAAATAGATGAAACGGAACCAGGTATTTTCACTTACATGCCACCAACAATTGCAGAAAAGATTGCGGTAAAAGCCTTGCCACCATCACTCTGCCCATTCCTGATGAAGACACCAGCATACCAGAAAACTAGTGCCCATGACATGCATGCTATCCCATATGTGCATCCAATTCCAAGACCTTTAGCCATCCCAGCTTTGTAACCAAGCTTCAGTGTGTTCTGGATTGCTTCAGAGTAAGAATTGAGTGCTTTGCTCTCTCCAACAAATGAGTAGACTGTTCTAACTTGTGCAATTGCCTGCGAGAGAGAATGTGTACCCCAACGCAGTCAGCATATAAGTATGAAGTTCCAAGCAACAAGATACCATAACTAAAATCGCGATGACAAAATGAATAATTCCATCCCAAAAAGTATAGTAAATACATTATTAACTTCAGTAGTTGCTGACAGTAAAAGAGCATAAGGATCACCGGTTAAGAAAAGTACTTAAAAATTTAGAAATGAAAGTTGCACATGCTTCAAAGCATTTAAGCACCTTTATGCGCACATGACCAATACAAAAGCATTATTGTTGAAAATGTGTGGTTTTCTTTTGGAAGTATAGAAAAGCACATGCACCAACTTCATGCTATCTATTGTTGACTGTCTACATCATATTCCCAACAATAGTTATAGCCAACCTCCTATGTCGTCACATGCACCATCTTCCTATGTCGTCACACATTATACTTAGTTTTCCTTTGAACCACTATGTATTATTGTTTACTTATTATGTATGGCTGCCACAAAATAACCAATATAGTCTAAAGTGAGCAAAAAGAATATATATGCATATTTTTTGTACTACAAGAATCCATATATGGCCAACCCTCCGAGGTACAAGTATTTACAAAAAATGAGAAAGGATCTTTTTAGTCACTCTGAACCAAATCCAAATGTAGACTCAAAGGTCACTACATAAAAAGGTTAGCACATAAGTCTGGTTTGAAGCACAAAACACACAACAATACCGGCACAATGCGCTGCCCCCACCTAGTTATGGAATTGCTCATAGGATTCGCAAATAATAAAAGTCGGAAAGCACCAAAGGACATGTTGGTTAGTGGCCATGCTGCATAAGAATACAAGATATTTTTTCCATTGTTTTTCTTGAGAGATATTTTTTCCATTGTTGGCTCCTGATCAGCAGACAATAGCAAAAATTACTACCAACCCACCACCACAATCCAAGCAGAAGTCCAAGCACGCACTACACAATTGCGTAGATTAACCCGACACAAATCCTAAACGAATCCACGAGAAATATCATATGACGGGGAATAAAACGGATTTATCCAATTTTTACCTGCTCTGCGACGACGCCGGCATTGGCATAGGACTCGCGGCTCTTGGAGGTGAGGCCGGTGAGCGTATAGGCGTAGAGGCCGCCGGCGAAGGCGATGGCAGGGATGACGGCGACGCTGAGCAGCGCGAGCCGCCACGCGGAGACGAATCCGACGACGAGCCCCGCGAAGAAAGTGGCCAGGTAGTGGATGAAGTTGCCGACCTTCTCGCCGATGGCGTCCTGCACGAGCAGCGTGTCGGTGGAGACGCCGAAGACGATGTCCCCCGTGCGCGCGTCCGTGTCGAAGAACCCGACGTCCTGCCGCAGCACGGCGTCAAGGTACGCCTTCCGGAGCGCAATCACCTGCCGCTCCCCGGTGTACATCCAGCACGCGATCTCTGCAAAGCAAACCGCGGTTAATTAATCGCAGCTTTAATCCCCACTGAAAAGAGTACAACTTCCTCGGCGGCGGTGGCGCGCACTTGCGCCGAACCCTCGCCGCCGGCGAGCGAGCGGGAAGGAGACAAACAAAATAATTGTTAATCTGGCCCTGTTTGTGGTGTGATGGCGACGGGACTTGTGTTCCTCAGTGGGCTGGTCTCCCAGATGCCCCACCGGCCATGACCAGATCTCGTTATGCGGATAGGCCCCTGTTGTTGCAGTTGTGCTTGAACACAGCCTTGGTGCGCCCGTTGGAATGAGAGAAGAGGGGCGTCGTGGGTATTTTCCGGAAATGCAGGGAAGGAGACGGGAACGAGAAGCTCACCTGAGTAAGAGGCGGCGCAGACCACCAGTCCGAGGTAGACGAAGTAGAGAGCATACTGTAGCAGAGGAGTGAAGAAATCAGTGATGGTGAAAACTAGTGATCTCGGTGAAAGAAACTTCAAGAGATCAAACAGTAGAAGGCATCGAGGCGAGCAGTAATGGCGAGTTTGAGCGAGTGAGGAACAGTGAGGTAGTACGGACCTTGGCGACCTCGTCGGTCATGGTGCGGAGGTCCATCTGGTTCTTGCCGAAGCCGTTGATGAGGTCCCCGAAGAGCAGGAAGAAGCAGGGCATGGCGGCGCCGTGCGCCAGCGCGCCGAGGCTCCCCAGGGCCATGAGCGCCAGGTCCCACTTGTCGGCGAACGAGAACAGCTCGTGGAACGCCACCGCCTGGTCCGCCCGCTTCTTGCCCTGCCCAACTGCCGCATCGCACCCGCCTCCCGCCGATCCGTTCGCCGCCGCCTTCTCCGCCTTGACGTCCCCCGCCGCTGAGTCGGCCATCGCAATGCGCTCTCTACGGAGCCCGCACGTCACCCCTCGCTCGCACGCAATCTCAGGCCGCCATTGACGATGCTGCGCCCTGAGGCATCCGCCTCCCGGCTCTGCTCTGCTTTCTTGGATTGAGGCTTTGGCTCGCCTCGGAGTTCGTGACGTGCGGCAGAGGGTTGTGGGGTGGTGGTGATGGTGCTTTTGTGTTCCGCGCCGCGGTGGTCAGAAGTAGGCGCGCCGTTGGGGCGAGAGATAAAGAGAAGGCCGAGGCGCGGCGGGGTCAGTGAGGATCGGACGAAGTGGTGGCCTCACTCGCGGTAAGCTTTACCTCTTTATTCTCTCAAAAGTTCAAAATTTAGTTTTAAAAATTCAGAAAATACACTAAAAATATTCAAAAGTTGGTAGCCAACTAATCCTCCACATATACTAAAAAAATTAGCTCAAAAAGTGACATGTGTACAATATACAATTCTTATCTGCTATGGAAATACTCTCGAGTATTGGCGAGTGTAATTATTTCAAGACAAAAGGGAGATTACTAGTTTTACATTTTCACTAATTAATAGAGATCATTTATGATTTCTAGTTTTACATATAGTACCTTCCATTAAGAAATATACTTGGATTGTACAAATTTATGTATATTTATACACTAAAATATATTTAGATATATACGAATCTAAATAAATCTAAATCACTTAATTTTGAACGGAGGGAGTACCACATATGTCTGTATTGTATTGGGCATGCGCAGCACATGCATTTTTTATTGTGCACATTTTGTTTCATGCTAAATTTTTTGGTATTTTCATTTAGTTCATAGCGAGAAAGAGAAGGGTGTAATTTAGAATTGAGCACCCTTCTAAAATTCGTGGTATTTTCATTTCGTTCGTTTAGAATTGAGCGCCTTCCAAAATTTGCGGTATTTTCATTTCGTTCGTTTAGAATTGAGCACCCTTCTACATGTTTTGGTATTTTTATTTTGTTCGATTAGAATTGAGCACCCTTCTACCTGGCATGTAGTAACTACAAATTCTACATTGAGAAAAGTAGTAGGTGACACGAAACCTTGAAAACATAAATAAAATTACTTTGATAGAGGTTTTAATTTGAAGTTTCACCACTACGCTCAAATTTTTATAGTTTGGATCCGGTTTGCATACGATTCTCTTGTATAACTATGAAGTGTAATTTGTCCAGTAAGAGGGTTAGAATTTGCGTATCTAATCTGAAATTCTTATTTAAAAGAAGTGTGCAACTATATATTTTGTGCGACACATTTTTTTAGTTTTTTTTTGCGAAATTACAACGGTTTATTAATAATCATCAACATGAGTACAAATAATCCTAAGAAATAGAGATAGGTGATCAGACCAGCTAGCGAGGATTATTGACACTAGCACGAGCTAAAAGTGTGTTGTTGTCCTCGCCCTTATATCATTGGAGTCGAACAAAACTTGTCGAAGTAGAACTTGTTATAGTAGATAAACAGGAAGTCGTCGTGCACCGGAACATGAACCATCACCAAAGATGACAACCGTAGATCAAAGACACTGGTCTTATAACTCCGCAGACGTTCCTTGGCGCACAATCAGAGCTAGGGTAGGGCGAATAGGGACTTATCTAACTTCAATAAGTAGCCTTGGCCTTGAGATGTTAAAAAGACAACTCAGAAACAACCTTTAAAAAAAGAACGATAGCCCCCCCGCTTCCTCAGATTTTGTTGAAGAAAATAGGAGGTCAGTGTGTTTTTCAAAACTACTTCCTCCATTTTAAAATATAAGACGTTTTAAATTTATAAAATTATATTTTTACTTCACAAAGCTAAAATTATATTTTAAAACAGAGGGAGTAATAACGTGCATTTGTATTAAACCGAGACGGCAAAAGTAGTTCGGGCTTCTGATTCTACTGATCGGTGCATGAAGCTCGGTGATCAACCGTGGCGGCGGCGAAATAGAACCATCCATCCGTGGCATAATTAGTTGGCGCCGCAAAAGAGTGGCAACGATCGAACAATCAGGCCCATCCGTTCACCGGGTTGACCAGCCTCACTCGCTCCCTCACTCCCACCAACCCACGCTTCGGTAGGCTCACGGTCCGGTGAGGGCACCCACAGTCCACAGTGCTCTCCCTGGGAGCAGAGCAGTAAAATAAATGAGAGAGCAGAGGCCCTAGGCACAGGCTACACACTACTCTGTCCACGTGGGCCACGCGCAGAGAGAGAGGGAGAGAGAAAGGGGTGCAAAGTAGGAGTCGTATGGCAGGCAGCGACCTCTGTCTCTGTCCGTGTGCTCGCCGCAGTGCTCCCCCTTGTGACGGACGGACGGATTCCTCCCTCCTCTGTCCGTGGCCGTGTCATGTGCCCCTGGCCGCTGGCCCTGCCACGTCTCCCGTCGCCTTTCGCCCCCCATCGGGCAGTGGTTGTGCCTGCCTGCTGCCTCCTGCCAGCGCCTGCCCCGTTCCTCGTGGCCATGGATGGATGGGCTCTGCGCCGCTATGTGACGGCACTACTAGCCCTTTGTTGACCATCCCACCGGCGGAGAAAGTTATCAATGCTCCGCCGCGCTCGCCTTTCAATGGGCGTTGGCCGGGCGTGGTCCGTGCCCGCGCGGTACATGAAGGTACACCACGCACGCACCGGCTAGGGGCAGCGTCATGTTTGCTACCGCCGGGGGGGAAAAGCGTGCCGGTGCCGGTTCGCGGTGATTCTTTCGCATGTTTGCTCCCTCCGCCCCGGTGGCGGTATCATGGCGACGACGACGAGACGATCAAATCATGCGGTTACCGACCAATATCGAACCACGGACGTGACACCAGTTCTGTTCCCGATCGTGTGTCTCTCGGGATTATACCCGACTCACACTAGGGAGTGACTGTTCGCACTGAAAAAAATATAAAAAACATTTATTATGTGCAAGGGGTTTCGTATCAAAGAGTAGCATATAATCTCTCCAAAGTACTCGTCCTCGTGCCATCCCAAATGGGACCTAGCAAGAGGCCTAAACTTTCGCCGCAAAGTCGTACTCCTACTAGAATCAGTTTGATGCGGATCGACCGAGTAGCAATGATGTTGTCAGCGATGCAGCTAATTAAGCGAGCTTCCCGCTGCTCCAGCGATGAATGATGGCTGGCAGGGGGTGAGCGAAGAAACAAGTTACGCTCCACTATCATCAGCAGTAGTACTAAATTAAATATATTACCACCACGTGGGCACAAGCGCTTTTAGACTAGACTAATCAACCGCTTTGTGTAAATCAAATGCGAACCGAGACTGCTTTGACAGTCAGTCACCACAGAAAGGTACTATAGTAGTCTACTACTCGTGTCTACTGTCTACTGATCAGGATGAGCACTTGTGAGTTCTTCTACCGCTGCCCGGACAAAATAAGCGGCCGCTTTCGTGATAATGGGGATCTTTGAAACGTACTACTGGAAAAGCTTGACACAACATTAGGCCTACTGATCGATTGACAGCGATCTTCTTTGACCACTGACCCATGCGTGATCGATGCATATCCTCATGGATCGACGTACATGGAGTCGCCCGCATGATTTGGCCTGTCCATCCAGACGTTGACGTCCACTCTCCAGATATTAGCATTTTCGGCTATAAGCCCCAGCTTCCTCTGAACGTATGTATGGGCAAAAAAGTATTTCTTGCCTCCGCTGTCTAATTCAGGTAAATTATGTTATATGTTGATCCAAATTCTACAAAGTATAGGCCAACTTCTGACGAGTGGAGCGAGGCCCGTCGCCGGAGGCTTGGGTCCGTCGCAAGAAAGGTACGGTACGGATCGTCGAAGACCTAGGTTTCCACCGATATATAAACCCCTTGTAAGCCGCCGGTTGGGATTAGTTGCATCTGTGAAATCCCCGGCGTTTGTAAACACTCCTCGATATAGTGAAGTTTGGTGCCGTGGTTTTTTCCTCTTTGTTGGAGAGGTTTTCCACGTTAAATATGTGTCCCCTGTGTTTCGTTTTCGTTCTTCGTTATCTTCTTGTCGCGATTGTAACAAGTGGTATCGAGCCCAGGTTCTAATCTAGGGTTTTGCGACATGTCGTCATTGAAGTTCGATCTACCAATTTGGACTACACCACAAGATTCTCCTTGTGGCGGTGAAGATGCGCGATTCTCGCCCAAACTCGATCTGGATAAAGCCGGATGGATTCGGAAAAGGATGCTAAGACCTGGTCCGCCGAAGAAGCGGAAGGACCGTAAGACTTTGTCTTTGATTCAACTTCATCCGTCCAATAATATTTTGCGAAGTATTGGAGATGAAATCTGCTACGCCCTATGGAAAAAGTGGAAACGATCGTGTGTCAAAGGATCTAACCAAGAAGATGAACGTGAAGATGAAGTTGTTCTCGCACAGCCGCAAGAAGGTGGATCGGTAATGAATCACATATCTGCTTTTAAAGAGATTGTTTCGGACTTGCGCCTATGGAGGTAAAATATGATGATGAGGATTTAGCTCTTCTACTCTTATGCTCGTTGCCTAGTTCCTATACACACTTTCGTGATACAATATTGTTGAGCCGTGATGAACTAACCCTTGCCGAAGTACATGACGCCTCAAACGGAGGGAAAAGATGAAAACTATGGTAGGGTCGATGGGACGTCATCCAAATTTGAGGCTCTGTGTTCGTGGCAGACCGAGCGAGATACAACAACTATGGCAACAGAGATAAGAGCAAGGACGGTAGAGGTCGTTCAAAGTCCAAGGGAAAGGATAAATTCTGCGGTATTGTAAGAAATCTAATCATGTTATTGATGATTGTTGGAAGTTGCGAATAAGGAGAAAAGAAACGGAACTTACCAACCGAAAGATAGGATCAAGGTTCCGTAAGGCTCGTTGTTTCGATAGTTCGATGGTGAATGCTTAGCTGTTTTGCTTGTGCTTCTCGTGATGATGAATGGATACTTGATACGCATGTTCGTTTCATATTTGCCGTAACAAAGATTGGTTCGGTTCATATGAGTCTGCGCATCGGAGATTTTGTGTGTGGGGAATGACAACCCATGCCATATCGTTGGTGTTGGATCTGTTAAGATTAGGACACATGATGGAGTGACACGCGTTGAGTGAGGTGAAGCACATACCAAGCAAGGCCGAAATTTGATCTCCCCGAGTACCATGGACGTTGATGGATACAAGTATGCGGTGGGCATCGAGTTCAAGGTATCAAAAGGTTCTCTTATTCACATGATAGGTGATATGAATTACGCTAAATTATATGTTCTTAGAGGTAGCACTTTGCCCGGTATTGTCTTTGTTACTTCTAATGATTCTGATGATTGTGCTAAAACACATCTATGGCATATGCGTCTTGGGCATATGAGCGAACAAGGCATGGCGAGTTGGTCAAGAGAGAGCTGATTGATGGTTACAACTTGAGTAAGTTTGAGTTCGTGAGCATTGCATCTTTGGTAAGCATAAAAGAGTTAAATTCAATGCTTCCGTTCATACCACCAAAGGCATATTAGATTATGTGCATGCTGATGTATGGGGTCCGTCCGTAAGACTTCTATTGGTGGTGCTAATTATATGCTTATTATTATTGATGATTACTCAAGAAAGGTGTGGCCTTATTTTCAAGCATAAACTGATGTTTTTATGCTTTTAAGAAGTGGAAAGTTATGGTTGAAAACGACCGAGAAGAAGGTAAAAGTACTACGTCTTGAAAATGGTATGGAATTGTTCTAATGAGTTTGAGGAGTTTTGCGAACGATGGCATGATCAGCATCACACCATCCCATATACTCCTCGGCAGAATGGCGTGGCGAGCGCATGAATGAACCATCATCTCGAGGGCTCGTTGTATGTTGTCTAATGCGGTATGCATAGGCGTTTACAATGAAGCGCCAATACAACGTGTTACCTCATCAGGTCACCTTCTATTCCACTTGAGAAGAAAACTCCCATTGAGGTATGGTCGTTCGCCGCTAATTATTCACGATTGAGAGTTTTTGGCTGCCGCATATGCTCATGTTGATAATGGAAAGTTAGAGCCTAGGGCTGTTATGCACATTCCTTGGTTATGGTTCAGAGTTAAAGCATATAAACTATGGAATCCTCAAACTAAAAGATTTTGCTAAGTAGAAACGTTGTTTTCAATGAGTCCATTATGTATCATGATAGCTTGCCATCGATACCTCTCCGTTGTTGGAGAGGAGAGAGTTAATGTGCGGTGGAGAACCCGCAGAAACTGCTGATAATGATGCTATCGTTGAAGATACACATGAGGAAAACATTGATGATATTGTTGTTCAAAGACTCACCTATCGCTTTTGCAGACCACATGAGTCCATTGCCGATAGACCGATGCGAATCGTGGTCATCGCCTCGTTTAATTGAAGAGTGTAATCTTGTACATTATGCTTTGAGTTGTGCCGAATGTGGAGAACGATTCAACTGCTACATATAATGAAGCCATTGCATCCGCCGCGAGAAGTGGGTTTCGCTATGCAAGAAGAGATGCAATCGCTGAGAAAAATGGCACATGGGATGTTGTGCGCTTGCCTAAAAAAAAGAAGGCGGTCCGCAAGTGGATCTTCAAGAAAAAGGAAGGTCTATCTCCCAAAGAGCCTTCAAGGTACAAGGCAAGGTTAGTAGCAAAAGGGTTCAAATGATTCCGTGTATTGATTACAATGATGTGTTCTCTCCGGTTGTGAAGCATAGTTCCATTCGTACTTTCTTTAGTATTGTGGCTATGCGTGATCTTGAGCTTGAGCGTTAGATGTTAAGACGCTTTTACGCATGGAGAGCTTGATGAGGAAATATACATGGACCAACGAGAAGGGTTCATAGTGCACAGTAAAGAGGATTTTGTGTGCAAATTAAAGAAGTCTCTTTATGGCTTAAAGCAATCTCCAAGACAAGGGTATAAAAGGTTTGATTCATTTATGATCTCACATGGTTTTGAGAGGTCTAAATATGATAGTTGTGTTTATATCAAGTTTATTGATGGGTCACCTATATACTTTCGCTATATGTTGATGATATGTTAATTGCTGCCAAGGGCATGAAAGAAATCACTACTTTGAAGGCACACCTAAGTAGTGAGTTTGAGATGAAGGATCTTGGTGCTGCTAAGAAGATCTTAGGTATGGAGATTACCCGAGATAGAAAATCTGGTTTATTATTTCTTAGTCAGCAAAGTTACATTAAGAAAGTTCTTTGTCGTTTTAATATGGATGGTGCCAATTCAGTTAGTACTCCTATTGCTCCTCATTTTAAATTGTCAGTTTCTCAATGTCCTACTACCGATGAAGAGTTTGAGTACATGTCAAAGGTGCCATATTCTAGTGTTGTTGGTTCTTTGATGTATGCCATGGTTTGTTCTCGTCCTGATTTATCATATGCTATGAGTTTGATAAGTAGATACATGGCTAATCCTGGTAAAGAACATTGGAAGGTCGTTCGGTGGGTTTTCGTACCTTCTTGGCACTTCCAATGCTTGTTTGAAGTTTACGGGACCGGTGAGGGACTCGTTGGCTATGTGGATTCAGATTTTGTCGCCGATTTGGATAAGAGAAGATCCTCACAAGTTATGTGTTTAATATTGGAGGTTGTCTTTAGTGGAAGGCTACATTGCAGTTGTTGTTGCACAATCTACTAAGTTGAATACATGGCTATTGTCAAGCTTGCAAAGAATCTGCTTGGTTGAAAGGTTTGTTTGTGAGCTTTGTGGAGATGATTCTTGCATTACTTTGTTTTGTGATCAAAGTGCCATATACCTTACAAAAGATCGATGTTCCATGAGAGAACTAAGCACATTGATGTCAAGTACCATTTTGTTAGAGACATTGTTGCTCAAGGTAAATTAAAGGTATGCAAGATCAAGACTCATGATAATCCTGCCGATATGATGACTAAACTCATTCTGTTGCTAAGTTTGAGCTTTGCTCGAACTTAGTTGGTTTAACTGATTAGCCCAAGTGGCTATTGGCGAAAGTATTTGCTTTGATTGTTCGGGGAGATGGTTGTTGTTGATGCTACAAGGAGGAATTTGTCTCAAGGTGGAGTTTGTTATATGTTGATCCAAATTCTACAAAGTATAGGCCAACTTCGACGAGTGGAGCGAGGCTGTCACGGAGGCTTGGGCGTCGCAAGAAAGGTACTGACGGATCGTCAAGACCTAGGTTTCCACCGATATATAAACCCCTTGTCACGGTTGGGATTAGTTGCATCCGTGAAATCCACGTTTGTAAACACTCTTCGATATAGTGAAGTTTATTTACGGCGTTTTTTCCTCTCTTTGTTGGAGGTTTTCGCTAAATCTGTGCTCCTTGCTGTGTTTTTCGTTTTCGTTCTTCGTTATCTTCTTGTCGCGATTGTAACGAATTAGATGTGTACAGGGAATATCAGGTGCAGTATGTTTACTATCAAAAAGTGTTCATCTCCTTACGTCTAGCATGACCTCTAATTATTTCAAAATGTAATCCTGTCTAGCAGTTCGATTCTTCATTGTGAAATTGAGCTGTTAGCAATTGAACTGTTGAAAAGAGTTAGTATATTACGAAACTGGGGTAGTATGCAGAGTTGTGTATACAACTTAGTCAATCAAATCGAAGACAGTAACAGCCCTGCCGTACACTTGCTTCGCAGATCGATCTCTTTGGCAGCATGGCCAGGTTTACCGAAGATACGATCGCGGCCAATAATGTTATTTCTCACTTTCGCAGAATTTGCAGCGCAACAGGTGAATACAATAAGCGGGCATACATACAGATTAGTAGTAGAATAATGGTCAGTCATCAGTGGCTGGCATGTTTAGCAGAAGTACAGATCAGTACGCTTTACAGAAGGGGAAGAACATGTGCCTGCCTGGACCTGGATAAAGCATGCGAGATTTTGCCCGCTCATCGTCTTCGCTTTTGAGCACAGCATCAAAGTGTGGAGCTGGGATTAAAGAAAGGCTGCGTCACTGGCGCCGGTCGTGTGTGAGCGTCGCCGTCCTGGACGGCACACGACGCCCTGTCTGCCTCCTGCCGTCCATCAGATGCAGCCGATCAATGCCAACGTCGCCGTGGTAAGTGGTAACTCTGCGCACGGCGTTTTCCGCGTGCTCCCGAACAGACGCGAGTTGTGCGTCCATTGTTCAGGATGTAGCAGGTTCAGATTATTTCACATGCCGCGAGTTGTCGCTGTTCCCTTTCAGATTACGGCGAAAAGGATCTGCGTTTTTGGAGTTGTACTGAGCTAGCTGTTGGGCACATGGACTGACTCACTGACGGATGGATGCACGCTCGGGTGGTTCCTGGCTGCACAAGTTGGGGAATGTCGAGAAACATTTTATTCATTTCTACAGCTACGTACCGTACGATTTCGATCTTCTTCTCAGCAGAAAAGATAGCGCTAAATGGCGGCAGGGCTGGTTCCATGATTAGGGTTTGTGGGATGGCATGATCCGCAGGGGACCTATGATCATTAGAAATTACTAGAATACATTCCTAGGCTAAGTGCTGGTCCCTGCCTGCGACGTAGTAGGACGTCCATGATTAAGGTTAGGGCGCACTTGATTAGCTAGCTAGGGGATGCTGCTTACTACGAAGCTGCGCTTGCCCTAATGTGCTTTGGCTTTGTACGCGACGCTCTCGAAACATTGCCTGGCATATGCTTGGCGAGCGGAAAAGGTTAGGGGAAAGCAAACAAAGCTCCGAGCTGTGTGACACCGCTAAGCGCACGCTCTCCCACAACGTGCACTAGCTAATCCTAGCAGCGTCGCCATTAACTAATCCTAGCGCCTCCATTAACTAATCGCCTAAAGACACGAACACGACAGCGTCGTTCCGCTGTACCCAGGCCCAGCAAGTCGTATAACAGGGGGGCGATCGATCGAAGAGTGTACGTGCTGATCAAGAGTGGGGAGCAGTAACCCGCTAGAATTAAGTCACCAGTGCAAAATAAAATTGTCTATCTAATTAATAGAGGTCGTTTGCAACGTAAAAAATTCAATTAAAATTGTCATGTTAAGCAGCAAATCGGTGTGTTTCAGGCTTATACGACGGTTCACGGATCACATCATGAACATGGTAGTAGCATGGTGTGGTCTGTGTAGCAGCTAGTCTTCTTCCCCGGCAGCGCGTCACGGCCGCTGTAGGCGTTCACTGTGGAGGGGGGACTGGTGATGCCACGCATGGCCAGGCCAGGCCGCGTGCGTCCAATTTGCTGGGGGCTGTTCCGTGCCCGCCACAGCCGAGCCGGCCAGGGCCCAGGGGGGTGCGTGCGCGCCCACCCCATATGCTGCATGATTGTACCTTTTCCTCCCTTCTTTCTCCCGGAGCCCGGAGCCAGGAGCCAGGAGCGACGAGACCGGGAGAGTAGACGGCGGAGTAGAGTAGAGTGAACCATGAGCGAATGATTGACGGCGCTGTTGGACGCGACGCGACGTGTCGCGCGGCTCTGTTGGTCTGTCTGTCGCCCACACGCGCGTCCCGTCCGTCCGTCCGTCCGTCCGTCCTCGGATTCGCCGGATCGACAGACAGCCTCCCCAGTTTTCTCCTGTTCAGTTCCTGCAGATGCACGGACGGGTATCTCCTCTTGGATAGGCGCCGGATCGACACGACCTTAGCTTAGCTTAGCTGCGGATTATGGCCACTAACCACTGTCGGTGAATGAAACTAGGAAGAGAGCTGCTGCTTACTGTTTCGTGTCTAGATCCTGAAACTGTTTCATACAGGTGGCACGAGATGGACTGCTCGTGGATGCTCACTGTCACGCTCACGCGTGTGTGCTGCTGAAATCGCGAGATCGTTCTACAGGATTACTACTAGTTCGTAGGTGCATTGCGTGTGTTTACATTGCTAGATGGGTCATGTGTGTGTGGAAGTGTTGAATGGCGAGCGGATATATTTAGCACTGCATCTCTGAATCTCTGAACGGTGGCATGGCCACTGAACAATAGGAACGAGGATTATGGATGGCCGCAGGCAGTCGAATGTACTGTCTGCGAGAGCCATGATCGCCCCATGAGTACCCACGCTGTATTAAGGGCGATAGCAGAGGTTCAGATAGAAGAAAATTTTACTACTCTCCTAGGAAAAACGCCATGCAGGAAGAAAATGATGGGCATTCATTCCGCGACGACAAGCATGGCGCTGTGTACCCTCTGCGAGATCTTGTCACCCTGCGCCCACCTTTATCGTGTAGCAAGTACTGCAACGCACTAAACGTGGCTTTCCAGCCGTACTACTACTACCTGTGTAGTACTCCACTAGACTGTTACCACACCAGGCAGCAGCGGCGCGTCGTGACACAGGCCCAAACAGATGATGAGACGATACAACTGCCAGTCTCCAGGACAAGTTTTGAATGCACTGGAATTTTGCAGTAGCCACGCTGTTCTTTAGTGATACTGTAAAAGGCAGATACTACTGGTTAAGCAGCAAATTCGTGTGTTTCAGGCACACAATCTAGACTTATTTTTTTTTGATCGTACACAATCTAGACTTAGATTTTACCAATTTCTGCACACAATGCTAAACTCACAACAGCATACATCAAATTATTCAATGTTTAGTCACAAATAATCATCGAACAACCAAATTACAACAACAGGACCCCAAATCAAATTACAACATCAGTTCAAATAACCAATGTATCTGAGGACAAATAAATAATTCAACTCATTGAATAAAAGAAGCGAGACTTCGTCATCGTTTCATGTCGTGGCCAATGATGCTGGACGAGGTCTTGTTGGAGTTGGGTATGCGTGCAAGAGTTCTCAATATCCCGATATGTCTCAAGAAATGCTTGAATTTTGTCGGGGCTGCGTTCTGGCCTGACTCGGCTACCAACATTATCACACAAGAACTCTAAATTCATGTCCTTCTCATCTTCTATGATCATGTTGTGTAGAATGACATGACATGACATGTCATGTTGGCCACGCCACAGTGGCGTGCAGATCGCTGACATGCCACTAGTTTCCTGGGAACACCGCTAGTAAAGTGCCACCTATGAACAAATCTCTACCAGTGTGACATCCCGAAATGGTTTGTCTTGACGGATCATGTGAGTATCTTGTATCAGTAGGCACCAATGCACATTTCCTATTTGGCTACAACTAGTAGACAGAGGTCGGAAACCAACAAGAGAGGACTATATGTTTAGGACATAATCCCAAGATGTGGACACATAGATTGTCAATCTTTCGAAAATCAATGCAGAAGAGAGGAGTTGTGGCAGAGTCACGAGTATAGATGGGAGACTCATGGGGGCAATCTTGTCGTGATCTATTTGGTTCCATTAAAGAACATCTGCCATATCATGTGATAGTGGAAGTCCTTAATTATCATAATTCAATTGCGACAATAACCACAAGTATACCTGGGCATGTTCCGGGCCGGCTTGGCCGGCCCGACAAAGCCCGTGCAAACCCTGTGCCCGAGTCGGCCCTACTGTCGGGCCTAAAATCGAGCCCGGCCCGCGGTACACATTTTTCTTCGGGCCGGGCTTCTCCCTATTTTTCACTTTTCTCTGGCCCGAGCCCGGCCCGTCGGGCTTTTTTCGGACCGGGCCGGACTGCCCAGGTATAACCACAAGCTTAAAGGCTATACTTAAAATTAACCATCCCGAGGTAATGCTTGAACATTAACAACAGGGTTCAACGAATGGATTTTGGGTTAAAATCCAACTTCATGTGCATATTTGAAGCATTTTTATCATATGTTGTTGCATGTGTAGTGGTAGGATTTGTCATGCTTGCGCGCATCTTTTATGCTTGTTTCCGCAGGATCCCAAAAATATCAAGTTCATGATGAACATACCAATAAGAACTATCATATTATGTTTTAATATGATATTTTGACGTGATAAAAGTTATCTTAATAATTTTTGACACGCCTGGGTAATAGGAGGATGCAAGGAGAAGCATCTAAGCTCATAACGAGCATCGGTATGGGAAGACCCCATCCATACCGCTCGCCCATACAGACCGCCATTGAATTTTCCTCGTCAAATACTTTCACCTGGCGTAGACGAATATGCGATCTGACATTGACACACACCAAAAAACACCGAAACTTCAGCTCTGGAAGGAATCTGGAGGAGGAACTCGCACAAAGGCATCATCCTCGCTGCTACACAGATCGTTGGAGGACAAGACATCAACCGCTACATCTCCATCGTGTACACCATTCCCCCATATTACTTATCTTAATTAGTTGTATTGGCAATTGGTATTGTGGATTTCTATTCGAATTCATCCATACTCTTTCATTCCATCTACATGATTATGATGATGTTGTTGATTGCCTCCATGTGTGAGTAGTTCACCTTGTTCTTGGAGAGATGAAGAAACCCTAGCTATATTATGATATGAAATGAAGATGATATATAACTTAGTGCTATGAATGTGTGTTAGTTCTCTCTCTGGATATTATATGAAGTCGACCATGTAATATTTGCCTTCGGGACTAGAGAAGGAATTACCCTTGGAAGTATGAAATTGTGTATGGCAGGAAGTGACATACCATGCTCGGTGCTTTACCATATGGAAAAGGGGGATAATGAGAGATTCACTATACTCATATAGATAGCCATGGGATAACCCTTAATTGCAATGGATGCATAGGTGGTTGCCGAAGATCGTTGCAGTGGTTATTTAGAGATGTGAAGACCGATGGTTTTCTAGGCACATCTTATTATGGTGCTCTCCCCACACATATCATAACAGAAGATATAGATTTATTCTACTCATAGTTAATACCAATGCTAGAGGTGATCCTAGAACCCCGAGAACATTTTAGCCTTACTAAAGTCCCCTTTCAGTTCTCACTTATCTCATTTACTTTACTGCAATATTTACTTATTTTTTGCAACAAACCAAACTCTCTCAAAACACTCTTAGTGAGATCAAGGGAAGCTCCAAGTACTGTTAGGGTATGACCCTAGGGATGGCCGATCTTTCACGATTTCACGAGGGAGTTGCGGTGGATTCGAGCGGGAGAGGGGAAGAGGATAAACTCGATGAACACGAACCACGAAGAACACAATGAACTCACGGAAAACACAAACGCAATTAAATCATTGTTTTCTCGCACCAGTGGCTACCGGTCCAATATAATCCTATGGGATCTGTATTAGGCAAGATAAACTTGACGGGATCTTGATAACTTCATAAGGGAAAATCCAATACGAAGATCTTGTTCAACCAAACGCTATTAATCTAGATCCGAGAGGTTTGTGATACTAGGTGCCCCTCGTGGAGGAGCATGAGACCAACTAGATAGAGATCCTCAAGAGGGAGTCTTCTTCTAGCCTAATATCAAGTCTAAGTCTAAGGAGTGAGCCCAAGGGGCTATTTATAGTGCTAGGGACGAAAGGGTAGGTAAACAAAATATTCCAAGACATCAAACCCAATATGGTATTATATATGATCTCGTTTTTCTAGTTACCAAAAGGTGTCTTGAGTAAAGTGAATTATTTCCGATCAAGATTCTTTTGGCAAGGGGATAGTGAGAATAAAAAATATTGACTGGCCAGATGGAATGTGGTTTTCCGACCGAAAGAATACGGTGGCCTTGGCATACATGATTTGCAAGTCAAAAATACCACGCTTCTGGGCAAATGGCTATTTAAATTTCTTACAGAAGAAGGTGTCCGTCAAACAATTCTATGGAGGAAATATGTTGGTTCCAAAGCCGTGTCTCAAGTGGTTTGCAAACCCGGTGATTCACACTTTTGGGCTAGACTAATGGCGTCTAAAAAGCAGTTCTTCCATTTTGATGTTTTTAATATTAAGGATGGATCACATATTAGATTCTGAGAAGATAAGTGGCTTGGCCAAACTTCTTTTCGTGAATAATATCCAACTTTATATTCGATTGTTAGACATAAAGAGGACACACTATCCAAAGTAATGGAATCTAACCCCCTAATGTGTCTTTTAGACGAAATCTCATCGGTCCTAGACTGGTATCTTGGAACAAACTGTTATTACGATTATCCACGATACAACTATCGGATGGTGTGGATGAGTTTAAATGGAAATTACTAGAGAGTGGTAAATTTTCTGTGGACTCAATGTATAGAGCTTTGATTCAACCTAATATTTCGGTCGATGATAATAGTAAATTTTGGAAGATGAAAATAAGTCTAAAGATGAAGATTTTTGCATGGTACCTTCATAAGGGTGTAATTCTTACAAAAAATAATCTTGTAAAGATAAATTGGCAAAGAAGTACACAATGCGTTTTTTGTCATCACGACGAGATAATTTGACATTTATTCATTACAAATTTGCTTGCTCTATATGGTTAATCATCCAATTAGCCTTTGGTTTATCTTCGCCATGCTCGGTTGCCAATGTATTTATTAATTGGTTGCATGGGATAGATAAATACAAAACTTTGTTTATAGGTGGGAGCGCTTGCCATTATTTGGTCGCTCTGACTATGTAGAAATGATAAGTTTTTTAATAACATTCTTTCTTTTCCTCTGCAGGTTTTATATCAGACTACGGCTATTCTTCGTTCATTGACTACTCCCTTCGCAGCTTATTTACGGAGGGGTCTATGCGATTGGAGGACACGACAAGGGATATTTTTTTTTCGACATGGATGGCCGCGTGATTTGCAGATCGATCCTCCTTAGCTCGAGGCCATCTTTTTAGAAGCTTTTTGTAATATTGGTCTTTATTTTTGTTCTTTAGTCTTGTGGATTGATCGACTGTATGCATACTACCTATGCAGTGCCGGACGTAAACATTACTATAAGTAAGAAAATCGCTTGTTTAAAAAAACACGATTGATTTAAACATGAAAATACAAACAGTAAGAACTCCAGGTTCCATAAACGTACTACTATAGATGAACATTTGGACGGAACATGTAAGGAAGAACAATTACATTTCTCTATGTACGTATTCACTCGTTTAATTGCGTCGAAGTGCACGGAATATGTAAGGAGAGCTTTCTTGCTTTTTAAGAATGTTTGTACCCCATCTTCCAAGAGAAGAAACTAGGTGGAATACAACGCTCATGCTCAGCATGGCTTTGTCCTGTCGAAGGTTGAAAAGGAAGCTTACTACGCCATCCTTTCTTTGCGTTAGTTTTCGTATCACTTGAATAGTCATCCTCGCTCTCCATTTGATGACCCTTAGCTTTCTTTTGCTTTCTTGTAGATTTTTCTTCGTCTGCTTTGGACCCTCTTGAAGGAGATTTCGCTTTATGCCTATCGGGACTCCATTTTGGAGATGAATTATCGGTAATAAAGGATGCATGGATCCTATTCCTTTCCTTCAGAAGCTCGTTGATCTATAAAAAGATATGACTCAGAAACTATGTTGGAATTTGGAAACTAACATGACTCGTCATCAGGACAGCACGTATATATATACCGTTTGCATCTCCTGGTCTTGGGTGTATCTGCCTTTCATTTCAGTGAGCTTTGCAAATACCTGCAAATGAAAGCGTAGTGCGTTTGAGAAAATGCCACCCTTCGACGTATGCAGATAATTGACCTGATAGAAAATAAAATTATATATGTGAAACTTGAGCACATACTTCCCTATACTCTGCTCGTTTTGTGAGTATTTTTGCCTCCACGTTTTGCAGATCTTTTTTGGCAGAGAGTGATTGATCACACACAATCTCTATAGTATAGCTTGCAGGATAGAAGAAATTGTCACCTGAGGGAACAAAACAGTTTAGAAGTTCGACGTTGACACCATTAATTAAAAATGTAGCAAAAAATCAATTGATATACTACTTACCATAGACAGCGAAGTAGTGGGTTCCAGGATTCAGTTCATTAATATCACATGATTGGAAGCTATCCAACATTTGAAAGAATGCCGCATGAGAATTCTTTGTAGCAGCTGCCTGAAAATAAGTGGAGCTTGTAAAGGGAATCAACAAGAAAGAATGACATGGGGAAAAGCAAAAAGTGAACGATAAGAATAAATAAAAACTAGCAACTCACCGAGTAATTATGCTCAAAACGATACACAGGAAAGCCAAGAAAGTACATCCCTGCTGAAGTCTCTTCTCCTGTGTCCACACTGTCCTCCTGCAGCATTATGTATGTTAAGTGAAATACACACTGAAAAAAATATTTACAGCATTGCTTTGCTTGCACATTTGTTGCAGGAACATGCTATAAGAGTTTATTTTCTTTTTGGACCATTTTCTTTATTCTGTCTCACTGGGAAATAAGAGGGTAAGTTACTATATACCTGTAGTGCAAGGTCCAGCCCTCCATTTTCTTCGAGCGTGAAATAAAGCAGCTGAAATTAAATGGAATAAAACAGATATTCCACAAATGTCGGAGTACATAGAGAATAATATTGCATAATTAGTGATGTGAATATTGCATTTGCATCAAAGCATCAAACTTGAAAACAGCTAATTTTCTACTCCCTCCGTTTCTTAGAATAAGGCCTATAAATTTAGTAAAAAATCAAACATTACAAAGTTTGACCAAACTTTTAGAAAAAACTATAAACCTCTACAAGATCAAATCAATCTTATTAGATACATTATGAAATATATTTTCATACTGTAGCTATCTATTATCATGGTTATTGATATTTTTTTATAAACTTGGTTAAACTTTGCACTGTTTGACTTTTGACTAAATTTATAGGCCTTATTCTAAGGAACGGAGGTAGTAGTAATTAAGGAGTCCAAAGTCAACCTTAAATTTGCTTCGATCATTCGAGTGCACGCGACAAACTAAACCCGACTTGGCTTCCTGCTCTGTTATGTCCACACAATAAAAATGGGCTGATAGCTTATCCACCTGTGGCGACATATGCATGCAACAATTAAGTCACCATTATTCCATTACTTACTGACATGGAAAAAGAAATTGCATAATGGACAGCTAGTTATATACCAACCTTCGAGCGTTCAGAGTGTCCTAGCTCGAGCCGAAAAACCTTAACCGACCTATTCAATGCCTCCTTCAAAACCGTTACTGGAACAGTTGTCTTAATCGGCACACCAAGTTTACTACACATGCCGGGCACACATATATTACGTACAATCAAAACAACAGCACAACACAGGCTAGCACAATATTTTAACAAGCATTGCCTCATTTACAAATGTTACCTCAAAAGGGCGACACACATGGTGCTGGCTGGATTGAGATTGGATAGATCCAGCTCCGATTTCTGTCTATCAGATTCAATAGCCTGAAATATACAGCAACGGTTGCCATAAAATATCCTATATATGTATTTAAACAAGGGCAGTACTACGCGTCCCCCGGGGGATTTCTGTTTTTTATCCCCCGGGTCTCCAGGCAACCACGTGTCCTCTTTTTGGTTTAAAATCCCACTTTTGCTACAGACATACTCGTTTTTGCTACAAATAGTCCCGCTTATGCTACAACATAGCAAAAAGCAGTTCACGTAAAATAGAAAATTAGACTGACCTCATGGAGAGTTCACGAGACATCGCCATGACCGTAGTAAAAAAGTTGTGCTAATGTAGCAAACCCAACCTCGCCGGAGATCTCACTGGAGACCTCGCCGGAGACCGTGTAGCAAAAATTTTATGCTATTGTAGCAGAAACTTCACGATATTGTAGCAAAATTATAAAACGGTTGTAGCAAAAATAAATTATATTAGCTCTTCGTCAACATGTAGCAAAAGTTTTGTTCCAATGTAGCAAAACCGACTTCACCGGAGACTAGTCGGAGATTTTCGCCGGGGAACCTCGCCGAAAATTTGTAGCAAAAATTTACGATATTGTAGCAAAACCACAAAACATATATAGCAAAAAAATGTTCTATTGTAGCAAATCCGACCTCATGGAGATTTTGTAGCAAACCATATATACTATTCTAGCAAAACACGAAAGCCTTTGTAGCAAAATAATTAGCAAAAAAACGATACGCATAGCACGTGGAGGTCTCATAGCTCCACCATCGGCCGCATGTAGCAAAACTAAAGCTCGCTGTGCACCGCCACCGATCGGATGTAGCAAAAACTCGACACCACTGGTAGGAGAAGAGGTCGAGGCGAGCAATGAAAGCGACTTCAGAGCTGCAGGGACGGCAAGCTGCATCAAAGCCGCGGCGCAAGTAGCATAGCTCAACAATGGAGGTCAGCGACAACGCCCGAAGCAAATAGGCGACGCAGTGAAAGCACGGCAAGCAGCAAGGCACGCACGGAGCCGGAGCTCGCGCGTTCGTGGGTGCCGGCCGGGGATGGGCAGGAGCAGTCCTCGACTCCGGCTAGGTGCAGGAAGGCGGAAACTCCGGCGAGTCGCAAGAGGCAGCGACGCGGCCGGTAGAAGGTGGAGGCGTAGCGCGGCCGGTAGCAGATGGAGTCCGGGCGGCTGGTAGCAAGTTGGGGACGGGATTGAAATCAGAGAAGATTAAAAAGGAGGGGCGTCGGGGAGAGAGAGGAACGGCCGGGTGGTGTAATAGGCATGGCGGCGGAGGTGTGACCGAACGACGAGCTATGGAGAATTTCATGGTGTGCTCTCTTTCTCTCTGTGAAAGAATAAAGGGGAGAAGAAATCGGTGGTTGAGAGAGACAGGGAAAAGGTTGAAGAGATAAGACAGAGATACGTAGGGACACGCGTGGGTTGTTGGAGCCGGGGGATACGAGCGTACGATCCCCCGGGGGTATAGTATCATTTACCTTTAAACAATGAGCCAAAGTGGATTTCTTCGGAGGTGGTGTTTTGGCTCATAGGTTTAAATATACACGTATTATTAAAAATGCATAAAAAATGTATGTCAAAATGTTAAAAACAATTCTGAAAAAAAAAACCCGGTGTACATCCTAACATTCTATGTTGATGCACAATGTTTTGCAAGAAAATAATATTTTTTGTGGCTTGTGCAAAAAAGGATAAAAAATGTCTTGTAGATAGTCATATTGGAGCATCGTAAAATTTAACAAAGCCACAATTTTTTTCTTTTATACGGAAACTTTGTGTACAAACTTAAAATATCCAAAGTACATAGGGAGATTTTTTTGAGAATTTTTTACATTGTTTAAATATATGGGCTGCATCTATAAGCCAAATTAAGTGGATTTCCCTATAGCATACTAGTACTACCTGCGTTCCTAAATGTAAGCCCTTCTAACCGAAGAAATAGTAGTTTAAACACCGCAAATCAATAGTGAATTAGTACCTCGAATCCCGATCTGTCGTACTGCCGCCTTTTATTGGGGTCTGACAGAATGCTGTAGGAGAATTTGACTTCCAGGAACATGTCTGACGCCACTGGGTCGTCGCCATTCTTGTCCGGATGATACCTGACGCGATTTACAGGTAAAAATCACTGAATTCAGCGTTTCCTTTGTAAAAAAAAAACACGCTCGGAGTTCAGTTCAGTACAGAAAGTGTTCGTGTCTAGCACAAATACGTATAAAGGCGTTGGAAGATGTGAGCTTAATTACTTGAGCGCCATGGCTTGGTAGGCCTTCTTGATCTCCTGGACGGTGGCGGCGCGGCTGACCCCAAGCACCTCGTAGAGGTCCTTTCTCTGCGGCCGTCGCACAGCTCGAACGTCGCGGTGGAACGTCGCGTCGGCCACCACCAGCTCAAGCGTGTGCGCCTGGTTTGCGGGGTGCGAGGTCCGCGCCTGAGCAGCGTCCTGGATTCTAGTCATGGTTTTTTGTGTGCTCTCAAACTAACCAGATACGTTCCCTGGAAAACGAACAGCAGCACACCCTTCCTGTATTTATACAAGACGAAAATTAAAAGAGCGCAGAGAAGGTTAATTACGCGTTGAAAGGTTCTTCCACCTTCAACGTTGTCATGACGCAAGTTATAACATGTCTTAAGGCTCAACGGCCTCTCTCTTTTTCAAACGCATGCCGGTGGACCTAAATTAAGGATGTTAATTATTATCTTACGCTTATTAGTGCAAACTATGTAGTACTAGTAGTGGAACAAGTTAACAAACTAGTTCTCAACCTGTACATTCATCCGGGTTAAGTTTACACGCAAATATTTTGTTTCATTCCTTGTAGTTAAGTTTAATCGTAACCAATTGATTACAAAATATGACAAAGCATTTTTTTTAATCTCACATAGTACTAAATTATGCATTCATGGTTTCTTTTTGCCCATTTTTCATTAATGTGGGTGGTAGTATCACAAAACCACAACTTTAGAGACCGATTATCACCCTTTTTTAGATCCAAAATCACCCAATTGACAACAGACAGGTGGATCCACAAGTAAGGATAACATAGGTCGTACACATGCATCACTAATGGTGAAAATGCTGAAAAATTATCAAGTTTGGTTCATGCCAACATAAAAAGAAGGTCGCAAAATGCAAAAAAAGGGTTTGCCTCTCGTTTTCAAACATGCTGGGATTGTCGGCTTAAGTTTTACAAGCAGAACCCTCAGGCTGACACAACCACAGTTTACAAAGACACTCGATGTATAGTGTTTGGCCTTCGTCGATCCGGGGGATGCTAGGTCGGCCTATATATGTTGGACATGGAACGCATCCAAGCGTCATGAATTGGTGTGATTCTTACAGTGCGCTTAGGTTACAAATGAATTCAAAATAAATCAAATAAAAATGTGATACTAAATGAAGTAGTAGAAAAAATAGCTTTCATCATGCCAAAGGTGTGAGATTTGTTTTGAATCATCTATACTTCTGCTCTTCAGTTATTATTTTTCATGTTCAACTTAGTATCCTCATAAGAATTTTACATGCATATTTCAAGTAGGGAAAGTGCATGCAATGAATTCCATGTTTCGATTAATAACGCGCAAAATAATTGGTGATAATATATAGCAGCGGTAAATTGTAAGAAACTTGAACGAGTTTTCTCAAAAGGGTGCTTTAGGTAATAAATATTTTGTGCCAAGTCGTCACACATAAATATAGCGAGAGAAGTCATGGGAAAAAAATGTAGTACTGAAAACTTCAATGAGTTACAGAATTTAGGAAAAAAAAACATAGACAATGAATTAACTTTGTAAACTATCCGTCCTTGCAAATGGGCCAGCCACAAGAAGAATGGCTGCGTGAAAAAAAACCCGTTGTGAGATGAACTATTCCCTTCGGTTTATATTAATGTTTTCAGATTTGTCTAGATTCGTATGTACTCCCTTCGTTTATAAGATGTTTGAGGTTTGTGAATCAAATATATCTAGACTACTTTTAAAATATAGGTTCACTCATGTTTGAAGTGAATCTACATACTAAAACAAGTCTAGATACATTTTCTTTACAAACCTAAAACATCTTATATTTTGAAACGGAGGGAGTATCTAGCTAGATTAGATGTATTTGTATTTAGGCAAAAATTGAGAATATTAATATGTACCGGATGGAGTATGTGATTCAGTACTTGCAACATACAGGACACGTCGACTACACAAGGAAGTTCCAAACAACTAGTAATTTCTCCACATCAAAGCAGGTCCTGGAATGCATGCTAGCTGATCCATTTTGGAATAAACGGATCTATGGGCGCCATGGAATGCCGTTGACTCGTAGAAGGAGGCATGCGGCATGCCTCGTCTAGCACGGTCGTCGGTACTCGCTAGTGCAAGATGTCTTGGTCGATCCCTCATTCCTATACCGTTAAGTCGTCGCCCACTTGGGGCCTCCAAGTTGCCGGATATACTCGCGCGCGCGCGCGCGCCATCGCTGCCGTGGTGACGACCAACGGGCGTACAGGCTGCCATGCCGTGAGCAACACTACAGTGGACTTTGATTTGTTTCGGCAACGCGGTCAAGACAGTGGCATTGCCGTGTGTTGGCCGAGTGGCCTTCCAATCATCACCTTTTTTTGCGGGTATTTTTTTTTCGTCATCACCATTGACGAGCTGCAAAAATTACGATCATCAAGTCCTGATGTACTTAATAACAGGGATTACTGCAGCAATGAAGCACACCTTACTCGACTCAATTTCTTTGGCTCGACTGTCAAAACAATAGTTTCTAAAAATTACATGAAAATATTTAAATTCATAAACTTTTACATGTCCTCTTTACGCACCGTGTGACGTAGAACGCTGATGTTTGGCAAATGTCTCCGACCTTTTAAGAAGCTCACATTTCCACAACGAACGACAAATAGTATGGTCGGTAGTCTTCCTCCTTGTCCGCAACAACGTTTCGTTCCGTGTCAAAGGGTGTTCCTCTTCGTAGAAGAAATATGTGTTTTCAGACTCTTGTGGTCAGTCGAACACATTGTCCAAGTCGGCACCAAATTGTTCGCGGCGTGGCACGAGAAATGTAATTGTTCCACACAGAAGAACAATCAGCTACTCGTACCAACTCTTTGTACTCTTGTAGTTTCATAATTTCCTCGTATGGGTACGCTTCATTCGTTTATTCTAGTTGATGGTCTTCATGAAAGATAAAAGAAGCTGGCATAACGATATTACCCATTATGGGCAAGCAGATCGTGGTTGGCTGCATGGATTAGGAGATGCAAACCACTTTGATCTTGCAACTGTAGATACCACTTGCGGACTTTTGGTTGGTCGATGGAGCGGATGCAGGTGTAACATATATACCTATTTTAGTTAAACCCTAATGGGCTTTGTTAATATGCATCATAAGCATTGCATGCATTATTTTGAGCCTTATAAAATTTTGCATTTAATTTGAAGAGGTAAAACCTACTTTGGCATAACCCTCTCCCTATTTTGCTATATATGTTTTTTGTAACACAACTCATATGTGGGCAGCCTAAAGAATTCGACTCCCCTCACCCTAATATATATATATGCTCTTATCCCGATCAACATTCGTCTTGTATCCGTCACTGCAATCTCTAGTTGACAGCAGGGGCGAAGGACCCCTTTGGGCAAGGTATGGCAGCTGCCCTACCTAGAATATTTGCTAAAAATCACATATATGTATGCTTTTGTTCGGTATATATACAATTTTCTGCAAATTTAGCTGAGTTCTGAAGAAAAACTAAACAGAAATAGGAAAATGGGCCGCATTGGAGGGGTTTCGACCGTCCTGGTCCTCTTTCGGGCCACGCACTGAGCAGAGAATCACCCCCGAGGCCCCTTGACCCGTGTGTGCGAGCATTGATCGAACCGAACGTGCCAACAAACGAGTCAAGGTGCCAAGCTCTCGAGCAGGTAGAGCAGGCAGGAGCGCAGTCGTCTTCTAGTCCTATCCTCTCGACCGCCGAGTGGGCGAGCAGCGACTCCCCCGGCCGCCGACAGGAATGCCCGCCGATCCACCCACCCCTGCCCCCATGGTCCTCCTCCTCCAACCATCTCAATTCTCACTCTCACGGTCACCCGACTATCCTTTCCATCCCAATTCTGAATTTCTGGTCCTCCTTCAAAATATAGGTTTCACTCCTTTCCATTAGTGGCATCTAGACTCTGCGAATTTGTGGTAGAGATAGACAAGAAGGGGAAGAAACCCGCTGCTTCAAAGGGGAAGAATTTGTGATATAATGTTTGATTTTGTGGTCAAATGAACTAGTGTATGTGTTTCTTCGGTTTAAATATGTTGCTATTACTATTGTAAAGTAATTATGCTATTTTCATTATTTCGAGACAATTCTATTTCTTTTTTAATCAAATTCTTTTTAATGCTTTAGAGTTTGCCCGACCTAATTTTTTTGTCGTCCCTCGCCACTGGTTGACAGCCCAAGCGCTCATGAATAGCTCAACCTGCATCCTGAAAATTCCCATCGAGATGTTGTATCGCTCTCTTCATGGCATGTCTAACTAAGCCCTGAAGCGATCCTGCCTCATAAGGTTGAGTCTATGTGTATAGTGTTAATCTCTGAATCGGTTCATTAGCTCACACACGATATCGTTAGATATCAAATATAATAGCGCATCATAAATCTGGTGCATATTTGCATCATGTTTTAGATTATTTTTTTGCATTGTAGTGGTAGGATCTTGGTATTTTACGGCGTTTGCACGCACTTTTTATGTTTATTTTCACCAGAATCAGGACATATGATGGATCCGATGGACACAATTCTTGGACCAGTTATATTGGAGTGAAAAGGAGCCAAAAACTACGTAAATTGCTTATTTGGAGAATATTAATAACACCAGAAGAAAACCCAAAGCAATTGGAGGATACAAAAGGGTTAATGACCAACTATACGGCGGGAAGAAATATTCTGGCCATATAGTTCCCGCCGTATAGTTGACTATACGACGGGAAGAAATATTCCGGCCATATAGTTCCCGTCGTATAGTTGGCGCCGACACCGCCTCCTCAAATAGTTTCACCCCGTGCAACTGGATCGGAGAGACGACATACAGAATACCCAAAAATCGCCGAAACCTAACCTCCGGAAGGCATCTGGAGGGGGAACTCATCCACCAGGGATTCATCTTCGCTCTGCGCGGATCCAGGAGGCTATGGCATCGATCTTCATCATCAACCGCTGCATCACCACCATCTCCATCCATCCCATCTACATCTTGTCTAGATCTTGTTATAATTTTCTTACTCGTTGTGGATTTATACAAGTACTATTCATCTATGATAGATTCCATTACTTTTGTCATGATCTCGATTGCCTCCATGTCTGAGTAGATCATTAGTTTTGAGGGAGATGGAGAAACCCTAGCATGATATTGCAATAAGATAAAGTTTATTATGATATTTAATGCTATGACCATGTGTTAGATTGTCTACATCTTGATGTTGGAAGAAGTCGACCTCTCAATATTTGCTTCTTGTGGGGACTTGATGTAAGGAACTACTTATTGGTAGACGGAGGGATGTTAGCACTTACAGTGACTATAAATCTGTTTTCACCCCTTACGTATCAACTTGGGAATCGAGGAACTCATAAAACACTGTCCATGCCATTGGATACGTCCTGCGGGATTTTGTCCCTTAATAGCGCAGTAATTTAATTGATGTTGATTATTGTCTGTTGTGATAATGAGGATCATTTGAGAAGTGGTTGTTGCCTCATTGTCCAAATATGGAGTTCCTCCCACACATACATAGTTGAGAATGTTCATGATAATAATCTTTACCTTAGCCCTTTATATTGCTAGTGGTGTATCCGCTAATCCCTGAGAACGTTTTTCTCCACTAAAGTTTCAAATCGCTTTTATGTACGCGATACTTATTTTATGTATTCAGTTTTGCTTATTTTACTTATTGTTCTCTTAAACCAAAACCCCAAAAACACATTTTTACATAATACTCGCATTTTATCTTGTCACTTTGAACTTTATTTAGCATTTATATTTTCAGTATTTATTTGAAGAATTTTTAGACTTCAGACTCCTGCTTCCTGTGGGATCGATATCTTTATTTCGAAACTAGATACAAACGATCTGTGCACTTGCAGTCATCAAGCTATTTTCTGGCGTCGTTGCCGGGGAGCTAAGCGTTGTAAGTCTTTTAGTTTTTTGCTTATTTAATTTAGTTTTGTTAAGTTTTGTTTTGAGTTACAAGTTTCCACCAATATAATGGAGTTTGTGTTGGATATATGCCCAAGAGGCAATAATAAAATTATATCTTTGTGTTTATGATAAATGTTTACATTCATGCTATAATTGTATTAACCGGAAACATTAATACTTCTGTGATTTGTAAACTTGTAAGAGTCCCTAGTAAAGCCTCTTTGTAATACTAGCTTGTTGGTTGACAGATCATCATGGTTTCCTAATCATGAACATTGAGATGTTATTAACAACAAGATCATATCATTAGGATAATGATGCGATGGACATACTCCTATAGTTGACCTATGTGCTGGATGCACCGCTGGGTGACCCACCTGTAGATGATGCTACCGATGAGGTGAAGAATGTTTTCCTTGCTCGGAAGCGTCAGTACTCCACAGTTCAGTGTGCTATCTTGTATGGTTTGGAATCGGAGCTTAAAAAGAGGTTTGAGAACTTTGATCCACATGATATTGTCCGTGAACTCAAAATGATATTTGAGGCTCACACGGCAGTTGAGAGTTATGAAGCTTCTAAAAAGTTCTTTAACTGCAAGATTGAAGAGGGCAACTCCGTCAGTGAGCATGTGCTTAAGATGTCTAGGCATGCCAATAAGCTCCAAATCTTGGGGATAGTGATTCCTAATACATTGGGGATTCACCGTGTCCTCCAATCACTACCACCTAGTTATAAGAACTTTGTGATGAACTACAACATGCAGCGCATGGATTAGTCGTTACCAGAACTCTTATCTATGTTGAAGTCTGGGGAAGTGGAGATCAAGAAAGAGCACCATGTGTTGATGGTCAATAATACCATCAATTTCAAGAAGCAAGGCAAGCCTAATAAAAATGGTAACTTCAAGAAGGGCGGCAAGAAAGCTGTCGCGCCTGCAAAGAAGACCAAGGCTGAACCTAAGCCTGATACTGAGTGCTTTTACTGCAAGGGAGAAGGTCACTAGAAGCAGAATTGCCCCAAGTACTTGGTTGATCTGAAGAACGGAAACATTAAGAAAAAGGTATATCCGATATACATGTTATTGATGTGTATCTTACTAGTAATCGTAGTAGTGTCTGAGTATTTGATACTGGTTCGGTTGCTCATATTTGTAAGTCGAAACAGGTGATATAGAATAAATGGAGACTAGCGAAAGAAGAGGTGACGATGTGCGTTGGAAACGGATCAAAGGTTGATGTGGTCGCGGTCGGCATGCTCCCTCTTCATCTACAATCGGTATTATTTTTATACTTAAATAATTGTTATTTGGTGCCTGCGTTGAGCATGAACATTATATCAGGATCTTGTTTATTGCGAGACGGTTACTTGTTTAAATCCGAGAATAATGGTTGTTCGATTTAAATGAGTAATATATTTTATGGTCATGCACCATTGATAGATGGTCTATTCTTGTTGAATCTCGATAGTAGTGATACACATGTTCATAATATAGATGCTAAACGTTTGAAATTAGATGATAATTCTACATAAATATGGCACTGTCGTCTTGGTCATATTGGAGTGAAGCGTATGAAGAAACTATATTTTGATGGACTTCTTGAATCAAATGATTTCGAATCACTCGAAAGATGTGAAGCATGTCTGATGGGAAAAATGACTAAGACTCTATTTTCTGGTATGATGGAGCGAGCTACGGACTTATTGGAAATCATACATACCGATGTGTGTGGCCCGATGAGTGTGGCATCGGGTTATCGTTATGTTCTTACTTTCACGGATGACTTGAGTAGATATGGGTATATCTATTTCATGAAACATAAGTCCAAAACTTTCGATAAGTTTAAGGAATTTCAAAGTGAAGTAGAGAATCAACGTAACAAGAAGATTAAATTTCTTTGATCCGATCGTGGAGGTGAATATTTAAGTTACGAGTTTGGCGAGCATTTGAAGAAATGCGGAATACTTTTACAATTGACACCGTCGGGAGCACCACAACGTAATGGTGTGTCTGAACGTCATAATTGAACTCTCTTAGATATGGTTCGGTCTATGATGTCACGTACAGATTTACCATTGTTGTTTTGGGGTTATGCATTAGAAATAGCCACATTCACTTTAAATAGGGCACCGTCTAAATCCATTAAAATGACACCGTATGAATTATGGTTTGGGAAGAAACCTAAATTGTCATTCCTTAAAGTTTAGGGTTGCGAAGCTTATGTAAAGAAGTTACAGCCCGACAAGCTTGAACCCAAAGTGGAAAATTGCGTCTTCATAGGATACCCGAAGGAAACTATTGGGTATACCTTCTATCATAGATCCGAAGGCAAAGTCTTTGTTGCCAAGAATGGATCCTTTCTAGAGAAGGAGTTTCTCTCGAAAGAAGTGACTGGAAGGAAAGTAGAATTCGACGAGGTTGTCAAACCTTCTCTCGGATTTGAGAGTAGCGCAGCACCGGAAGAAGTTCCCGTGGCGCCTACACCAATAGGATAGGAAGCTAATGATAAATATCATGAAACTTCTATTGGAGATATGCCCTAGAGGCAATAATAAATGTAGTTATTATATCTTTGTGTTTATGATAAATGTTTACATTCATGCTATAATAGTATTAACAAGGAAACATTAATACTTGTGTGATTTGTAAACTCAAATTGAAGTCCCTAGTAAAGCCTCTATACATCACTAGCTTGTTGGTTAATAAATGATTGTGGTTTCCCTATCATGAACATTGAGATGTTATTAACAACAAGATCATATCGTTAGGAGAATGATATGATGGACATACTCCTATAGATAAGCATAGCGTAAAGATCAAGTCATTTTAATAGTTCAATTGCTATATGCTTTCTGATACATAGTAACCTAATTCCTTCAACCATGAGATCATGCATATCACCTTTACCGGATGGATGCTTTGATGACATCAAACACCACACCGTAACAGGGTGGCTATAAAGGTGGCATTGAGTGTTCGGAAAGTATTGGTTGAAACACATGGATCAAGAGTGGGATTTGTCCATCCATATGACGGATAGATATACTCTGGGCCCTCTCGGTGAAATATCATCCAATTAGCTTACAAGCATGTGACTGGCTCACAAGGGATCACATATCACGGGAATGAGAAAAGAGTACTTATCGGTAACGAGGTTGAACTAGGTATGCAGAGATACCGACGATCATAACCTCGGATAAGTAAACTATCGTGAGACAAAGGGAAATTGGTATCGTATGTAAGTGGTTCATTCGATCGCAAAGTAATCGTAGAAATATGTGGGAGCCATATGAATTTCCAGATTCCTCTATTGGTTATTGTTCGAAGAAGTGTCTCGATCATGTCCGCATAATTCACGAACCGTAGGGAGACACACTTAAGGATTCGACGTTGTTTGAGTAGTTATGGAATGATGAGAAAGAGACCGAATGTTGTTGAGTCTCGGATGGGATCCGGATATCACGAGGAGATCCGAATAGTCGAGAATAAGATTCATATAAGGAAAGTCTCGTTTGAGTTGGAGAATGGTTAGGTGTTTTCATCGGAATGTTCTAGAAGGTTCCTAATGTCCCAGACTCGGAGGAAGGGTACATGAATGTGTTATATCAAGTTGGTATGATTGCATCATGTACTGTGTCATCGCTGAACAAAATAGAGGGTTTATTCAAATCCTAGTTTGAAAAGTCAAACGCCAAGTTTGAAAGTCAAACGGCTATTTTTGGGAAGTGGAGGAGGTGGAAACGACTTGGGGAGGAGTTCCTCCTCCCACCGCCAGCCACCAAGCCGAGTTGGGGAGGACTCCCTCCCTTGGCCGGCCCCTCCACCTATAAAAGGAGGCGGGGCTCCCCTCCTAGACACAAGTTCCTACACCTCTAAACCCTAGCCCCAAGCCGCCGCCGCCTCCATAGCCGCCGCCGGCCCTAGGGCAAACCGCCGCCACCGCCTAGATAAACCCTAGCCACCGTCTTGCCCCCCTCATCGGCGTGTCTAAACCCTAGATCGTCGAGGGACTCTCTCATACTCCACCATACTCGCTCCGGCTTAAGGCGAAGCCTGAGATCTCTCTACTTCCTGTGCCATTGTCTTTGCCGAATTGAGGAGAGTACTACAACCTCCTTTTCTTTGGAACAAGGAGAGGAAGGTCTTCGCCGAGTACCGAACGTGTGACCGATCTGAGTGTCTGCCGCAGCATGGCCGGAAGGATCGTCTACGCGATCTTGAGATCGGGAAGAGTCGACTACATCACCCGAGAATCCGCCTCGTTAAACACTTTGGAATCTTCGAGGGTGAGTTATTCTATCGACTCGTTGCTACAATCTAGTAGATAGATCTTGGCTTGTTTGTTTGTATGCGGTAGAATTTTTTGTTTTCCATGCTGCTACGAAACCCTACAGTGGTATCGAGCCGTGTCTATATGTAGATCTGTTGCGAGTAGAACACAATGGTCATTGGGTGTTGATGCTTTATTGCCGATTGCTTCTTGTGTACTTTGCATCTTGCGGGATGTTGGGATGAAGCGACCGGGCTAACCTTACATGGCATCGCTCATGAGACTTGCTCCACTTGACATGCAACTTGTATTGCATAAGTGGCTTTGTGGTGCTGCTTCTCCTAGCATAGTTAAGATCCAATTTACAACGGGTGATTAACAATACTAGTATCAATGTTGTGGTTCATGTTCGTAAGTTAGAACGACACTTATTGAAAGCCCCAAACCACGTAAAACATGCAAAGAAAGTAGAGGCTTCTAACTTTGTTTTGTATGGGTGTGCAGTGATGTGATATGGCCATGATTGTGATTATATTTGATGTATGCAATGTTCCTTATTGTAAGTTGGCAACCGCGGAGCCATATGGTTGTCTTTAATTTATGTTAAGACCGTGTCTATTCAAAGTAGTTGTAATAGTTGAAGCCGGTGGACGACAACCATGGAGAAGCGTCATTGACCTTGATGCAATGCCGGTGATGATGGAGATCATGTTCGTGCTAGAAGATGGAGATCGGAAGCACAAAGAAGAAAGGCCATATCATATCACACATTATGAATTGCATGTGATGTTAATTCTTTATGCATCTTGTATTGCTTAGTAGACGACGGTATCATTATAAGATGATCCCTCATGCACATGAATTTCAAGTCATAAAGTGTTCACCCTTAGTTAGCACTGTTGCTAAAGCTTGTTGTTTCGAAGCACCACGTGATGATCGGGTGTGTTAGATTCCGCAAGTGTATACAACGTGAGCAAGCCAGATTTGCTCATGCGGAAACTAAGGTTTGATCTTGACGAGCCTAGCATGTACAGACATGGTCTCGGAACACGGATCACCAAAAGGTAAAGCATGAATCATATAGTAGATATGATGAACATGTCGATTGTTCGCGATTGAAACTATATCAAATCTCGTGATGATCGGTGTTGATATGGTGGATTTGGTTCGTGTGATCACTAAAACAATGTGAGGGATATTGTTTTGAGTGGGAGTTCACCTAGATTAATTTTATTATTAATTTGAACTCAATTTGTCATAAACTTAGTCTAAACTATTGCAAATATGTTGTAGATCAATGGCAGCCCCTACCATCAATTTTAATGTGTTCTTAGAGAAAGAAAAGTTGAAAAACAATGGAAGCAACTTTGCGGATTGGTTCCGCAATTTGAGGATTGTCCTCACAGCTGGTAATTTGACCTATGTGTTGGATGCACCTAGGTGACCCACTGCGGTGATCGCCGATGAAGTAAAGAACGTTTACCTCTCGGAAGACTCGGTACTCCGATTCGATGTGCTATCTTGTATGGTTTAGAATCGGAGCTTGAAAGGTTTGAGAATTCAGACCCATATGATATTGTCGAGGATCTCAAATTGATCTTTGAGACTCATGCGGCAATTGAAAGCTATGAGGCTTCTGAAAAGTTCTTTAACTGCAAGATGGAAGAGGGCAGCTCCGTCAGTGAGCATGTGCTTAAGATGTCTGGGCACGCAAACAAACTTCAAAGCTTGAGTATAGTGATTCCTAATGCTTTGGGTATTTAGCGCGTCCTCCAATCACTACCACCAAGTTACAAGAACTTTGTGATGAACTACAACATGCAAAACATGAACAAGACGTTGCCAGAACTCTTTGCCATGTTGAAATCTGCGGAAGTGGAGATCAAGAAAGAGCACCAAGTGTTGTTGGTCAATAAGACCACCAAATTCAAGAAAGGCAAGTCTAAGCAGAAGGGACACTTCAAGAAGGGTGGTAAGAAAGTTACCACGCCAACGAAGAAGACCAAGGCTGGACCTAAGCCTGATACTGAGTGCTTTCTTGCAAGGGAGAAGGTCATTTGAGCGGAATTGCCCAAAGTACTTGGCGGATTTGAAGAACGGCAACATCTAGAAGAAAGGTATATCCGATATACATGTTATTGATGTGTATCTCACTAGTACTCGTAGTAGTGCTCGGTATTTGATCTTGGTTGGTTGCTCATATTTGTAACTCAAACAAAAATGCAGAATAAACGGAAGCTAGCGAA
This sequence comes from Avena longiglumis, assembly GCA_030063025.1. NCBI lineage: Eukaryota > Viridiplantae > Streptophyta > Magnoliopsida > Poales > Poaceae > Avena > Avena longiglumis. The sequence goes on from CP125976.1 coordinate 15,395,329, forward strand.
GAACGAGGTGACGATGCGCGTGGGAAACGGATCAAAGGTTGATGTGATCGCGGTCGGCACGCTACCCCTTCATCTACCATCGGGATTAGTTTTATACTTAAATAATTGTTATTTGGTGCCTGCGTTAAGCATGAACATTATATCGGGATCTTGTTTATTGCGAGACGGTTACTTGTTTAAGTCCGAGAATAATGGTCGTTCGATTTATATGAGTAATATGTTTTATGCACATGCACCTTTGATAGATGGTCTATTCTTGTTAAATCTCGATAGTGGAAATACACATATTAATAACATTGAGGCTAAACGTTTGAAGTCGAGCGATAACTCGACCTATATGTGGCACTGTCGTCTTGGTCACATTGGAGTGAAGCGTATGAAGAAACTCCATTCTGATGGACTTCTTGAATCACTTGATTTCGAATCACTTGAAAGATACGAAGCATGTCTGATGGGTAAAATGACTAAGACTCCATTCTCTGGTATGATGGAGCAAGCTACGGACTTATTGGAAATCATACATACCGATGTGTGTGGTCCAATGAGTGTAGCATCGCACGGTGGTTATCGTTATGTTCTTACCTTCACGGATGACTTGAGTAGATATGGGTATATCTATTTCATGAAACATAAGTACGAAACTTTCGAGAAGTTTAAGGAATTTCAAAGTGAGGTAGAGAATCAACGTAACAAGAAGATTAAATTTCTACGTTCTGATCGTGGAGGTGAATATCTAAGTTACGAGTTTGGCGAGCATTTGAAGAAATGGAATACTTTCACAATTGACACCGCCGGAACACCACAGAATGGTGTGTCCGAACGTAATTGAACTCTTTTAGATATGGTTCGCTCTATGATGTCACTTACAGTTACCGCTATCATTTTGGGGTTATGCATTAGAAACAGCCGCATTCACTTTAAATAGGGCACCATCTAAATCCGTTGAAAACGACACCGTATGAATTATGGTTTGGGAAGAAACCTAGATTGTCGTTCCTTAAAGTTTGGGGTTGCGAAGCCTATGTAAAGAAGTTACAGCCGGACAAGCTTGAACCCAAAGCGGAAAAATGCGTCTTCATAGGATACCCGAAGGAAACTATTGAGTATACCTTCTATCATAGATCCGAAGGCAAAATCTTTGTTGCCAAGAATGGATCCTTTCTAGAGAAGGAATTTCTCTCGAAAGAAGTGACTGGAAGGAAAGTAGAACTCGACGAGGTTGTCGAACCTTCTCTCGAAATTGCGAGTAGCGCAACACCTAAGAAGTTCTGTGATGCACCAAGAAGAGAGGAAGCTAATGATGATTATCATTAAACTTCGGTTGAAGTTGCTATAGAGCCTCGCAGGTCAACGAGAACTCGTACCACTCCAGATTGGTATGATCCCGTTATGAGTGTCATGTTGGTGGACAACACCGATGACCCTGAGACATATGAGGAAGCGATGATGAGCCCAGATTCCAATAAATGGCAAGAAGCCATGAAATCCGAGATTGTATACATGTACGAAAACCAAGTATGGACTTTGGTAGACTTAACGGATGGCCGGAAGGCTGTCGAGAACAAATGGATTTTCAAGAAGAAAACAGATGCTGATGGTAATGTTACTGTTTATAAAGCTCGACTTGTCGCAAAGGGATTTCGAAAAATTCAAGGAGTTGACTACGATGAGACTTTCTCACCAGTAGCGAAGCTAAAGTCTTTGAGGATTATGTTAGCAATCGCTGCATATTATGATTATGAGATATGGCAGATGGATGTCAAAACAGCATTCCTCAATGGAGACATTGATCAAGAGTTGTATATGATGCAACCCAAAGGTTTTGTCGATCCTAAAGATGCTAACAAGGTATGCAAACTTCAACGGTCCATCTATGGATTGAAGCAAGCATCCGGTTGGAATCAACGATTTGATAAGGTAATCAAAAGTTTTGGTTTTATACAAACTTATGGAGAAGCTTGTATTTACAAGAAAGTGAGTGGGAGCTCTGTAGCATTCTTAATACTGTATGTAGATGACATATTGTTGATTGGGAATGATGTAGACCTTCTTAATAGTGTCAAGGAATATTTGAATAATAGTTTTTCAATGAAGGATCTTGGCGAAGCAGCTTACATATTAGGCATAAAGATTTATAGAGATAGATCGAGACGCCAAATATCATTGTCACAAAGTACATTTTTGGACAAAGTTCTAAAAAGGTTTGGAATGGAAGATAGCAAGAAACGGTTCTTGCCCATGTTGCCCAATACGACCTTGAGTAAAACTCAAAGTCCGGCATCGGCAGAAGATAGAGAAAGGATGAGTAAGACTCCCTATGCCTCAGCCATAGGATCTCTAATGTATGCCATGCTATGTACTAGACCCGACATTGCATATGCTGTTAGTTTAACTAGCAGATATCAAAGTGATCCAGGAGTGGATCATTGGACAGCGGTCAAAAACATCCTTAAGTACTTGAGAAGAACTAAGGATATGGTTCTTTCTTATGGAGCTGATGAATAGCTCGTTGTTAATAGTTACACCGATGCTAGTTGGAACACCGATCCGGATGATTCTAAATCACAATCTGGATACGTATTTATTTTGAATGGTGCAGCAGTTAGCTGGAGGAGTGCAAAGCAAAGCGTTGTGGCGAGATCTTCAACTGAATCGGAATACATGGCTGCTTCGGAGGCTACACAAGAAGCTGAAGCACATCAAGCTACGTTTTCACGCTATTCGAGAACATGTCCAAGATGGGGACATAAAGATTTGCAAAGTACACACAGATCTGAATGTGGCGGATCCGTTGACTAAACCTCTCCCGAGGGCAAAACATGACCAGCACCAAACTGCCATGGGTGTTCGGTATATTACCATGTAATATAGATTAGATGACTCTAGTGCAAGTGGGAGACTGTTGGAGATATGCCCTAGAGGCAATAATAAATGTAGTTATTATTATATCTTTGTGTTTATGATAAATGTTTACATTCATGCTATAATAGTATTAACAAGGAAACATTAATACTTGTGTGATTTGTAAACTCAAATTGAAGTCCCTAGTAAAGCCTCTATACATCACTAGCTTGTTGGTTAATAAATGATTGTGGTTTCCCTATCATGAACATTGAGATGTTATTAACAACAAGATCATATCGTTAGGAGAATGATATGATGGACATACTCCTATAGATAAGCATAGCGCAAAGATCAAGTCATTTTAATAGTTCAATTGCTATATGCTTTCTGATACATAGTAACCTAATTCCTTCGACCATGAGATCATGCATATCACCTTTACCGGGTGGATGCTTTGATGATATCAAACACCACACCGTAACTGGGTGGCTATAAAGGTGGCATTGAGTGTTCAGAAAGTATTGGTTGAAACACATGGATCAAGAGTGGGATTTGTCCATCCATATGACGGATAGATATACTCTGGGACCTCTCGGTGAAATGTCATCCAATTAGCTTGCAAGCATGTGACTGGCTCACAAGGGATCACATATCATGGGAACGAGAAAAGAGTACTTATCGGTAACGAGGTTGAACTGGGTATGCAGAGATACCGACGATCATAACCTCGGATAAGTAAACTATCGTGAGACAAAGGGAAATTGGTATCGTATGTAAGTGGTTCATTCGATCGCAAAGTAATCGTAGAAATATGTGGTAGCCATATGAATTTCCAGATTCCTCTATTGGTTATTGTTCGGAGAAGTGTCTCGATCATGTCTGCATAATTCACGAACCGTAGGGAGACACACTTAAGGATTCGACGTTGTTTGAGTAGTTATGGAATGATGAGAAAGAGAGCGAATGTTGTTCGGAGTCTCGGTTGGGATCCGGGATATCACGAGGAGATCCGGAATGGTCCGAAGAATAAGATTCATTTAAGGAAAGTCCCGTTTCGGAGTTGGAGAATGGTTCCGGTGTTTTCATCGGGAATGTTCTAGAAGGTTGCAGAATGTCCCAAGACCGAGGGAAGGGTACATGAATGTGTTATATCAAGTTGGTATGATTGCATCATGTACTCGGTGTCATCGCTGAACAAAATAGGGTTTATTCAAATCCTAGTTTGAAAAGTCAAACGCCAAGTTTGAAAGTCAAACGACTATTTTGGGAAGTGGAGAGGAGGTGGAACCGACTTGGGGAGGAGTTCCTCCTCCCACCGCCGGCGCACCACCATGACGAGTTGGGGAGGGACTCCCCTCCCCTTGGCCGGCCCCCTCCACCTATAAAAGGAGGGGCAGGGCTCCCCTCCTAGACACAAGTTCCTACACCTCTAAACCCTAGCCCCAAGCCGCCGCCGCCTCCATAGCCGCCGCCGGCCCTAGGGCAAACCGCCGCCGCCGCCTAGCTAAACCCTAGCCGCCGGCTTGCCCCCCTCCTCTGCATGTCTAAACCCTAGATCATCGAGGGACTCTCTCATACTCCACCATACTCGCTCCGGCTTAAGGCAAAGCCCTGCGAGATCTCTCCTCTACTTAGGTACCACGTCTGTCAGCCGGAATCGCGAGGAGAGTACAACCTCCGCCTGCTGGAACAAGGGAGAGGAAGTTCTTCGTCGAAAACAACGTGGTGACCGATCAAGGGAGTCTGCCGAACGCGCCTTTAAGGATCGCCACACGATCTTGAGATCGAAGAGACGATTACATCACCCACGAGAATCCGCTCTCGTTAAACACTTTGGAATCTTCGAGGGTGAGTTATTCTATCGACTCGTTGCTACAATCTAGTAGATAGATCTTGGCTTGTTTGTTTGTATGCGGTAGAAATTTTTTGTTTTCCATGCTACAAAACCCTACAACTTCAAGCGAAGTTACTATAGAACCTCACAGGTCAACAAGGACTCGTACCACTCCCGATTGGTATGATCCCGTTATGAGTGTCATGTTGGTGGACGACACCGATGACCCTGCGGCATATGAGGAAGTGATAATGAGCCCTGATTCTAATAAATGGCAAGAAGCCATGAAATCCGAGATTGGATCCATGTACGAAAACCAAGTGTGGACTTTAGTGGACTTAACGGATGGCCGGAAGGCTGTCGAGAACAAATGGATTTTCAAGAAGAAAACAAACGCTGATGGTAATGTAACCTTCTATAAATCTTGACTTGTCGCGAAAGGGTTCCGACAAATTCAAGAAGTTGATTACGATGAGACTTTCTCACCGATAGCGAATCTAAAGTCCGTGAGGATTTTGTTAGCAATCGCTGCATATTATGATTATGAGATATGTCAGATGGATGTCAAAACGGCATTCCTCAATGGAGACATTGGTGAAGAGTTGTATATGGTACAACCCAATGTTGGAGATATGCCCAAGAGGCAATAATAAAGTGGTTATTATCATATCTTCATACTTATGATAAATGTTTACATACCATGCTATAATTGTATTAACCGGAAACATTAATACTTGTGTGATTTGTAAACATAAAAGAGTCCCTAGTAAAGCCTCTTGTTAAACTAGCTTGTTGGTTAATATATATGATCATGGTTTCCTAATCATGAACATAGAGATGTTATTAACAACATGGTCATATCATTAGGAGAATGATGTGATGGACATACTCCTATAGTTAAGCGTAGCATAAAGATCAAGTCATTTAATATAGTTCATTTGCTATAAGCTTTCTGATACATAGTAACCTAATTCCTTCGACCATGAGATCATGTTAATCACCATAACCGGAAGGATGCTTTGATGACAACAAACACCACATCGTAACTGGGTGGGTATAAAGGTGGCATTGAGTGTTCGGATAGTATGGGTTGAGGCTCATGGATCAAGAGTGGGATTTGTCCATCCATATGATGGATAAATATACTCTGGGACCTCTCGGTGGAATGTCATCCAATTAGCTTGCAAGCATGTGACTGGCTCACAAGGGATCACATATCACGGGAACGAGAAAAGAGTACTTATCGGTAACGAGGTTGAACTAGGTATGCAGAGATACCGATGATCAAAACCTCGGATAAGTAAACTATCGTGAGACAAAGTGAAATTGGTATCGTATGTAAGTGGTTCATTCGATCACAAAGTAATCGTAGAAATATGTGGGAGCCATATGAATTTACAGATTCCTCTATTGGTTATTGATCGGAGAAGTGTCTCGGTCATGTCCGCATAATTCACGAACCGTAGGGAGACACACTTAAGGATTCGATGTTGTTGAGTAGTTATGGAATGATGAGAAAGAGACCGAATGTTGTTCGGAGTATCGGATGGGATCCATGATATCACGAGGAGATACGGAATGGTCCGGAGAATAAGATTCATATAAGGAAAGTCCTGTTTCGGAGTTGGAGAATGATTCCAGTGTTTTTCGTCGGGAATGTTCTAGAAGGGTCCGGAAGGTCCGACACTCCAGAGGGGAAGGGTACATGAATGTGTCATAACAAGTTTGAATGGTTGCATCATGTACTAGATATCATGGCTGGGCAAAACAAAGGGATAAATCAAACCCTAGTTTGAAAAGTCAAACGTCAATTTGAAAAGTCAAACGACAGTTTTGCTTGGTGGAGGGAGAGTAGGAAACCTACTTGGGGAGGAAGTCCCACTCCCTCCACCCGCCGTCCAAGGAGGAGGAGTTGGAGGAGGACTCCCTCCATCTAGCCGCCTCCCTCCCACCTATAAAAGAAGGGGCAGGGGTGCCCCCTCTACCTACAACTCTCTCCTCTAAACCCTAGCCCTAGCCGTCGGCCTCCACCAAGTCGTCGCCGCACCTAGGGTTTGCCTAGTCGCCGATTTGGGGCCCTCCCCTTTCCCTAGACGCCGGCCTAGCCCTCTCTCCTTGGTGACTCTAAACCCTAGATCTCCAAGGCCTCTCTCATAGTCCACCATACTCGCTCCGGCTTAAGGCGAAGCCCTGCAAGATCTCCCCTCTACTTGCGGTACCACGCCATCATGCTGCCGGAATCACGAGGAGGGTGCTACAACCTCCGTAGCCTGCTGGAACAAGGGAGAGAAAGGTCTTCATCGAGTGCCGAACGTGTGACCGACTGCGGAAGCGCTGCCGGAACGCAGCGCCGGAAGGATCATCTACGCGATCTTGAGATCGGAAGTGTACGACTACATCACCCACGATAATCTGCTCTCGTTAACCGCTTGGATCTTCGAGGGTTAGTATTCTATCGACTCGTTGCTACAATCTAGTAGATAGATCTTGGCTTGATCATAGATTAGATCTTGATTGTGTGTTCATGCGGTAGAAATTTTTTGTTTTCCATGCTACGAACCCCTACAGTGGTATCAGAGCCGTGTCTATATGTGGATCTGTTGCACGAGTAGAACACAATGGTCATTGTGGGCATTGATATTTTTGTTGTCGATTTCTTCTTGTGTACTTTGAATATTGCGGGATGGTGGGATGAAGCGGCCCGGGCTAAACTTACATGACATCGTTCATGAGACTTGCTCCACGCTTGACATGCAACTTGTTTTGCATAAGTGGCTTTGCGGGTGCCTGTTTCTCCCAACATAGTTAAGATTCAACTTACAACGGGCGATTGACAATACTAGTATCAATGTTGTGGTTCTTGTTCGAAAGTTAGAACGGCACGTATTGAAAGCCCCAAACCACGTAAAACATGCAAAGAAAATTAGAGGCGTCTAACTTTGTTTTGCAGGGGTGTGCTGTGATGTGATATGGACATGATTGTGATTATATTTGATGTATGCAATGTTCCTTATTGTAAGTTGGCAACGGCAGGATCCATATGGTTGTCTTTAAATTCTGTTAAGACCCGCGTGTCTATTCAAAGTAGTTGTAATAGTTGAAGCTGGTGGACGACAACCATGGAGCGGCGTCATTGACCTTGATGCAATGCCGGTGATGATGGAGATCATGATCGTGCTTGAAGATGGAGATCGGAAGCACAAAGAAGAAAGGCCATATCATATCACATATTATGAATTGCATGTGATGTTAATCCTTTTATGCATCTTGTATTGCTTAGTTCATGACGGTAGCATTATAAGATGATCCCTCAAACACACAATTTCAAGTTTTAAAGTGTTCATTCTTAGTAAGCACCGTTGCTAAATCTCGTTGTTTCGAAGCACCACGTGATGATCGGGTGTGTTAGATTCTGCGAGTGTATACAACGTGAGCAAGCCAGATTTGCTCATGCGGAAGCTAAGGTTTGATCTTGACGAGCCTACCATGTACAGACATGGTCTCGGAACACGGATCACCGAAAGGTAAAGCATGACTCATATAGTAGATATGATGAACATGTTGATTGTTCGCCATTATAGCTACATCAACTCTCGTGATGATCGGTTTTGATGTGGTGGATTTGGTTCGTGTGATCACTAAAACAATGTGAGGGATATTGTTTTGAGTGGGAGTTCAACAGCAATATGATTAAAAGTTGAACACTATTTATCATAAATTAAATCAAAGTGAATTTGCATAGTTGTTGTAGTCATTGGCATCCGTTTACCACCTTGCGCTTAGTTATAATTGAGATGATAGAACTATAAATTTCTGGTTAGTTACTTTACGAACTGGTATCGTATTGTTTTGAAGTATTAATCTAAAGTTTAAAAGTCCTATTGCAAACTTTCAGTAAGTTACGGTTACTCCATGAAGTTTAATAATTGGTATTAACACAAGAGTGATAGTTCTAGTGTTAGTGTATAAGTATCATGTTTGTATCCATGATTCTTGATATTCGAAAGATAGTTTCAATATCAAGGTAATCTAGGAGTTGAAAGAGTTGTTTCAGAAACCATCATGTATGGAAGATATTGCGATATCTGAAATAATGTTTTGGTTACAACGTGATAGAGTATAATATAGCAAAGTTTGTGTTCTCATATTCGATGATAATTTACAAAAGGTTGGAGACACTAGTTGTCCTAATCATCCAAAAGGTTTTGGAGAGCAACATTATACTCGCGATTCACCGTTATAAGCTAAAATAGCTTGATCATGAATAATTCCATGAGATGGGTGAATATTTGATGTAGGTAAAATGTTTACTACACCAAGAGATTACTAAAGAAAGGAATTTGAAAGAACACCAAACATTTGATGATGGTAATATACTTCAAAGTGCAAGTCCAAAGACATTGGTATTTAACTATACATGCTTTGGACTATGTGTCATGTGTATGGCTCCACTATTGATGTTGATAGATTCTTTCAAACAGAAAAGGAAATACTGAAAGAGAATCTCATAAATATATGGCAGAAAAGAAAATACTAGAATTATTCAAGCTTAAGTATATAGATGATATACATGTTATGGCTATATTCTTTGCTTATTAAACAATGTGGTTCTTAAGTATTTGATACTGAATTTGTTGGTGTGAATCGTCATACGAAACAACACAATTCATGAACTACAATGGCCTAAGTAACTAGCAAAAGAATATGTGATGATGTTCATCTTGAACAAATAAAGGGTTATTGTGTTACTCGTTAAACATCAAAGCTTGCCTTCAAGATTTGTTTTATCAGGTATTATGAGAACAAAAGGGTTGTTCAAATAATTGTTGTAATCCATAAAAGATGGATGATTCACAAATCTCATTGGAGAAATCACATTCATAAAACTAGTGCTAAAAATGTTGAAAGACAAATTGATTGAAAGATCACTTAGGAAGTGACATCGCTGTTTAAATTATATTTGAAAGAAAACATGAAGAAACTCCATGTGGATGGAATTTTGGAGTCTTTTGATTTTTTGATCAAATGACGCTTGTGAAACTTTCCTAGAGATAATTAAAACTTCGTTCATAGGCCAAAAGGGAACGAATGACTAGCTTATTGGAACTTGTACATATTGTTGTACGAAGTCCATTATGTGTAGTCAAGAGCGATGGATTTCAACTTCATATGCTTTCTCCGAAAATTTGAGTGAATATATGAATATTTACTTAATAAGGATGAAGTATGAAACATTTGAAAAGTTCAAAGACTTTCAAGATGAAGTGCAAAATCATTGTAACAAGAATATAAATAGTTTGTGATAAAATCATAAAGGAAGATATTTGAGTTACAAGTTTAGCATAATACCTGAGATTTAAGGAATCGTTCCGTGGGTTTGCATGTCCCGAAACACCATAAGAGTATGGAGCGTTCGAGATATGTAATTAAACCTTGTTTGACATGGTAAGATCAAAGGTGTAATTAATAAAACTGCCATTATATTTTAAAGATTAAAAGCTTTAGAGACTACCGTTTTTCCACTGAAAAGAGCTCCATCATAATCCGTTGAATTGACACCATATAAAGTTATGGTTTGGGATAAAACCCAAGTTGTCCTTTCTTAAACATTGGTATGCTATGCATAAGAAAGATGTCTGCAACCTAAATCGGATGAACATATCTTTGTATGTTATTTTGAATAATCGTTGAGTATTCCTCCATAACACCAAGGACAAAAATGTTTGTCGTTTAGAACATCAAATTTCTTTGAGAAAGAAATTTTCCGTGAAAAGTTAAGTGGGAGGACAATAGAACTTTGATAAGGTTAAAGGAACCTTAGCTATATGTGCAAAGTTGCGCAGCGCCGAAAAGTGTTCCGGAGGCAGCAACAATGCTCATGGCTCACGTGCCTCAAAGGTTGTGGTCACGGAGATCTAAATTCCTATTACAACAAGTAGGTCGGGTGAGCAATCAAATACCAAGATTTGAGAGTTAAATCATTATTTGACAATAATGATCCGACTACATGCAAAGAAGCGATGATGGGCCCTGACTCCGTAAAATGGCTTGAAGCCATAAAATCCGTGATAGTTCCATACACGAGAAATCAAGCTTTGAGCTTGAAAGACCCTCTGGAAAGGTACAAGACCTTACAGTCATATTTGGATCTATAAAGAAATAGACATGGATGTTTCACATCTATGAAATTATCGACATGTTGGGAAAGAGTTCACAACAATGTTCAAAGGTTGACTATGACAAGATTTGATCTTTCATAGCGATATTTAGTCTAGACGGATTAATGTAGCAACCACTACATATAATTTTGTTATGTGGTAGTTGAATAAGCAAAACAAGTTCTTCTAGTAGAATTGTTACCTAGGACATGTGCATAACACGGTCCATAGGGTTTTGTTAATTCAAAGGATGCTAAAAGCATATGCAAACTTTAATGGTTGAAGTAAGCATTGCGGAGTTGGAATCTTCACTATGATGAAACTGTTAAAAGAGTTTAAATTCATCAGAGACGATGAAGATGGTTGCATTTGCAAGAAATTAAGTGGGAGCGCTAAGACATGTTTCTAATACATTATGTGGAAGACATATTGTTGATTGGAAATAATGTATCCTTTTATTAACACAAGATAAGAATTTCATCTAGATGAAAGGCTTAGGCAGAACCGAATATTTGGCATCAATGTCTATAAGGATAAATTGTGACGCCAATATGGTTATGCCAGAAGTACATAGATGAGATATTGAATGAGTTCAATGTTGATGATATATTCAAGTGTATTGACACTTGGTAAGTGAAACAAAGATTCAAGTATAGATTGATACTTGATGTATGAAACCACAAAGAGTATTTATATCAATCATACTGTGATATGTACAAATCCAGATATGTCCTATGCTCCAAATAATGTGAGCATATACCAGAATGATTCATAAGATGATCATTGGACGATAATAAGGATATTCTTATGATCTTTTGGAAGAATTAAGAATATATTGTTTTGTAGAAGTGACAAATAGATGGTTAGTTCATTGTAAAAGTACTACATTGATACTAGTTTTGTCACAAAGTACAAATTAAGTTTATCTCAGTCTAAACTAAGGGTGGCACAATATAATGGAAAGTAAGTTCCATAATGGATTTGGATGAGTTCCAAAGTTAATACATTGTGACAGATACTACAACAAAAGGCTAAGTATATGACTGCTATAATAACAACAAAAGAGGGCATTTGAGTCAAGTAGTTTGTTATCAAACTAGGCGTGGTTCACAGTGGGATAGTACTATGAAGATATATTGTACGACAATATTATCAACATGTTTTAACCCCAAAGAACTAAAGGTCTCACCAAAGGACCAAATTTATACAAAGCCATCTCATTATAGAATGAGTGATGCATAGAGACGCAAAGACATGCAATTACACACGGACCTGGAAGTGTCACATCCGGAGATCAGTTGACCACTAGAAATCATGTACAGGCAACACCGGAAATCCATAGGTGTTGAATGCACAAAGGTTTGGAACTAGATTATTGACTCTAGTGCAAGTGGGAGACTGTTGGAGATATGCCCAAGAGGCAATAATAAAGTGGTTATTATCATATCTTCATACTTATGATAAATGTTTACATACCATGCTATAATTGTATTAACCGGAAACATTAATACTTGTGTGATTTGTAAACATAAAAGAGTCCCTAGTAAAGCTTCTTGTTAAACTAGCTTGTTGGTTAATATATATGATCATGGTTTCCTGATCATGAACATAGAGATGTTATTAACAACAGAGTCATATCATTAGGAGAATGATGTGATGGACATACTCCTATAGTTAAGCGTAGCATAAAGATCAAGTCATTTAATATAGTTCATTTGCTATAAGCTTTCTGATACATAGTAACCTAATTCCTTCGACCATGAGATCATGTTAATCACCATCACCGGAAGGATGCTTTGATGACATCAAACACCGCATCGTAACTAGGTGTCTATAAAGGTGGCATTGAGTGTTCGGAAAGTATGGGTTGAGGCTCATGGATCAAGAGTGGGATTTGTCCATCCATATGACGGATAGATATACTCTGGGCCCTCTCGGTGGAATGTCATCCAATTAGCTTGCAAGCATGTGACTGGCTCACAAGGGATCACATATCACGGGAACGAGAAAAGAGTACTTATCGACGAGGTTGAACTAGGTATGCGAGATACCGACGATCAAAACCTCGGATAAGTAAACTATCGTGAGACAAAGGGAAATTGGTATCGTATGTAAGTGGTTCATTCGATCACAAAGTAATCGTAGAAATATGTGGGAGCCATATGAATTTCCAGATTCCTCTATTGGTTATTGATCGGAGAAGCGTCTCGGTCATGTCCGCATAATTCACGAACCGTAGGGAGACACACTTAAGGATTCGATGTTGTTGAGTAGTTATGGAATGATGAGAAAGAGACCGAATGTTGTTCGGAGTCACGGATGGGATCCGGGATATCACGAGGAGATCCGGAATGGTCCGGAGAATAAGATTCATATAAGGAAAGTCCTGTTTCGGAATTGGAGAATGATTCCGGTGTTTTTCATCGGGAATGTTCTAGAAGGGTCCGGAAGGTCCGGCACTCCGGAGGGGAAGGGTACATGAATGTGTCATAACAAGTTTGAATGGTTGCATCATGTACTAGATATCATGGCTGGGCAAAACAAAGGGATAAATCAAATCCTAGTTTGAAAAGTCAAACGCCAATTTGAAAAGTCAAACGACAGTTTTGCTTGGTGGAGGGAGAGTAGGAAACCTACTTGGGGAGGAAGTCCCACTCCCTCCACCCGCCGGCCAAGGAGTAGGAGATGGAGGAGGACTCCCTCCTCCTAGCCGCCTCCCTCCCACCTATAAAAGAAGGGGCAGGGGTGCCCCCTCTACCTACACCTCTCTCCTCTAAACCCTAGCCCTAGCCGTCGGCCTCCACCAAGTCGCCGCCGCACCTAGGGTTTGCCTAGCCGCCGAGTTAGGGCCCTCCCCTTGCCCTAGCCGCCGGCCTAGCCCTCTCTCCTTGGTGACTCTAAACCCTAGATCGCCAAGGCCTCTCTCATAGTCCACCATACTCGCTCCGGCTTAAGGCGAAGCCCTGCGAGATCTCCCCTCTACTTTCGGTACCATGCCGTCGTGCTGCCGAAATCACGAGGAGAGTGCTACAACCTCCACTGCCTGCTGGAACAAGGGGGAGAAAGGTCTTCATTGAATACCGAACGTGACCGATCATGAGCGCTGGGAACGCAGTCGGAAGGATCGTCTACGCGATCTTGAGATCGGAAGTGTACGACTACATCACCCACGAGAATCTGCTCTCGTTAACCACTTTGGATCTTCGAGGGTTAGTATTCTATCGACTCGTTGCTACAATCTAGTAGATAGATCTTGGCTTGATCATAGATTAGATCTTGATTGTGTGTTCATGCGGTAGAAATTTTTTGTTTTCCATGCTACGAACCCCTACACCCAAGGGTTTTGTCGGTTCTAAAGATGCTAACAAGGTATGCAAACTTCAGCGATCCATTTATGGATTGAAGCAAGCATCCCGAGTTGGAATCAACGTTTTTATAAGGTGATCAAAAGTTTTGGTTTTATACAAACTTATGGAGAAGCTTGTATTTACAAGAAAGTGATTGGGAGATCTGTAGCATTCCTAGTACTATATGTGGATGACATATTGTTGATTGGGAATGATGTAGACCTTCTTAAAATTGTCAAAGATTATTTGAATACTAGTTTTTCAATGAAGGATCTTGGTGAAGCTGCTTATATATTAGGCATAAAGATTTAATCGATACGCCTAATATCGCTTTCACAAAGTACATATTTGGACAAAGTTCAAAAGAGGTTTGGAATGGAAGATAGCAAGAAAGGGTTCTGCTATGGCAGAAGATAGAGAGAGGATGAGTAAGACTCCCTATGCCTCATCCATAGGATCTATCATGTATGACATACTATGTACTAGATCAGATATTGCATATCTGTTAGTTTGACTAGTAGATATCAAAGTGATCTAGGAGTAGATCACTGGATAGCGGTCAAAAACATCCTTAAGTACTTGAGAAGGACTAAGGATATGGTTCTTTCTTATGGAGGTGATGATCAGCTCATTGTTAATGGTTACACCGATGCTAGTTGGAACACCGATCCGGATGATTCTAAATCACAATCTGGATACGTATTTACTTTGAATGGTGTAGCAGTGAGCTGGAGGAGTGCAAAGCAAAGCGTTGTGGCGAGATCTTCAACTGAATTAGAATACATGGATGCTTTGGAGGCTTCACAAGAAGCAATATGGATGAAGGAGTTCATTACGGAGCTTGGTGTGGTTCCTAGTGTGCTGGACCCAATGGCTATCTACTATGATAACATGGGTTCCATAGCCAATGCACAGGATCCAAGGTCACACAAGAAGCTGAAGCATTTCAAGCTACGTTTTCACGCTATTCGAGAGCATGTCCAAGATGGTGACATAAAGATTTGAAAAGTACACACCGATCTGAATGTGGCGGATCCGTTGACTAAACCTCTCCTGAGGGCAAAACATGACGAGCACCAAACCGCCATGGGTGTTAGGTATATTACCATATAATCTAGATTATTGACTCTAGTGCAAGTGGGAGACTATTGGAGATATGCCTATGAGGCAATAATAAAAGTAGTTATATTATATCTTTGTGTTTATGATAAATGTTTACATTCATGCTATAATTGTATTAACCGGAAACATTAATACTTGTGGGATTTGTAAACTTGTAAGAGTCCCTAGTAAAGCCTCTTTGTAATACTAGCTTGTTGGTTGATACATGATCATGGTTTCCTGATCATGAACATTGAGATGTTATTAACAACAAGATCATATCATTAGGAGAATGATGTGATGGGCATACTCCTATAGTTAAGCGTAGCATAAGATCAAGTCATTTCAATAGTTTGTTTGCTATAAGCTTTTTGATATATAGTAACCTAATTCCTTCGACCATGAGATCATGTTAATCACCATCATCGGATGGATGCTTTGATGACATCAAACACCACTTCGTAATTGGGTGGTTATAAAGGTGGAATTGAGTATTTTAAAAGTATGTGTTGAGGCACATGGATCAAGAGTGGTATTTGTCCATCCATATGATGGATAGATATACTCTAGGACCTCTTGGTGGAATGTCATCAATTATCTTGCAAGCATGTGACTGGCTCATAAGGGATCACATATCACAGGAACGAGTAAAGAGTACTTATTGGTAACGAGGTTAAACTAGGTATGCAGAGATACCGACAGTCAAACCTCGGATAAGTAAAGTATCGCGAGACAAAGGGAAATTGGTATCGTATGTAAATGGTTTATTTGATCACGAAGTAATCATATAAATATGTGGGAGCCGTATGAATTTCTAGATTCTTCTATTGGTTATTGATCAGAGAAGAGTCTCGATCATGTCTGCATAATTCACGAACCATAGGGGGACACACTTAAGGATTCTATGTTGTTTAGTAGATATGGAATGTGAGTAAAAAGACGAATATTGTTTGGAGTCTTGGATTGGATCCAAGATATCACGAGGAGATCCGGAATGGTCCGGAGAATAAGATTCATATAAGGAAAGTTCAATTTCGGAGATCGGGAATGGTTTCGGTGTTTTCACCGGAATGTTCTAGAAGGGTCTAGAAGGTCCACTGATCCGGAGTGAGAAGGGTACTTGAATGTGTCAAGACAAAGTGGAATGGTTGCATCATGTACTAGGTCACTTGGATGGGCAATGGGAAGAGAGAAATCAAACTCTAGTTTGAAAAAGTCAAACGCCAACATTGATTGCCTAGTGGAGGGAGGGAAGGAATCCTACCTAAGGGAGGATTCCTCCCTCATCCTTGCCGCCGGCCACAAGGTGTTCTTGGGGGAGGATTTTGATGTAGCTCTGAGTTGATGTAGGAGCGCTTCCTTGGGAACCCCAAGATCAAGGTGTGAAGCAGCATAGCAGCAAGTTTTCCCTCAGTAAGAGACCGAGGTTATCGAACTAGTAGGAGGAAGGAAACGCCCCAAAGGTGCTGCAAGCAACATGGAGACCTGCACACCACAAACTCAAGACTTTGCCCCAACTAATAGTGAGGTTGTCAATCTCACCGGTTGCTGTAACAAAGGATTAAACGTATGGTGTGGAAGGTAATGGTTTGCAGCAAGTAAACAAGTAATAGTGGAAGATGTATCAATGGTAAAGATTGGACCGGGGTCCAAAGTTCACTAGAGGTGCTCTCCTTAGATAAACAACATGGCATGAAGGGTAAACAAATTACAGCAGGGCAATTGACAGGAACTAAGCAAGGCATAACAATGCAATACCAGACAAAAATATCCTATGAGATTCGATTGGGCAATACAACAATATACATAGACCGCCATCCAACTGCATCTATGACTAAAATTCCACCTTCAGGTTATCACCCGAACCCCCTCCAGTATTAAGTTGCAAGCAACATACAACTGCTTTAAGAAAAGTGTGTAAGGTAAACAATCCACTTGTTCTATGAACAAGAGACCGTTGTTTTCTCCCTAGTGGCAACAACACATCTACAACCGAAGAGATTTCTGTCACTTCCCTTGGAAACTAGAGGCATGAACCCACTATCGAGCATAAATACCCCCTCTTGAAGTCACTAGCAACTACTTGGCCAAGATAGCTACTAACAACAGAGAGCGTGCAAGATCACAAACAACTTAGACATGATAGAATCAAATAGACAAAACCATTAATCAATCTGACATAGTAATCTCAATATCCATCGGATCCCCGCAAACACAACATGCATGATTACAAATAGATTAGATATGGATCATGAACGGAGCTCAGAAGATCTATACATGTAAGTACAAAGGAGGAGATACAACCATCTAGCTACTACATGGACCCGTAGTCCAAGGTGGAACTACTCACGCTTCATATCGGAGAAGAAGGCCTCCGGGATGATCTCCCCTCCAGCAGGGTGCCGGGAAGAACTTCAGATCCCCCCGATCTAGGGACGACGGTGTCGACGGCTATAGAAGGTTTCGTGGAGTTTTGATCGGGTGTCTAGGTTTCTGCATCAGGGGCTTCTTATAGGCGAAGAGGTGGGGAGGCTGCCAGGAGGCCCACACCCTAACCCAGCGCGGGGTGGGCCACCCGTGCCTAGGGGGGTGTAGAAGCCCTGGTTCGCCTCTCCGTCTCTCCTCTGGACTTCGTGTCGCCCACAGTAAAATATTGACTTTGGATTTTGTCCCGTCCAATTCCGAGAATATTGATTTTCTGCCTTTCTGGAACCAAAACAAGAAGAAAACATGCAACTGGCACTATGGAAACTTGTTAATAGGTTAGTTCCATAAAAGATATAAAAACACCTCAAAGTGTATACAAATCAAAGTAGATACTAAACAAGCATGTAGCATAAAAAATTATAGATATGTTTCCGATGTACTCGATTCAATAGAAGCCCAAAGAGGTGCATATGGTACCCAACTAATAATAGGATAGAATTGATATGTCAAAAGCAGGTATGATTACACCTATTCCTAATCCTAAATAGAATGTAAGGACGTAGGAATTTCTATGTAAACAGAGTATCCTATTTCCATAGGCTCGAATGACCCCCTTCTCATAATAAGAATGTGCACGGTCTGGTCCGGTACTAAACAAGCATGGAGCATAAAAAATTATAGATATGTTTCCGATGTATCAAGCATACCCAAGCTTAACTCCTGCTCGTCCTCGAGTAGGTAAGTGATAAAAGAATAATTTTTTAGGTGACATGCACCGTCAAAACCAAGATCAAACCATTTGCAAGCATTGAAAGCTGGGATCAAATAAGTCTAAACATGTGCATGAAAGATGGAGTTCTAACATTAAGACAAAGTAACTATGCATGCAACATGAAAGGCTACAAAGAAAGATCATGAATAACATGCATTGAAAAACGTTTGTTTGTTTCACATACAGAAAACATGGCATAGTGGCAATCAACTTGTCCCTCATAGAGTAGAAAATAGATGCATAGGACACCTTCAAATTTCATAAGAGTGACTAGATACAAGTAGAACAAGAACAAGTAATATCACAATATGCATCAATCAATAAGTTTTGGGACACCGCACACAGAATGAAAACTATGCTCTCTTAATGGTGCCTAAGGGTAGAAGGTGGAGAATCAATAATAGTGGAAGAAAGGACCTTCATAGGGAAGCAGGGATTTCAAGTTTTAAAAAGAGCTTTCAAAAATTATGGTACTTGTTAGATTTCATCCCCCATTGCCCCTATCATAAGCATCTTAAAGTGATTAAGGTTAAAGTGAACAAACTATGGAGTATATGCTTGACGAAGTATAAGTTGGCAATCTCAAGTCCCTTGAATACGAGGGTCACACCTCATGCTACTCAACTTCAATCATCTGTAAGTTCTTGTCATTGTAAGTACATGCGTATCGTAGAGAACCGCCAATGGGGTACCCCTTGCACATGGTACATGAGCTATCCCATAACCAAAATGACAAGGCAAGCAGACAATGAGCATCTCAGCGATCTTTTTATTTACTATATGCATAGATTTTTATTGAGGATGCTTCATAGATAGCTCACTATAGTGATGCTGCAAATTTCCACCATGATTAGGCATGGCTTAGGCTAGCGGCCCAGGCGTTTCTCGAACACAAAATACTTGATTCCTCATTTTAATATCAAGATAAAAATGTGTTCTTCCTTAAGTATGCACCGACAATATTTTGCCGCTTCAAGACAACACGTGATGATTAGGTGTACTTTAATCCATGAGCATATCTCGGGTGTAAGATAGTTTTACTCACGCGAATACTAAGGTTCTTACTTGGCGAGCCTAGCATTTATAGACATGGCCTCGGAACATGGACCAAAAGATTAAGCATGAGTCATATGTTTGATATGATGACCATTTAGATGCTCGCCTTTGAAGCTACACCGACTCACTTAATGATCGGACTTGTGCGGTGACCCAGCATACCACTGCATGATGTAGTATACTATATTCGTTGACATAACACCAAATGAAACACGCCCTTGGTGATGTGGGGCCCAGAAGATGATCCAAACCAATCACTTCCCCCTTCGCGACCTCGCATGCCTCCTTGGTGTACACCATGCCCACATAGTGAATTACGGCAATGGTTTGTACATACCGTTAGATGCCAGAACTATCATGGGACGTTGAGGGTTCCCACCCATATGCTGCATATCCTCTACGAATTACCAATTAATAT
Organism: Avena longiglumis; assembly: GCA_030063025.1. Taxonomy (NCBI): domain Eukaryota; kingdom Viridiplantae; phylum Streptophyta; class Magnoliopsida; order Poales; family Poaceae; genus Avena; species Avena longiglumis. The sequence goes on from CP125976.1 coordinate 15,415,286, forward strand.
GCATGCTACAAGGATAACAGCCACGACCTGCACATCCGGCTACATGCGAGAGGAAGAAGATACAGCTGACTTCTCCGTCCCATTCCAATTCTCATGGTTAACACGTGATATACGGCACAAGAATCACTAGCGACATTGGTTGTTAAGTCCTATATAATATGTTCCTTTACCACCGAAACTTTCATAGTAGGTTATTACCTCAAGGTAAATAACCTATAATCACATTATTATGAAAATAGTGTTTTCGGACTTTTTTCAAATGCAGGTGATGACAACACTGGATTTGGAAAATACTTTACAGAAAATAACCAAAGGACATGAGCAAGTGTGAACTTGCCTTTTGTGATTGCAAGATTATGCACTCACTGTCTTCAAGACAATGTAAGATCCAATATCTGAAATCAGCATCATTGGTCCGGTAAGGACTAATGTTTAAATAAGCAATATGCTTTTATGCATAAGTAATGTGATGCACTTTATAAACGCGAATTCCGGGGGTAACGTGGTTCTAGGGTTTGGATACTGGAAAGGGTTTTCTTGGAATGTGTTGTACTTTTAGTTAAGTTTCACACTTGTGTTTCTTATTAAGGTTTGTGAGTGTGTGAAATAACATGAACTTATAATAACACGGAACAATGAGATACACACTAACGTGATATGTTACTCAATATTACTTACATTATAATTGTTTATCTTTGAATTTTACTTTACAAGTACTAGCCTTAATAAGGAATTTAAGTGTTTACAATCCTAAGTTTACAAGTAAAGTTGGAAACAATGTGATTGTGATTAATTGTCATCTGTTGCTTATAATGAGAACTCCTTGAATTTAATTTGTTAAGAGTTGGAAATATTATTATAAGGTTTGTTGAGTGAAGTGGCAAAACGAATAACTTTTGAAGAAAAGATTCCTTTTCTAAGGTCTACACAATCTTCGTAATTAATAAAACATGGTTGAGGTTGTTTGTGTTTGCTTGAATAGCTTGGACTTGAGATGTTTTAACTTATTTATAACAGACCAAAGTTAACTATAAAAAATATAGCAAAGTCTTTAGTCTTATATTGAAAATTTTGTAGACTAAAGTTAACTTTAAAGAACATGGTTGGATTTAAGGTGTAATGCTTATTATATTTATACTCTGTTCACTTCATAATGTTTCATTAAAGTTATTTAAGAATGGTGTTACTTCTATTTGAGTGGTGGTTTCTTAATTTTATAATGGAATAGAGTCTTTTATCTTTTTATAGATGTGTGGCTATAGTTTGTAAACCCTGGATTAATGTTACTTAATTGCTTATGAGTTCATTATAGTATTTTGGTATGTTGGTAAACTTGTGGTTAAAGTAAAAGAAAAGATTTAATTTAGTCCCAATTATTCTTGAAGATTTTATATTGGATAAGGATCCTTTTTGGAAAATAAACTACACATATGGTTGAAAGATAATTCAATAAAATTGTATTTAAAATGTTTTGAACATTATAAATTTCATATTATTAACCTTTAAGACTGGTATTACTTATTAGACTTTAATTGGTGGATTTTAGAATTTTAACAATTTTTTATTTACCCTTATATGAATTAACAATTAAGGAAATAGGTTCTAAATTCATGTTATTAAAGTATTTAATTTTATATTTACCTCAAATGTGGAATATTATACTTTTAACATGTAGGTATAATGGTTGTGACCATTTTGATATATTATAATTATTTTTATGATTTCTAAATAATAAGATATGATTTTTATAAGATTTATCACTTTACAAATACTTAATAAGTAGTAAATATTTAGTGAAGTGAAATAATAATGCATGATTATTGTTTTAAATTATATTTTTTATCTTTTATTTTTTTGGTATTTTATTTATATTTTTCAGGTTTACCAATATTAAAATATGAATTTTCCAAAATATTATTAGTTATAAAACCTTTATTAAATAATAGTTATTTAAATTTTTAACATCATAATGTTTGATACTAGTTTAATGTTATTGGTTTTATTTTTCTGAACATTTTCATATATTATACATTTTTTTCTAAATTATAAAACAAAGGTTGTTAATTAGAAAAGGTTTAATCATTTATTTTATTTCTAGAATATTGATATACAATTTATATTGTTTTCTCACTTTACTTCAACAGTAAATACTTTTCTTACCGAGGCTACACCTACCCAAGGTCACTGACCAGTGGGCCTATGGCCACATCATCAGCCACGCAAGCAAAGACTAGGTCAAACGGTGGACTAGGTTAAGGGTGACGTTGGCATGACGTTGCTATGACATCAGCACCACCACCGCCGTCAATGGGTGGTCGCCGGAGGCGATCCACGGCGCCCTAACAAATGAAACTAACCTAGTTCGAATCAGCGCAATATGCTGGACCCTAAAGTGGCGGTGCCGCTCGAAAATGGTCATCGGAGCCTCGGCTCCGACGAGCTCCGATGGTGGCCGACGGTGGCATACGATGTGACGACGATTGACAACGAGATGAGGCGATTTAGGAGTACTAGAAGGTTCAGAAGCTCACCCTAATGACGATAGAGAGGTCGACGATGACCGGCGCGGTCGAAGATGAGCACATAGTCGACTTCTCCGGCGAACCCCGATGGAACGAGGTGATAAAATTCGCCCCAACTTGTACTCACCTAGTCTCTGCGTTCTTCTCAGATGGTCTATAAGCGACGACGCTTCTCCTCGTCCACTTCACGGCCTCCTGGACGAACTCTACCGATGGCGAGGCGTGGCTCCAGTGAGCTAGGGTTTCGGCCCCATTTGAAACAGAGATGATAAGGAGGAGTGGAGATGCGCGAGTGAGAGGATGAGGACGAGGGCTTCGCCATGGTGTTCTTATCCTCGCAGAGCGACCTTGGCGGTGGCAGGAATCACATCGGCGATGGCGAACGGCATCGGCGCCGCCCACACAGCTTCCTGCCTGCGTGAGGATGACGAAGGGTGATAGACGATGAACCGGTATGGGCCAGATTTGGGCCAACTGGGCCGTGGCATGACGTGCGGGAGCGACGGATAGGGCGAAGAGAAATTGGGCCATGGGCCAGGATTGTCTGATGTTTTCTTTCTTTATTCTTTTATGTTTTCAATTTCCTGTTTTATTTTCAGATTTGTATTTTTAACATTTGTTTTGAACCTTATTTTATAAAGTTTATTTGTTGAATACTTGCAGCAACAATTTGTAATAAGTGTGAGTCCTCTTGTGAATCCTTATGATAATGTTTTTATATTTCTTTAATTTCTTTATATATATCCTTTCTAATATTTTGAAGAAGCCTTTGTTATTAATTTTCTTTCTATAGTCAACCATGACTTGATTATATGATATTTCCTTATTTGTTTAAAGAAAACTCAATTCTTGTGTTAGCTCATAGTTTGAATGGATTTTCTTTATATAATTATCCTCTATCATTATTTGATGCATGATATGTAGAGGAGATTATTTGGTTAATATTACTCCCATAGATCTTGGGAATAATAAATTATATATATATGTATTAGTATATCTAACATAATTGTTAGGGTTTGAGTTGTAAGTGCTTACCCTAGAGTTTAGGGTTCTTAACATATTTATGTTCTTCTGTTGAATAAAGTTTCTAGCTAAGCACACTATCTTTTTGTTTGTGATCTTTAATGATTTCATCTTTTAAAATAAATAATTATTAACTGAAATGTTTGATGGAAAATAATTGATAAAGATATTCCTAAGCACATATAGTTATGATAATTGGAATTGATAGAGATGTGCTTAAGTGATTTGTTATATAAACTATTCCTATAAAACATTGTGGAAATAATATGATTTATCCCATAAATGAGATGGATATTAAACTTGATTATGGATTTAGGGTTTAGTGCTTACCAATAATTCCTATCCTCCATAATTCAAAATTCTGGACTTCTAATTAAGGAATTCCTTTCCTAGATATATTACTTCTTCCTATCAAGCATCATGGTTAACATGATGAGCTTTGCTTCACAAGAATTTTTTTATCCACCTTTTATTCTTCTAAACCTATTTACAAATCCCATGAGCTTGCCATTAAAGCTTTTCATAATCTTTCATCTATCCAGACTTGGGTTATATTAACTACTCTTCTGTGGATAATTCCCCAATTCAACAAGTAGCTATTTCTAGCTCCATTCCTATTCTTCCATAATTATCCACCTACTAATATTACTTCAGCACATGTATTTATAATTATATATACATCAAATCCTACTTCACCTCAAGGGTTGACTCTTTTTCCAGAGGAAAATACTAACTCTATAATTCAATGCTGCTCTAACATTATTTTAATCATACAATCTTATCTTTACTTGACTCCAATATCTCATATTAGAGTTTAATCATGTTTTACCCACCAATGTCACTTATACTAGATATAAGCATTCAATCTTGGTGATCTAAGCATGATCATTATAATCCTTTGATCCCTTATGGTTTAGGTTTCTAATGAGCTAGTCAAGGCTTCATCAATGCAACACTACAGTTGTATTATAATTATCTTCTTAATATCTCTAGTGGATTAGGGAATGTTGTTCATGGACTATACCTACTTAGTCCAATAGGATTACTCCTGATAACTATCTTCAAGGTTTATCCCTATGATCTACTTTATCACCATATAAATATATAATCTAAATAACTCTTCTATTCATTCAGGAGTGATTTAACTCCACCAATAATCCTATTGATCTTATTTACTTCCAACACTCCCATCCTATAGATGATATAAAATCTAGCATTACTACTTACCTCTTCTTACTATTTTCTTTATAAACTTTAAGTGAATACTTTGATATGGACAAGAGTTGATAGGTTAAGAATTGGTGAATCAATAGTTGATTACTCAACATTGATGAACCATAATCATAAGGATAGGATTCCACAGAGATGGTAAGGATTGGTATGGAAAGAAAGATATGGGGTGAATGGTCTTGGTTTAGTTTCCTTCCTAACTAAAAAGTTAGGGTGAAGTGTTACCATGTTTCTCATGGTAGAATGGATAAGGATTGAATAGGTCAATAGTTGGTTATTACATTCTTGTTACTTGGTATTCATGGGTTATTGTAATGAATACTAGGATATGATTACTTAAGGCTTTAATCCCTTTGACGAGTTTTATTCAAAAGCGCGAAAATTATTCGGATTTCCTATGCATGAATGCAATGCACACATCTGGGTCCAGCTTATTTCTAAGCTCTAATGTTGGGATGTTACAACTTGGTGTAGTGGATTTGGTTCATGTAATCACCAAAAAAGACAGGAGGGATGTCGTTTTTGAGTGGGAGTTTATTTCTAATTTGGATTAGTGGAACTCAATTTATCATAAATTAAATCAAAGTGAATTTGCATAATTTGTTGTAGTCATTGGCATTAGTTCACCACCTTATGATTAGTTGTAATTGAGATAATAAAACTACAGAATTCTGGATATTTACTTTACAAACTGGTATCGTATTGTGTTGAGTGTCAATCTAAAGTTTAAAGTCCTATTGCAAACTTTCAGCAAACTCTGTTTACTCCATGAAATTTGATAATTAGTATTAAATCGAGAATAACAATTCCAGTGTTAGTATCTTAAGTATCATGTTTGCCTTCATGATTCTTGATTTAAATATCGAGATTATCTAGGTGCTGAAAGAATTGTTTCAAAAACCATCATATGTGGCAGATATAACGATATCTGAAACAATGTTTTGGTTGCACTATGATAGCGTATAATATATGTTCTCATATTGGATGAGAATTTGCAAAGGTTGGAGATGCTAGACATCCTAATCATCCAAAAGGGTTTTGGAAAGTAACGTTATACTCACGGTTCACCTTTGTAAGCTACATTAGCTTGATCATGAAAGTTGTCATGATAAGGATGAATAGAAGATGTATGTAAAGTGTTTGCTACACTTAAAGACTACTAAAGAATGGATTTTGAAAGAACGCCATTCATTTTATGATGGTGATCTACTTCAAAATGCAAGTCCAAAGGTATTAGTATTTGAATATACACGCTTTGGACTATGTGTCATGTATATGGCGCCAGTTTTGATGTTGATAGATTCTTTTAAAAGTAAAGGAAATGATAAAAGAGAATCTATAAAATATATTTGGCAGAAAAGAAAAGACTAGAAATTTCCAGTTTAGGTATATAGATGATATATATGTTATGGTTGTATTATTTTCTTGTTAAACAATGTAGTTTTTAGGTATTGAATACTGAATTGGTTGGTATAAAATTTCATACAGAACGACGCAATTCATGAACTACAATGGCTAAGTAACTAGCATGAGAATATGTGATGATGTTCATCGAAAACAAACAAGCTGCTGTTTGTATTTCTCGTTGACATCAAAGCCCGGCTTCAAGATTTGTTTTAATCAGGTATTATGAGAACAAAGATTTTTTCAAATAATTACCGTATTCCATATAAGATGGATGATCTACAAATCTAGTTGGAGAAATCACATCCATAAAAACTAATGCTAAAATGTCGCAAGACAAATGATTAAAAGATCACTTACGAAGTGACATCGCTGTTTAAATTATATTGGAAAGAAAACATGAAGAAACTCCATTTTCATGGATTTTTTGAGTCTTTGATTTGATCAAATGAAGATTGTGAGACTTTCCTCAGGATAATTAAAACTTCGTTCAAAGGCCAAAGAAGAACGATCAACTAAATTATTGGAATTTATACATATCGATGTATGTAGTCCATTATGTGTAGTCGTAAGCGATGGATTTCAACTTCATATGCTTTCTCCGGATTTGAGTGAATATTCACTTAATGAGAAAGAGGTATGAAATATTTGAAAACGTTCAAAGACTTTCAAGATGAAGTGGAAAATCATTGTAACAAGAAAATAAATAATTTATGATTTTATTATAAAGGGATTTATTTGAGTAGCAAGTTTAGCAAAACACGTAGATTTGCATCTCATGAAACACCATAGGAATATGGAGTGTTTGAGATTTGTAATGAAACCTTGTTTGACATAGTTAGATCAAATGTGTTATTTATAAAATTGCCATTATGTTTTAAAAGATTAAAAGCTTTAGGGACTACCGCTTTTACACTGAAAAGAGCTCCATCTTGATCCGTTGAAATGACACCATGTAAGTTATGGTTTAGGATAAAACCCAAGTTGTCCTTTCTTAAATTTTGGTATGCTAAGCATAAGTAAGATGTTTACACCAAAGTCAGATAAGCATGTCTTTGTCGGTTATTCGAATAACCATTGGGTATTCCTCCATAACACCGAAGACAAAAGAGTTTGTCACTTAGAACGTCAAGTTTCTTGAAAAGGGATTTTTTCGCAAAAGTTAAGTGGGAGGATAATAGAACTTTAATAAGGTTAACAAACTTTAGCTATATGTGCTGAGTTGCGCAGCGCCAGAAAACGTTCCGGAGGCAGTAACAATGCTCATGGATCACGTGCCTCAAAGGTTGTGGTCATGGAGATCTAAGTTTCTATTGAACCAAGTAGGTCGGATAAACAATCAAATGCTGAGATTTGAGAGTAAATCATTGTTGTTTGACAATGATGAACCGACTACATGAAAAGAAGCAATGATAGGCCCTGACTCCGCAAAATGGCTTGAAACCATAAAATCCGTGATAGTTCCATACGCGAGAAATCAAGTTTTTTGAACTTGGAAGACCCTTCAGAAAGGTGTAAAAACCTATCGGTCGTATTTGGATCTATAAAGAAACATACATGGATGTTTCACATCTATGAAATAATTAACATGTCGATAAAGTTTTTATGACAATGTTCAAGGAGTTGACTATGACAAGATTTGATCTTTCATAGCGATATTTAGTCTGGACGGATTAATGTAGCAACCACTACATATAATTTGGTATATGGTAGTTGAACAAACAAAAAAAGTTCTTCTAATAGAATGGTTACCTAGGACGTGTACACGACATAGGCCAAAGGTTTTGTTAATTCAAAGGATGCTAAAAAGGCATGCAATCTTGATAACATCAAACGTCAAAAGGCATGCAATCTTGATAACATCAAACGTCACACCGTAACAGGGTGACTATAAAGATGGGTTCAGTGCTATGAAGGTGTTATGTTGAGGCTCATGGATCAAGAGTGGAATTTGTCCATACCGATGACAGAGAGATATACTCTGGGCACTCTCGCTGATATCACATTAGTTAGCTTGCAAGCAAGTGATTTGATCACTAGAATGTTATATCACGGTAACAAGAAAAGAGTGCATGTCAGTAACGAGATCAAACTAGGTATGAAGATACCGATGATCGAATCTCGAACATGTAATATATCGCGAGACAAAGGGATTGAGTTACATGCGTATAAGGTTCACACGATCACAGAAGTAATCGTTGAATGTGTGGAGTCGATCGGATCTCCGTGTCCCCGCGATTATTGATCGGAGAGGGGTCTCGATCATGTCTACATTATTCGCGAACCGTAGGGTGACACACTTAAGGGATACCGACACCGTTTGGAGAAAATAATATGCCAAAGAAAGAATTACAAAGCACAGGAATTATTTCACTAGACACCAGAACTGTTTTGGTTGAAATTGCTGAAACTGGTTCTGCATGTGAAATTGAATACTTGTAAGGGGTTTTATGTGAATGTTTGTTAATCAGAGTAATTAAAAAAAATTCTAAATAAATAAATAAAATGAGTTTTATTTAAAGAGAGATTACATTAAATTTGGTGTAAATTTAATGGGAATTTGAGTGGAGAAAATGGAGGGTCGTCATGTGAGTGGAGCTTCCACCACATGAATGAGGGAGAGGTGGGGGCACCCTCCATGGCCGGCGGCCATGCCCCCTTGGGCTGCCCCTCCCCTATATAAGGACCTCCTCCACTCTCACACCTCCTCGTGAAGGATCTCTCTCCCCCTTTTAGAATTCCCCATGGTCTCGGATCCGCGAGATACATGTTCCCGGTGGATTTTTCTGGAAGGATTTGTTGCTTCTGCTGCTTTGCTGGAGCGAGGGCACGGAGGTTGTCGGGATACCCGGATGTGTGTGCGATCACGGATGCACCATTGCTTTGCGGTGCTAGACTTGATGGTGCTGGACCAGCTGGACCAGATGGACTTCATCACGATCTTGAGATCGGCAAGCGTTCGACTACATCATCAACGAGTACAACCTCGTTAACGCTATTCGGTATTCGAGGGTATGTATTTTATGGATGTATATTCACCTGTTGCTTGTATCTAGTAGATAGATCTTGGTATATAGTTGTTCCCATCGTAGATTTTTTTTGTTTTCTATGTTGCGAACCATTCAGCGCCAACCCACGGGGTAGGCTACTGGCAGCCATGTACTAGTTCTGATTTTGAGTGAAATCTATTAGCACCAAACTTGCAATTCAAGGTTCGTCCATTGTTCAAGTTGTTGATAGACGTAGTTCAAGATTCTAGGCAGAAGTTCAACTTAACAGTCTCTGTTGAAACACTGGTATATAAACGATTATCAAGGATTGGCAAATCTTCAAATGAGCATTTGAGATCTGGTGGGGGATTGTTAGAAATAATGGGCTAAACCAAATAGGCCCATGTATATTTCATATTTTCCCTAAATCTCAAATCCCAAGTTTGTGGCAGCTCACATGTGTTTGGGCCCATGATTGTGGTAGCTCACATAGGAGTGGAGTGGGAGCTAAAGTTTAGTCCCACATGGGAAGTTAAAGGAGAGTTGCACCACCTTATAAGGTGGAGTGTTGC